>CM022406.1:47093820-47670539 GCA_011833715.1 Carcinoscorpius rotundicauda | reverse complement strand
CGGCACAAATAGTTTTATTGTGTCGCTTTATGCCTGGTTCCAAATAAGTACTCCTCCATCTGGCCCCATCTGTTGGTTATCACCAAGTCTGTTGTTGATCTCAGACATCTTGGTATAAATGAATTTTGATCATTTAGAGAGTTGATCAAATAAATGGTAAATGTTTTAATATAATAAATGCAATATAATGCATGTGGTTTATCATAATAACCTTGGCGTGTTACAAAGAAAAGGGATTTTGGTGTAATAGTTGATCAGTTTCTAAAGCCATCCAAGCAGTATGGTGTTCTTTGTGGTATGATAAATAGTATTTTAGGTTGTATGTACAGAAATATTGAATACAAGTTTAAGAGGTTATTATTTTATTGTATAGGTCACTGGTTAGATGACATTTGGAATACTGTTTTCAGGCTTGGATTCCTTATATTAGGAAAGACATTGAGTTGTTAGAAAGGGTTCAGAGAATGGTTACTAGCTTGATACTTGGGTTGGAGAGTTTGTCATATGAGAAGAGATTGAAATATCTCAAATTGTTTTATTTTGAAAAAAAGAAGTGTTGGGATGGATGTGATCTAGGTGTTCAAGATTGTAAAGTGATCTGATTATGGATGTGATTTAGGTGTTTAAGATTGTAAATTAATCTGATTATGGATGTGATTGAGGTGTTTAAGATTGTAAAGTGATCTGATTATGGATGTGATTGAGGTGTTTAAGATTGTAAAGTGATCTGATTATGGATGTGATTTAGGTGTTTAAGATTGTAAATTGATCTGATTATGTTGACTTATCAAACTTCACAGTGCGATTGATAGCACAAGGGGACACAAGTATATATTTTGGCACAGTTAGAGTCATCTTCAGCTAAGACAGTTTTATTTTTTTTATCATGGTGGTCGGCTCTTGTGTTGCCTGTGAATGTTGTGGAGGAAGTGAATCTAAGAGAAAAGCTTGATAATTATGTAAATGATAAGAGCTGGATTTGAGGAATTTTAAAAATGTTTTTATTAATAGTACTGTTTTAGTTTACATGACGGAAGAACAAGATGTACCTGTAGTTGTTTTAAAATGTTATGCTGTCATCAGCATCCTGACTAGAAGTTTCATTGTTACAAGAAAAACAAAACAGAATCAATATTGGGTGTCACAGATAGGGCATGATTATGTATTTGTGTTTTGTGTGTGTGACTGTTTCTTATCTAAATGGTGAACTTTCGTTGTTTTTAAAATCTTTGGGTTTTATTTATAAATCATTATAGAAGTTCATTGTTATGATGTTTAAACACTTATCATAATCTTAAAAAACTAAACGAACTTGGCAGGGGTTTAGTTTACAGAGAGAGAACTCTGAAAAATTCTCTCCACAACAGGGGTGGTAAGGAACATTGGGGTTCCTCTTCGTCCCCCCTGTGGTAGATTATTTACTTTGAAATAGAAGTGTTCTTTTAATTTGATTTGACATGTTTGAGGTGATGGAGTGAGATGGGGTATTATGAAAATGACGGGTGAAAAAGGAGGCGAAACAAGGGAAGTAGGCCAGGCCAAAGCCCGTTGTCCGAAAAGCTGAGGAGACATCAACTCAAATGGCATGATTCAGGGCCAGACAAGAATGTTTCCTTGGCTGGGATCTGAAGATCCAATGCCTGAGATTTGGTTGTTAGATCATAATCACAGGTCCCATGCATATTTTATATATTGAGTTACAGCCACATTGTTCACCGTTTGGATATTTTTATTAAAGAGCAGGTGTGTCTGATATAAGTGTATAAACAATTTAATTACAATAAAAAAGAAGAGATGAACAAAATAAAACAAGTAAAATGATGAGTTGGAAAATAGCTCTTAAAGAATTAAGATGTGTTATTCACTGCTTTATAAATTGTTTCAGTCTGTTTCTAGTGTAGACATATTGATGGTTTTTAGGAATGAGTTGAGCAGTATGAAATGTGATCAAATTAGGTATTCAGTTTTGTGGATTTTAAGCTATGAGAAAGTGTTCACAGAATATTACAGTACACTAGATTTACTTGCTATTTTCGATCTTCTACAGATTAGTAGTTGCCAGATTGAATGGGGTTTTGGAGTTTCTCCAGTTAACAACATCGCCTCAGCATGAAGGTTAGGTCATGTTATCATTTACAAAACAGGATGAATTATGTTTTGATTCATGTAATAAATAAACTAGATATTTGTTAAATGTTTATCTAAGATCCAATTGTTAAATCTGTTTAAAGTTTTCATTCTTTACAATTAACATTTAATTACATGTGTGGTTTAGTAACACGTTATTAATATAATATTAAATGTATTAAAAATAAAAATTAAATACAAGTCGGGATACTTAACCTTTTAAAACTATATTAGAGTCCTTTTAAATATTATAATGGTGCAATATGTAAAAATGATTAAAGGTAGATATTTTAGTAACTAGTGATGTATCCGTTAACAGTTACGTTTCGGCTTTAAACCAAACATGTAACTGGAAAATACCTCAGTAAAAACACTAACGTACTGCAGTCATTCGTAAAAAAGATCACATAACATTGGAGTGTTGTAAGGTTTATGTAGAAATAACTGACAGAAGGAGTTGATACAGTTAAATATGATGTTTGAAGATTGGAGTTTTGTGACATCTCTGTACAAATAACTGACAGAAGGAGTTGGTACAGTTATATGAAAACATGATATTTGTAGATTGGAGTTTTGTGACACCTCTGTACAAATAACTGACAGAAGGAGTTGGTACAGTTATATGTAAATATGACATTTATAGAATAAAATATTGAAATGTTTCTTGAAATACTTATCAAAATTATCTTCAAATAACTAGTTTACTGATAAAAACTTGTTTCTCCTGTCCTCTCTACTGATATAACCATGTTTCTCCTGTCCTTTCTACTGATATAACCATGTTTCTTCTGTCCTGTCTACTGATATAACCATGTTTCTCCTGTCCTGTCTGATATAACCATGTTTCTCCTGTCCTTTCTACTGATATAACCATGTTTCTCCTGTCCTTTCTACTGATATAACCATGTTTCTCCTGTCCTGTCTACTGATATAACCATGTTTCTCCTGTCCTGTCTACTGATATAACCATGTTTCTCCTCTCCTTTCTGCTGATAGAGGGATATTTCTCTTGTCCTTCTGTAGGTGAACGAGAACCAAGCCCGAACACTGATGAAGATAGAGAGGAAGAAATTATGTGTATGTGGCTGCAGGGACTTAGAGCTCACACCCAACCAATCACAACATTAGTTGTTGAAGGTGCTCACGTTGTCTCAGGGAGTCTTGACTGTTTGATAAAGGTGGAATTTTTATATGTGTGTTTTAGTCAGGCTAATTTTGGATAATAAATGATACATGAGGTGATTATAAATGTACGAAGTGTATTGCTTTAAAGATATGTTTTATTTGTCGAATGATAGTGATATAGATTGCTTTAAACATATGTTTTATTTGTCGAATGATAGTGATATAGATTGCTTTAAACATATGTTTTATTTGTCGAATGATAGTGATATAGATTGTTTTAAACATATGTTTTATTTGTCGAATGATA
Organism: Carcinoscorpius rotundicauda; assembly: GCA_011833715.1. Classification (NCBI taxonomy): domain Eukaryota; kingdom Metazoa; phylum Arthropoda; class Merostomata; order Xiphosura; family Limulidae; genus Carcinoscorpius; species Carcinoscorpius rotundicauda. Next base: position 47,666,980 of record CM022406.1, on the reverse strand, counting down.
GTGATATAGATTGTTTTAAACATATGTTTTATTTGTCGAATGATATAGTTGCTTGAACCACAGTGTATATTTGTCTTTGATTACTTTGTTGAAAACAAGAAACAGTTAGAAGCTTGTTATAAACAGTGCAGTTTTATAGATGCAGTAGAAACCACAAATTTAGTGTTATATCTGCTACAAGACTTAGCTGAACAATTATTACCTGTTAGATTCTGATAACCAGTGTTGTTTTAAGACTGTTGATGCTGTCTACTAGGTATTCAGGTGGGATTCAGCAGTGTGTGTCTATACTCTTCATGGTCACAGAGGGGGAATCACAGTCTTACAAGTGGACAGTGTAAGTACATTGTGTATGTATTCATTTTTTCTAAGAACATGTGGAAATTACCAGTCACTTCTTCATTTTAGTTCAGTAATTTCTTTCCAATAACTAATACTGTTAATTTACCAGAAGCGGAAGTTTACATTTAACCATTATTAATTTACCAGAACCAGTTTACATTTAACCATTATTAATTTACCAGAACCAGTTTACAATTAATCATTATTAATTTACCAGAACCAGAAGTTTACAGTTAACCTTTATTAATTTTACCAGAACCAGTTTACAGTTAATCATTATTAATTTACCAGAATCAGAAGTTTACAGCTAACCGTTATTAATTTACCAGAACCAGGAGTTTACAGTTAACCATTATTAATTTACCAGAACCAGAAGTTTACAGTTAACCTTTATTAATTTACCAGAACCAGTTTACAGTTAATCATTATTAATTTACCAGAATCAGAAGTTTACAGCTAACCGTTATTAATTTACCAGAACCAGAAGTTTACAGTTAACCATTATTAATTTACCAGAACCAGAAGTTTACAGTTAACCATTATTAAGTTACCAGAACCACACATTTTCCGTAAAGTTTATTTACATGTCATATATTATTTTGAAACATATTAACAAGTTATATGATCTATACATCAAATGTGAATTGTGAGTTTTATTAGAATCTTCACATGTGTTACTGATTCTGTTTCTTTATTAATTGTAGATAGTAGTTGTTAATTGTTCCCAGCTTACTTGCTCCAATATGTACTACTTTAGCAATGGTTACTGTTAGTTGTCATTTTAAATTCTCAAGGATTAAGTCTATAAACTTGTGTGTATCTCTTAAAGACCTTTCTTCATATTGAAATTGCACATAATGCTAAGTGTGAAGTAAAACCACTTTCCATATTTGATAATTGGAATAAGGTTCAAAGTGTAACTGACCTAAAAGGAGACGATTTTCTGAAGTAAATGTTCTGTTTTTTTTTAATTCCAGGTGTGTCCTACTTCAGGTGTGAGTGGGTGTGAAGAAGGTATGATATGTTACTGGGATTTCCTTACTGGAACATGTGTTTATAGCCTGAATGCACACAGAGGTGTTGTCCTAGCTGTCCTCACAACTTCTCTGTATGTCATCAGTCTTGGTACAGACAACCGTATTTGTATCTGGGAGAAGTACCAAGGCCACCTTCTACACAGTGTTCGACAGGTACAATCGAGTCTTTCTGCTTGGTGTTTTCAAAGAACAGAGGATAGTAGTTTATATAAATTATTCATTGTGACATGGCACTGTTTAAAGACATCTAAATAAGTATAGAAGTTTATCTATAAAACTATATTGGAACAGGAGGGACATTATTTGTGGAAACTACTGTTTGAAAGTTTCTGGCTGTGATATCAGACTTCATTATTCTACTCTGGTGAACAGTGTTCATTCGAGTCAGTAATTTAACTGGTGCAGAACCAGTTTACAGTTACATGAAAATTGTTACTGATGTTGAGAGTTTGTCCATCTAGATTGTAGTTTATGAAGAAAGTTGATGGTTGGCTTTGTTTCTGTAACATCTCAGTGATACTGGTAAAGTACTAATAACTTAATAATTAAATAAGTATCTCAAATTCTGTACCATTTTTGTGTAACACGAAAAATGTCAGTATTCTGTCCTGTCAACCTGGATATTGTTTCACCAAATCAGATTGTTGTAGGTAAGTTACAGATAGAAAAGCTTAGGATGTTCTAAATGTTTTAAAATGTAAGAACAGATATATTCTGATACATTCATAACAAGCATGAAAGTTATCAAAGAAATCGTTACGACAAATAAATAATCTTTAACTTGTGACGATGGTCCGTGTTTGTTGATAATGATAGACGTATTGACACAATTTCATGTTGTTTTTGAGAACCAAAGCTGCATGAGGAGGCATACTTACTAATGAGTGCCCCTATAGTTTAGACTGTAGTCACGTAGCTATTTTATATTATTATTGTACACCGTATTATCCGTGATACTTTTGATGGTTGGTTAACGAGTTTATACACTTGTACACCACATGGTGGTGGTGAGATTGCTATTATATAGCGATTAATAATTATATGCAGACATGGTGCATGTAAACACGAACTGCTTACATTCTTGTCTTTGTTTGATAGAATATCTCATACATTGGTATGTAAAGTTCTGTGGTTGTTTTTTCATTAATGTAACTCTGTTACTTCTGTTTTGTTTTAAAATAGTTATTTTGTATATCATTACCATGAATTATTTAAAGAATACAGTGTAACTTGAAAGTTTTATCCTTATTAAACAATAAAACCTCTGTGGGGTAGACTTAGAAAATCTTCAACAGAGGTGATATTTGTGAGGTGTAAATATAATGCTCGTGTGTAAGAGTGTCTCAGCCAGATTTATTGTGTTGTTATAAAATTTTTTTTGTTTCTCCAGCAACACAGTTTGTGCATGAACCTGGAACTTCTTACAGACAACATTGTTGTATCAGCAAAAGAGGTGAGTTTACTGTTACACTTTTCACACAACACAACGTAGAAAAAAAAAGATTTCTTGTCTCGCATTAAATACCCTTGTGTAAGTAAAGAGCATTGAAACAAAATTACCAACACCAGAGAAACAGCTGTTGTTGACCAGCAATAGAAGATGTGACTACTCTCCTCACCAGGTAACCATGTAATGTTTACCAGTAGTAAAACATATCACGACTCTTTACACCATGTAACCAGGTGTTGTTAACCAGCAGTAAAATGCACCACTTTTCTCTACACCAGTTAACCACCAGTAAAAGATATGACGACTCTCCACACCAGGTAACCAGGTGTTGTTAACCAGCAGTAAAACACAGGACTTCTCTCTACACCAGGTAACTAAGAGTTGTTAACCACCAGTAAAACATATGGCTACTTTCCACACCAGGTTACGAAGTGTTGGTAACCTCCAGTAAAACACATGAGTACTCTTTACACCAAGTGACCAGGTATTGTTAACTTCCAGTAAAACACATGACTACTCTCTACACCAGGTAACCAGGTATTGTTAACCTCCAGTAAAACACATGACTACTCTTTACACCAGGTGACCAGGTATTGTTAACTTCCAGTAAAACGCATGACTACTCTCTACACCAGGTAACCAGGTATTGTTAACTTCCAGTAAAACGCATGACTGCTCTCTACACCAGGTAACCAGGTATTGTTAACTTCCAGTAAAACGCATGACTACTCTTTACACCAGGTAACCAGGTATTGTTAACTTCCAGTAAAACGCATGACTACTCTCTACACCAGGTAACCAGGTATTGTTAACTTCCAGTAAAATGCATGACTACTCTCTACACCAGGTAACCAAGTGTTTCTAATAACTGTTATGACATGAATAAATTGTAGGAAGCATGATTATGTTGAGTTATACATGTCATAAAACATTATGTTAGGCCTATTGTATTGTTAACAGTGAATTATTAATCTAGTCTCTTAGGGTGTATGATAATACATTATTTCATCCACACTGTGGTGGAAATCTTGATTAATGTATTTGCTTCTTCATTTTGTATCTGTTATGCATCACAGTTTTTATTTAATTTTTCCAGGACCACCTGGTACTCTGGGATGTAAATCACGGTGAACCACTGAGAATTGTGATGTTAGGGTCTGGGAGCCAGGGTGTTTGTGTGAAACAACTCAAAGTTGCAGATCGAGCAGTCGTGTGCGACTCTGGCCATCAGTTGTGTGTTATTCATTTCCCTGGTATTACAGAGAAAACTGAATAAACACCTCACAACTGATGTGTCCAAGGTGAACAGAATTTTTAGTTAGTTGAATAACTAACTTTAGTCTTTAATCAGTCAGTAGGGGGTTTGTGGCACATTCACCATGCTTATTTGAAAGTCTGCGAGTAAGTTTGAAGGTTGAAACTGTTGTCAGAAAGAACCTTGTACAGTTCAGTAACTTCTCTGTAAACACCAAGAACTCAGCCAGGTTGGGCTCTAGCAGTGTAAGTGTTGTGAATGTTTTGCTGACATACTTAAATATTGTAAATTTTAAATGTGGCCAAGAAAGAAAAAGTATGTAAAAATGAAATATTCAATGTGTTTAATTGGTGTTTGTGTATTGTGTGCATATATGAAGTTGTGCCTAGCCACACAATATCACAGGTAAAACAGTGCTAAACCTTACTCTGAAAACTGAACATTACATATAGAATCAGTACTAAGTCACACTGTAGAAACCTATGTTTATACTGAAACCTCGAGTACTTTAATTTTTCCCATTTGTATATCCTAAATATTATTTTACCTGTAACCTATCATTCGTTAATACAACTGTTAGGCTTGAAATTCATTTATCATATATTGACCATCAAGATGGATGTTTTTTTAAACTGAAATTAAAATTGTCACTTGTTTTAATGAAAATACATTTTAATTTTTCTAACGTGTGTTGTTTATTACACTAGAAGACACTGTAGGTTCTTTTGTTATGGTTCCTCTTGTTGTAAATCTTCCAGTAGCTGAAAACTGAATATAAGGAAGGAAATCATTGAAAAATAAACCAGTAATAATAGTGGTATTAAATTAATGATATGACAAAAGTAAAAACTTGAGGACACGTATTAGTGTTAATGAAGATGTCTGATACTATAAATAAATGTTTTTAACACATAAAACACCTTGATGAGTTTCTGTAAACCATGGTGAACATACACTTTATTTTCTAAACAAGCAGTTTTTAACAAAAAATATTTTTTGTAATCTGTAGTGAAGTAGATTGTAGTTTAAAATATGTGTTTAGCTTATTTATGTGTGACATGCACCTGGTGAAAAATTCTGGAACTTTATAATTGTATTTAGTCTGTAGTAGAATTTTTTTTTATATTTATGTCAGGATGTTACAGCTTGATGGTTGTTTTATAATGTAAATATTTCTGTTTTACTGTCTTATCTCAAATTTACCCCCAAACATATTAGTTTTACAGTAGTAAACTGATAAATAAATATTTGTAATAGTAAAGAAAATGGACCTTTTAAACACGTTGAATAATTCTTGTGCTTAGAAATCAATGTTCGTCAATTTTCCATTGTTTTAGCTTAAACATATAACAGTTTAACTCATATGCTTCATAACTATTATTCAGTTGTCTCTGAAATGTTTCTTTTTCATATTACTTTAGCTGAAAAAAATTAGTTTCACAGGGGCAAAACAATTTGTTTTATTCATCTTACACTTAAAGTTTAAAAATCATGGCATTCAGTTAATTCTGATGTATCATTATATACTTTCACGGATTATTCTCAATAAAAGTTGATTTGGCCAGATCAGTAAATGTGCCATTCATATTTCTATTAATTGCTTGTTTATAAATACAAAAGCTACCAAGCTTTGTGTATATGTCATAGAAGTTACGTCCTGTCAGCTGTCTTGTGATTGGCTGGTATTGTATAATGCGTCGTAGTTTTTGCTTTACTGTGATGAGTATTATGTGATATGACAAACAAAAGTCCCAGCTGGATTACAGTTTACTGAAGCCATGCTACAGTGAGAAAATGACCAATGTCTACACCTAGTGCTAATTCAAGTAGTTGTCAACTGTCTTTTTTATTTATTTTTTCAACACGATCTAAGATAAAGGTTTGTGATTTTTGAAAGTATGTTTGATCGATGTTGTTTCAACAGGCGTTACGTTGACATGAAAATGGAATGCACGTTAATGACAGCTCGTTCTTCCAGACATGAAAAACCTACGTGTATTTTTAAACAGTTTGTTCACTGTAATACCAATGGGTTTGGTCAGTGTCACTAAATTAAAGTCCAATGAAGGAATCACAATAGAAGAACTTGTACTAATTAATTTGAGGCCTTGAAAAACAATGATATGCAAGTGTTAGTTAATAAGAAATTGGTAAGTAGTGTGTAAAACTAGGGACATGTAAAACCCAGTTTTAATGTGAACTTACACCATAGTCTTTGAAATAACAACTTATTAAGTAACCTAGCAGGGAAGTGTTGGTTAATGATAATTTATGTACATTTTTAGCCGGTTTTAACATGAATTATGTGATAGTGATTTATTTTATACAACATTCCCCTGGTGTGTGGTCGTTTACTACTGATATTTTTGTTTTTGAAACTGTAATCCAAAGTGAATAAAGAGATTGAAACTTGACTCACTGAAAATACGTCGAATTTCTGAAATGCCACTTACAGCTGTAATCACTAGAATTGAAACATGGCAAGTCACAAGTTGATAAACATTTATATTTCTAATAAACTATTCAGCCGTGTCAAACGACTGATTCTAAGATCGTATTTCTTGGTTTTTATAAAATGTTTGTGATATATAGCATACTTTATTTTTTGAAATGATATGTCAGTATGTGGGATTAACAAGTGATCATTTTGATTTTAATAATAAAAACTGTTAACATGACTTCTAATATTATAATTAACATTTTAACTCTTTACGTATTCAATAAGGCCTGGCATGGCCGAGCGCGTTAAGGCGTGCACTCGTAATCCGAGGGTCGCGGGTTCGCGCCCGCGTCGCGCTAAACATGCTCGCCCTCCCAGCCGTGGGGGTGTATAATGTGACGGTCAATCCCACTATTCGTTGGTAAAAGAGTAGCCCAAGAGTTGGCGGTGGGTGGTGATGACTAGCTGCCTTCCCTCTAGTCTTACACTGCTAAATTAGGGACGGCTAGCACAGATAGCCCTCGAGTAGCTTTGTGCGAAATTCCAAAAAACAAACAAACAAACGTATTCAATACAATCTAAAGCAGTACATGTATACACTTTTCCACTATTTTTCAGGCTCGGCATGACCAGGTGGGTTAAGTCTTTCGACTCGTTATCCGAGGGTCGCGGGTTCGAATCCCCGTTCCATCAAACATGCTCGTGGGAGAGTTATAATGTACGATCAATTCCCACTATTCTTTAGTAGAAGACCTGGTGGTGGGAGGTGGTCTTACACTTCAAAATTAGGAACTGCTAGCGAAGATATCCTTCTTGTAGCTTTACGCGAAATTGTAAAACAAAAACAGCTTTCAGAGGAAACGACTTTTTAAAAATTTTTTTATTTTTCAATTAGATAATAAAAATTTATTTATTTTGTGAATAATGTAATAAAAGTTTAAACATTAATTTTTGGCTTTTTTTTTGCGTATTTTTAGCCCAACCTCATAACACTGGGAGTCAGGTGTTTTTTTTAAGATTACAATTTTCATTTAATCGATTTTTTTCCCATTTTTGTATTAATCTTAACATTTTATGTTCCAGGTAATAAGTACCAAATACTGGAGTGAAAACACATGCAAGTGATTGTCACAAAATAAAATGCTTAGAGCATGAAAAAAACAACCAAAACTTTCTAAATTCCCATGTCGAATTGTATACGATATTCGCCAACCATTTCAAGCTAACTTGTAGATAGAGTTCTCATGGGTAACTTATCATCAAGATTCAGAAACTTGTGAGAAGTTTGCTCCAAAATCTTGTAAGATATTCACATTTGTTAAATAGTCAAAACCTGAAAGATTGCAAAAACACTTAAAGTGAAAGTTACCAAAATTCAATGCATGGATTTGTTTGAAAGTAATAGAAATTCTTCAAAGCTCTGTGCTGGTTCAAACCGAAAAACAATAAAGTGCGACTGAGCAGACTTTCATAAGTGATAGAAACACTCGTGTTCTACTGAGCAAAACATTGCCCTTAGGGGTGATCGTCTTAATGTATGTGATTCTTCTGGTTCGTGGGAATTTTCACCTGTTGAGTTAAGGATTTTTCAGGGTTTAAGGAAAAGTTCATAGAGCTTGTTGGTCGACATGAACAATGGTTGAGTGGGATATTCAAAATGAAATTTTGAATCTGGTTCTGATGAACGTGAGAAAATTAATAACGGATGAAGTAAAATCAGGTGGTTTTTATTCCGTCATCACAGATGAAACCATGAATATCCGTCGCGACGAGTAACTTTCTGCCTTCTCTACGTTTCAGAAGATCTCATTGAAGAAGAGATTTCAGGCTTCTTAACGAAAGCCCTTTTTGAATTGATTTTAGAAGCTTTAGTGTAACAAGGTCTTGATGTTTCTTTGATAGTTGGCCGTGGATGCGACGGCCCAAGTGACATGAAAGGTGAACATGCTGGTCTTCTTAGTGTCCGTCTGTAACTCAGAGTTTATCTTCACTCTTCTAATCTTAGAAAAAATTGAAATGAAATTTCATCTTTGTAAATTTACCTTCAATCAAAAAAAAGGATGTCTTTTTAACGAAAAAATTATGACAATCAACAACCTCAAATCACTTGTTTGTTTGTTTGTTTTTGAAATTCGCACAAAGCTACTCGAGGGCTATCTGTGCTAGCCGTCCCTAATGTAGTAGTATAAGACTAGAGGGAAGGCAGCTAGTCATCACCACTCACCGCCAACTCTTGGGCTACTCTTTTACCAACGAAAAGTGGGATTGGCCGTCACATTATAATGCCCCCACGGCTGGGAAGGCGAGCATGTTTAGCGCGACTCGGATGCGAACCTGCTACCCTCAGATTACGAGCGCGTGCCATAACGGGCTCAGCCATGCCAGGCCCCTTAAAACACTAAAACACTAGAAACAATTTTTTCGAAGCAGTGGGACGAGATCACAAAATTGATGAAAGAAGTAATTATGGAAGAACAAGTTTGCCCTGTGGGCCTGAATATAACAGTATTGTCTGTTGTTTCTCAGGATATGGATAAATATTCACCAAGCTTGGTATGTGGGTTCATTAGGTACACGTGCAGTACATACAAATTTTCAGATTTACAGTTTTTATGGGCATGTTTTAACCCTGTGTATGGATCTTCACCAAATTTGGTTTGGAGGTCCATGAGGAGATACGTGCAAATTTGCGGTTTTACATTCTGCGATGTGAAGTTTTGATGAGGGTTTTTCATGTTTTAACAATTACACATAAGTAAAAGTAAGTTTTCATGTCCTAATATAACCTTTCATTAATTGTGAATTTACATTACTTCCGTTCAGGAGATGGGTACTCCAACTAGTATGAAATAAAAAGGCATATATTCCAAAACATTTACTATTTTTCATAAGCCTAAATAAAGTGTCTTGTTTGCTGTATGAAGAAGTTATGGGGTAATAGTATTTATACTTAATGAAAGAACGTTGACCTCACGATATTTGAATGTTTATTGTGTACTTCCTGTTCAGTAAAACAAGGTAGCATCTGATTAAATGATGATTCATACTTAATTATACCTTTTCGTAAGACAATAATTTAGACCTGTATATTATATTTTTCAATACGGCATTGTATATTCGGTTCCTTAGTTTTAGAGTTGTTGTTTGTTTGTTTTTTTCTGTGGGTAAAGAATGTATAATGTTATTTCAACCGTTCTATTGTGGACGACCAATTGTTGCTTTCACCAGGCTGGCTGGGATACAACTTGTTATGGTGTGAACCGCTTGGCGAAGCATGATTATTTGTTGAATTTTAAAGTTTTTAAATGATAGACCAGAGGGAACAGCAAGTCAATACCACCAACTCTTCGTCTACTTATATATTTGGATTTGACTGTTACTTCTATAATACATTTACGACCCCAAAGCGCAGAGTGTAATTTAATTTTGACTACATAACACGAACCATGGAACAACATATCCGATAACTTTAATTTGGACCAAATTATATTTCTCAGTACTTCCTGCAAAGTTACAACTTTTAAAAAAAGGTTTAATATGAACATTTTCTTCCAAACCAAGTGAATTCAACGTAAAATCTTCGTGTTGTTCTGTGTTTCTCTTGGCTGGCTTTTTAATTGTCTAGTGAAACTAAATCAATATCCAGTCTATGTAATAATCAGAAATTCCGTCCAGGTTTCCTTCTGTATATATTTTATAAACTAATACTAAATTGTCTTCACTAAAACATTTATTTTCATTCATGTTGTTTTATAATTTCATTATTTTCACAAGCTATGATTTTAACTCGTGCGGCCTAAAACTCAAACAAGTCATGATTATATAGATTTATTTGATAAATAGGCCAGAAAAGGGAAAGTTACTTCATTAAATTAGGGTAATTATTTATAAAACGACATAGTATTTCATAATCAAATGTTTACTAATTTTGTTATTGTTCCCTTCGGAGTATAAATAAACTATTTATTCGTTTTGACAATTAGAGATTCCTCACTAAATTATTGGTTTATACAAGCCTACAACTGGAATAAATTTGTCCACATATAATGCAGCGACATCTGCCTTGATAAATCAAACAGCTTAGACTAACCTTGATAGCTCTTTTGCTCTATGTAAATGAGCCATTAAAGAGAACATTGTTACATCGGAACTTGTATGAACTACGATTTCACCCGGGCATGTTTAATACGAAATAACTAATAGCTATACACATATCTAGGATTTGTGGATTGTTAGTTGCACAGATATAGAGTAATGTTCCAAGAATGGGTTACCTGTTCTATTAAACTTCGTGCTGGATGTAAACTGATTTAAAATCATTTGACGGGCTGCAGTACTAAATAATCATTCAGTCAAAGTTTGTTTTACGCTAATCGTGTCTGTGTGGTCTTACATTTCCACGAAGCAACACGCCAGTGCTGTTTTGGAATTTTTGTTTTGAATATGCCATGGGATATATAGTATATATCATAAACGAATCTCATGGGTCGTCTTATAAGACCAGGAAATTAACATACTTAAACTTTATAACTTCAAAACAAAATTAAGATCACAAATCTTTTTCTGCCTGAATATCACTCTTTTCAAAGTATTACTTTTAGAGCATTTTAAATTTTTGGTCATAATAGTAGGTAATATTATACATTGGTATCTCGGTTCTCGAATAATTCGGTTTTCGAACATATTGTTTGAAAAAAAAATGTATCGGTTGCCGAACATAAACTCGGTTTCCGAACTAAGCTGTCGGGGCTCGAACCCCCGAAATAACCCGACTGATGAACCGAAAGACCCTTCAATCATTTTCGGCCAACGTCAAGCTTGCCCAAAACATTTTACCCTCACCTGCCGCTCAGTCCACAACCCTGCTAAAATGTGCTGCGAACGTTCTCGTTTTTCTTTTTGTTGTTTTTCTAAATACTCTGATTAAATAAGCCACCATGGGGCCAAAGAAGGATAATGAAAGCAGCAAACCAAAAAGAAAAGTTGTTAGAGCCATAATAGAAGTGAAAAAAGATCTCATAGCGAAGTATGAGAGTGGTGTTTGCGTGTCTGACCTTGGTACACAGTTTGGTATGGTGAAGTCTACAGTCTGCACCATACTGAAAAATAAGGAGGTCATCAAAGGAGCTGATGTTTCAAAGAGAGTGACAGTGCTTACGAAAAAAAGATCACAAACAATGGTAAAAGAAGAAAAACTGTTGTTGATTTGGGCAAACGAAAAACAGTTAGCTGGTGATAGCATTTCTGAGACTATCAGTTGTGAGAAAGCAAAGCAGTTGCATGCTGACTCTGTAAGAATATAATTGTCTCACTAGGCTAGTGTATGGGCTTGAATGTGAGTGGTGATGATATGGAGGAGTTGGTGGAAGAACACAACACTGAGCTGACCATGGAAGAACTCTAAGACCTTCAGAAGGACCAGCAACAAAAGACAACTGAGGAAGTGTCTTCAGATGAGGAGGAGGGAAGGGAAGATGTTCCTAGTTTACTAATCAAGGAAATGTGGAGAGTTACAAAGTTTTGTGGAAAAATGTCACCCTGACAAAGCTGTAGCAAACCGAAACATAAACCTTTTCAATGACAATGCCATGTCTTACTTCAGAAACATATAAAAATGCAGGCAGAAACAAACTCCATTAGACAAGTTTTTAGTGAGAAATAGATCCAGTGAGTTTCAAGCAGGTTGTAGCGGTACAAAGACACAGAAAAGAGAAAGAACCCCAAAAGGAGAGTTACCTGACGTCTTTATGGAAGGTGACTCCCCTTCCAAACAATAATAACCCTCCTACTCTCCACGTTCCTCACCACCTTTCACTTATGCCATCAGCTCTCCTCAGCACAGGTAAAGTGCAGTTAAATTTTCATTTATTGTTTTTTTATTGTGTTTATAGTTTTTGTAATTGACATGTAAATATTATTTTTCAGGTATAAATAATCAATATTTTTACTTTAAATGCTTCATAATGCGTAATTTTGGAGGTCTATAACGGATTAATTTAATTTGCAGTATTTCTTGTGGGAAAAATTGATTCGGTTTTCGAACAGCCTTCTGTTTCGAAAACCGATGTACCTCTGTATATGTTTGTTATTTTTAGTCTTATTGTGATGTAATGTTACACAAATTACTGATCACTAAAATTTTCTTTCCTTTCTGCAGACAATAAAAACTTTTTTTCGTTTTCTTTACGGTGAAGTGTTTACACTTGTGAATTTGGCGTCGACTTTGTCTCTTAGAATTATTTAAGGTTAAATGTATATTTTAGTAAGACCTGATAGCTGAGTGATTACCTTAATGAGACATAGTGTAAAGAGTTTTGTCTCAGAAGTGGCATTCGTTTTGAATAAATTGCGGCTGAATGATTATCTGGTCTGGTCACCAAAGATTTTTCCTGAAATGTGAAAATGGTTTTGAATTAGTCATGATCGAGCTGATCAACCCTGTGAAGCCTAGCTGTTAATAACAGTTACAAGTAACAGCGGTTTTTAATTATGTTCTTTCTACCATTCACTTTTGTAATAGGCTACACAGCAGAGAAAGTTTGAAAAGGGATAAAGCTTTCCCAAGTCGGAATGTATGTATGCTGCATTTATTGTATATTGTGTTACATATGTGTTATCATTAGAATTTCCTAAACATTATACTAAAAATAAAGAAAAGCTAAGTAGTTTAGGTATAGTTCTTTTCTGACATCTGTGTACAACCAAACCCACTAAGCCTTTGTGCAATATGAGAGCTCAGTATCGTGGTTTGGGGCTCGGCAAGCAAATATATCGATAAATGTATATTAGGCCTCACAAGTAACTAAGTACAAGTAACAAGTAACTCAGTAAAAACTATATATTAAGTATGCTAGGTCCTGTTTAAAGATCTCTTAGCGGTGATTCTAAAGTCCAGCGTTACTTTTAATTCATATGCAAGGTTTGTAACTTCGATGGATCACAAAGGTTACACAGAATCGATATATTTTCAAATAGTTGCTGCATCATTTCTGACTAATATAATATTTTTGTATTCACAATGCATTCAACAATTAAAATACAGGAGAACATTATAAATGTTCTATTGTGATATATTTCATTGAAAATCAGCCATTAAGAGTCACGGGGAAATTTACCAACGAAAATTGTAATCTAATTAAAGACAACTTTTACCTTAATTTGAAGAATAGTGGTAAGATATCGTAGGCTGTGATCATATTACAAACTTGAATGTTCTTATTTATATAATGAAATATTTTCTTGGATAAGGCTCTGGAATCTCACCATACAAACCGGTACTTAACAGTGGACAACGATTTATTTATTAATCAGTCAGTTTCTTTTAAATAGGACGGGTTTCGCTGGTTGCTAGGAGCCAGGGGCGTTGATCCTAGGGATGGGAGGATACATCCCCCCTTCGTTTTAGGAGGGGGTATGGTGCATAAAATCATTCCCCCCTACAGTATGGTCTGTTTAATTGTTTTATTGCATCACAGGCCCACAAATTGTGTGTTTGTTCTTGTGATTTTCGTGTTCTTACCAATCGAATTACATAATTAGGTCTAGATGTAGGATTTTTCAGTAGCCAAAATGTATATCGTTAATATAGGCGTGGCTTCTAAGCTTTTCGACCTGAGCGATAGTTTCGAAGTATTAGTCAATAGGCCTAAGTATACATGCAAGTATCGTAGCAACAAGATTACTCTGTGACTGCATGTTTACAGCTTTCAGAATCACATAATCAGAGATTACCAATTTGCAAATCGAACAGTCCACATAAGTGGTTGCAAAAATCATCCCTCCCCATCGGGTGTAAAAAATCTATGCCCCTACTAGGGGCGAATCACAAACATTTATCTTCCGTTAGGCAAATAAATATATAAATACATTTTCAAGGAATCCAGTGAGCTCATAAATAATAATTGGCATTGCTTTTGTTCATGCGCATTATAAGATGTTAGTGGATTTTGATGCAATTGTTGAAATGTGTATTTAAAATATGAAAAAACGTCCCATCAGGTTAGTTTTAATGTTAGATGTTTTATTTATTTGGTTACTTACAGCTGTTATTTTCTTCCTAATATAAAGTAAGTTTTATAACGGGCATTGCTTGTTTATTATAATCAATAGTATTGCGCGACTGAAATCCTGATTAAAAGTATCAATACTTTTGAGTTATTTACAACAAAATCATTACCCTTCTAATATCTGATCACTTGAAAGTGTTAATGGTTTTGAGATATTTACGACCAGTGTATTATCTTGAGGTCTGATCACTGGGAATGTCCTTTAAAGGTAACAATGATTTCGAATTATTTGGAATAATACACGTTTAAGTACTTTTGTAAACATGTACAGCGTAATAAAGTAAGTACGAATCCTTTACGTTATTATAAAAGTAACGTGCACATTTCCGTTCTTAATAATTAGTCTTAAGAGGGTACGACAGACTTCATTTCTAATTATAAACAATATAAACTTCAAGTGATTGTTATAGTTTCAGTATTTTGGACAGAGTCGTCTGTTTTAAATATTAAAAAAAAAGTAACCGACAAATGAGTTGGTGGTTAGAGCGCTTGACACGTAATCTGTGGATTGCAAGATAGAACTTTTCGTTGGTAAAAGAGTAGCCCAAGAATTGGCGGTGGGTGGTGATGACTAGCTGCCTTCCCTCTAGTCTTACACTGCTAAATTAGGGACGGCTAGCACAGATAGCCCTCGAGTAGCTTTGTGCGAAATTCCAAAACAAACAAACAAGCGAGATAGAAATTCGTCACCAAATATACTCGTCCTTACAGATATGGGATTCTTATAAAGTGGCAGTCAATTTCGCTATTCATTTCGAAAGAGTAGCAAAAGAGTTGGCAGCGAGCGGTGTTAACTAGTTTCCTTCCTTTTGTTTTATCATGTCACAATTAAGGACAGCTCTGAGGAAAATTCAAGAAACAAACTTACCAATACATTCATTACATTGATTTTCTGCTGTATATGGCAAAAAATCTAATTTACTTAACCGTATATGTTTTGTTCAAGCTTTCTGGGCCCGGCATGACTAAGGTTAAGACACTCGACTCGTAATTTAAAGGTCCCGGGTTCGAATCCCCGCCACATCAAATATGCTAGCCTTTTCAGCCGTGGGAGTTGTAATGTAACGATCAATCCCACTATTCGTTGGTAAAAGCCTAGCCCAAGAGTTGGTGGTGGGTGGTGATGACTAGCTACCTTACTTCTAGTCTTACAGTGCTAAATTATGGACGGCTAGTGCAGATAGCCCTCGTGTAGCTTAGCGCGAAATTGAAAAGAAATGCATCAAAACAAACCAAGTTTTCTGAAATACATATAAAAACATGAGAGTATCGCTGAGAATCATGTATGTATGTATATATATGTGTTTGTCCCATCGAGGGACATACATATATATACATATGGAAGGTATGGTAAAGTTCTGGTAAACTTGAGTTATAATACGTGACAAATGCTGGGAAAGTTATTAGTTTCTTCACGTGGTAAACATTTATTTTTTAATAATTACTTATTTGTAAGAAGCATTGAAAAAATGACTTGAGTTTAATATTCGATGGAGGTTTTGAGTTCCTTAAGTTTGCCCCCCAGTAGCTCAGCGGTATGTCTGCGCACTTACACGCTAAAATCCGGATTTCGATACCCGTGGTGGGCAGAGCACAGATAGCCCATTGTGTAGCTTTGTGCTTAATTCTAAACAACAACAACAACAAAATAAAGTATCGATAAACTAGATACAAGACTTAAGTCTTGTATTCTTTAGGATAATTTCTCGCGCTGAAGTTGTGGAATAAATTGATCTTTCATGTCTTTAGCGTAATATAAACAAAATATATATATGAGAAAAGACTGCACGTGTGATTCTGTGGACTATGTTACATTAGAACGTTACCAGTTGAAGGTAAGTTGTAAAACACCAGTATCGATATATATATATCGCTGTTTGTGAAATGATGCTCATAGCTATGCTTCATGACTTTTTCTACTGATTTTTCTTTTTTCTGAGATTTGATGTGTTTTATGTTTTGCTTCAGCTGTTTAGCGGATAAATTGAAACATCTCCGAGAAAAAGAGAACTTCCAGGAAGACAGTGAAATAGAACAATTTCTGTTGTCCTACATGTCCATTATATCTAGAGCAATTTCAATATCATAAAGGGCATTTTATCTACAACATAATTCGTTTGGTCGAAATTGCGAAAACGTAAAAAGGAGACGTTGCGCCCACTATTAAGATGAAATTATTATTCCTTTAGTTCTAAAAGCCAGTAGTGGTACGCGAATTTCTCGACACCTTTAGACAGGGAAATTTACTGTTGCGAAATTGTAGCTAGACCTAAGTTAACCTACAGAAAGTCGATATTTTTACTGTTTTCGCAAGAACAGGTGATATTGAATGTCAATTTGAAGTGACAACTGATTTAAAAACGGAAATGTTTATCGTTGAAGCTGACAAAAACAAAGAGTTTGGCCTATTTTATTGAGGGATAAAAGCTGGAATAAAGAAAGGATTCTAAAGTAACTGCGAGTTATCCTGAATAAAAAACGTTCTCGGGAAACGGTTCAGTAACTACTGGTCACATCCGGGAAAGTTAAGTTGCTGAAATTTAACATTTAGGTTGAAATAGGCTTTCTCACTGTCAATAGAATTCTCTGGCAGAATCCCCATACCCTGTAGGTACCAGAAAGTTGTTAAATCCATGCCATAGTAAATACAGTGTACTAATAAATCACAGACATATTTTTTTTGTTAACAAATATTATAACTAACTGTTATATAAAATGAATTATGTGCTTTAACTCTTGAGCTTAGCTCATGAGTTAAAGTACAGCGAATCTTTGAGCTTCATACAACTTACAGATGATGTAATATTTGAAAACTTTCAATATCAGAATACATCAAATGCACTAAATATCGCCGTTTCTGAGCAACTCTTTATTATACATTTATTTAATTAAGGCTTGTTTTAAGCAGTTCTTTATTAGAACTCACTTAACTAGGCCTTATTTTGAAAGGTTCTTTTGCATTTAACTAGGAGTTGCTATAACCTATTCTCTTTTAGAACATAAGTAGGCCTTATTTTTAGCGATTGTTTATTAAAACATATTTAGCTAGGCCTTGTTTTAATAGATGCTATGTTAAAATTTGTTTAGCTAAGCCTTGCCTTAAACGATTTATTAAAACTTATTGAACTCGGCCTTGAATTCAGCGACTTTTTATTAGAACGTATTTACTAATATCGTGTTGTTAGAGATTCTTTATTATAATTTGTTCTGCTTGGTCAGCGATTTCCAAACATTATTCAGTGGGGACATCAAAACAATTTGCCTTGGTTTGCGCAGGACACCTGCTAACACATGTAATATCTTTTATATAGAGTTTCTTTGATATTATTAATTATTCTTTTTTTTGTGTGAACCTTTGAACTAATAAACCCTTATTAACACCGTACAATAAATGGGGTCCTAACCGATGTTTTACAGGGTGGCCCGTAAGTTCCTAGCCATTCATATATCTTATGTATCCAGTGTGCTGTCCCTCATTCTCGCTGTATAATATTATGCGACGCCATGTTCTTTGAGACATTTTCCTCAACATAGCACAGGTTATTGTTCCAAATGCCGCGGTAACAGCTGCCTTCAACTCATCATTGGAATTTTAACGTTGTTTAGACACAATGTCCTTTATGTATCCCCAAAGAATATTCTTACGCTCATGCACCCACGTTCTTGTCACAATACGCTCTTCAAGTGTAAATGGGATTACGTCGGCCATATTTCTCTGAAAAAAAGAAACATTTATAATACATGCGTAATTGAATATAACATAATAACATATGGATGCGTAGGGACTTACGGACCACCCTGTATTTAGCATCGCCGTGGTTGTTCTATTGGAGGAGCAGGGTGTCTATATATGAACAGCCTAATTGTACATCCGATACGGTTTAAAAAATCAAATATTTTACCAATAATAACGTGATTGACGCTCATTGCACGAAACCCCTCGTCTCAAAGGCTGATAAAAAACTTTAAATAGTCAATGATTTACTCACTAACAAATAAGGAATTCAGATCAAATCGATAAGGAAAGGTCTACTTACAAAAAACAAACAATAGTTATGATTCATATGGATCAAACTATAAATAGTCTACATACAACAGACAAACAATACTTGTGTTGTTGTTGTTGTTTTGAATTAAGCACAAAGCTACACAATGGGCTATCTGTGCTCTGCCCACTACGCGTATCGAAACCCGGTTTTTAGCGTGCAAGTCCGCAGACATACCGCTGAGCCACTGGGGGCCAATACTTGTGATTCGTATATGTCAAACTATAAATATTTGACTTGCAACAGACTAAGAAGTTATGATTCATATAAATGAAAGTATAAAAATATTTGACTTCCAATAAACAAATAATAGTTATGATTTATATGGATCAAACTATAAATATTTAAATTGCAACAAACTAAGAATAGCTACGATTCATATGAATCAAACCATAAACAGTTTTACAATACGCAAACAATACTTATGATTCATATAGATCAAACTATAAATAGTCTACTTACAATAGATAAACAACACTTAACATTCATATGGATTCAATTATAAATAGTTGACTTACAACAAACAATAGTTATGATTTATATGGATCAAACTATAAATATTTGACTTACAATAGACAGACAATACTTATGATTCATGTAGATCAAACTATAAATATACTCTTAAAAAAAAAAACGCAAAAGGGATATTTTTGTTATTTTAAAGAGAAATATATGTAATAACGTTACAAGCTCAGAGTATGTGATGTTACACGTGTTAAGCCACTGATTGTCAGACCAAAATGACAATAAAAGTTTGTGCACTTTGAAAACGGAGGAAAACATCGGATTTTTCGCCAAAACGCATTCATGTCCAATAAATTTGTTTGAGAGATCTGCATGTTCTGCAAGTGCATCATGTGAACAATCCCTATAAAAGTGACGGGTTCCCGGTTTCTATAGCTCAGTGTCAAGCCACCGACACGCAATACAGTTACGCCAAGACTGACTGAAGCACAACGCAACAACGCCATTTGTCGATTGGAAGCAGGCGAATCTCGATTAGATGTTGCCAGAGCTGTGAATGTCCACCCAAGCACCATCACAAGGCTATGGAATCATCACCAACAACATGGATCAACTCGTGACCGTCGACGATCTGGCAAGCCTCGTGTGTAGGATGTTGACAGATTTGGTGGTGGCAGCGTCATGATGTGGGCTGCCATCGCCTACAAAACAGACCTTTTGCACATTCGAGGGAATCTTATGGCTAAACGATACATCGACGAGATTTTTAGGCTCCACGTGCAACCCATCATGGTGAACGTCAACGACGTTTTTCAACATTACAACGCCCGTCCTCACAGAGCCCGACTCACCACTGTCTTATTGAGACACCACAACATCAACGTTCATCCATGGCCCTCCAGATCACCAGATTTAAACCCCATCGAACATTTTTGGGACGAGTTTGATCGACGTCTGCGACGGCGACAACCTCAACCGCAGACTGTACCTCAGCTTGCAGCAGCTTTGCAGGCTGAGTGAACAGCCATTCCACAGGATGTGATTCATCATTTCATCGCTTCCATGGGCAGGAGATGCCAAGCAGTTATTGATGCTCACAGGGGCATACCCGTTATTGACGTTGAGTGATGTTAAACTTCAACTAGTGAGCATGGACTTCGCCTTTGCAGACTTTGAATGTTCAGCAGTAAATGTGCAAAGTTTCACACATGTCATACAGAACTACCCGGAATAAACTTGCTAACAATATGTCTCAAATTTTGCCTTTTGCGTTTCTTTTTTTTTTGAAGAGTATAGTTGACTTACAACAGACAAATAATAGTTGTGATTTATATGGATCAAGCTATAAATATTTGACGTACAAGAGACAAATAAGTTACGATTTATATGGATCAAACTATAAATATTTGACTTACAATAGACAAATAATGGTTATGATTTAAATGGGTCAAACTATAAATAGTCTGCTTACAATAGACAAACAATACTTATAATTTATATGGATCAAACTATAAGTAGTTGTCTTATAATAGACAAATAGTTCTGATTTATACAGATCAAACTATAAATAGTTGACTTACAATAATAGTTGTGATTTATATGGATTAAACTATAAATATTTGACTTACAATAGACAAATAATAGTTGTGATTTATATGGATTAAACTATAAATAGTCTACTTACAATAAACAAACAATTATAATTTATATGGATCAAACTATAAATAGTTGACTTACAATAGACAAATAATAGTTGTGATTTATATGGATCAACCTATAAATAGTCTACTTACAATAGACAAAGAATCAGTGATGTCGAGAAACCCACTTGTTGAGAATTTTATATGCAAAAACGGCTCGTTTGGGTTCTTCTATTTAAAATATTTTCTGAACCCAAACGAGCCGATTTTGCATATAAAATAGACAAAGAATACTTATAATTTATATGGATCAAACTATAAATAGTTGTCATACAATGGGCAAATAATAGTTATAATTTATATTAATCAAACTGTAAATGCTTGACGTATAGTTAACACAATTGTGTATTTACGTTTGTTTTCTGTTTTAGACTTAGCTCAACCTAATGCCAGTATTTTACTTTCGGACTGAATTCTGTTAAGCCTATTACTGACATTGAAGAACATAAACTTATAGCGTATTTGTTCTGTCTAACGGTTCTCTCTTTCACATACTTCTCACTAAGAAATATATTTCGAAATAATGCAACATGAAATTAACTAATAAATTTATCAAAACATTTAAACAATCATGCTGTTAACCAGTCAAACCACGAAAGGTTTAATAGACATGTCTGTGTTTCTGAGGTGGGCAGGCAAACATTTTACTTTCTTAAAGTTGAATGTGGTTAATTAAAAAATGTGACACGTTAATAATGCTACTCGATGAACAGAGTAAAATATAAATATTTATTATTACAAGGTACTGTTCGTTGAATTTCTCTTTAGTAGAAATTGAAACATCTGAGGTTTGAAACACAGTATTCCCAGTTGCTGACGAAAGAAACATCTGAGATTTGAAACACAGTATTCCAAGTTTCTGACTAAAGAAACATCTGAGATTTGAAACACAGTATTCCCAGTTTCTGACTAAAGAAACATCTGAGATTTGAAACACAGTATTCCAAGTTTCTGACTAAAGAAACATCTGAGATTTGAAACACAGTATTCCCAGTTTCTGACTAAAGAAACATCTGAGATTTGAAACACAGTATTCCCAGTTTCTGACTAAAGAAACATCTGAGGTTTGAAACACAGTATTCCCAGTTTCTGACTAAAGAAACATCTGAGGTTTGAAACACAGTATTCCCAGTTTCTGACTAAAGAAACATCTGAGGTTTGAAACACAGTATTCCCAGTTTCTGACTAAAGAAACATCTGAGGTTTGAAACACAGTATTCCCAGTTTCTGACTAATGCAGGCATTTTTGTTTCGTCGGAGTTTTTTTTTAACAGACAAATTTAGGACTTAGATAAATTATATGTATCTTGAGAAGAAATGAATATTAATGTAATAAAGTAGCAACAATGATTTATAACCATAATGAAATGGTTTAATTTGAGGGTGACATACAACGTGTTTTCTGTTCAAACAAATGTTTTCTCCACATTACATCGCTTCATTGTGATAACAGGTCGTTGTCTGCCAATGTATTATTAATGCACACGTTTCACTTTAAATAATGTATAATAATTTAACGTTTAAAAATATGGTTGATGAAAGTGAAACAAATATCACAAAACACTTTTAAATTTTAATACAACAGAGAATCGATTCTCTTCTTTATAATTTGACTCTTGTAGACTGGGTTCAAATACCACATTAAATCTTTTTAATACATTTTACAGTTTCTGTAACAGAAATCAAACAAGTGAATAATTATATTACAAAAGGCTGTTATGGACACTAACAGTGTATTTGTATATATTGAGGCTACTGAGTGTTTCTATACAACATTGTAGTCCCCATACAACGTTTCTCTACTACAGGTAGACATTGTAGTCCCCATACAACGTTTCTCTACTACAGGTTAACATTGTAGTTCCCATACAACGTTTCTATACTACAGGTTAACATTGTAGTCCCCATACAACGTTTCTCTACTACAGGTTAACATTGTAGTCCCCAAACAACGTTTCTCTACTACAGGTTAACATTGTAGTCCCCATACAACGTTTCTCTACTGCAGGTTAACATTGTAGTCCCCATACAACGTTTCTCTACTACAGGTTAACATTGTAGTTCCCATACAACGTTTCTATACTACAGGTTAACATTGTAGTCCCCATACAACGTTTCTCTACTACAGGTAGACATTGTAGTCCCCATACAACGTTTCTATACTACAGGTTAACATTGTAGTTCCCATACAACGTTTCTCTACTACAGGTTAACATTGTAGTTCCCATACAACGTTTCTATACTACAGGTTAACATTGTAGTCCCCATACAACGTTTCTCTACTACAGGTTAACATTGTAGTCCCCATACAACGTTTCTATACTACAGGTTAACATTGTAGTCCCCATACAACGTTTCTCTACTACAGGTTAACATTGTAGTCCCCAAACAACGTTTCTCTACTACAGGTTAACATTGTAGTCCCCATACAACGTTTCTCTACTGCAGGTTAACATTGTAGTTCCCATACAACGTTTCTATACTACAGGTTAACATTGTAGTCCCCATACAACGTTTCTCTACTACAGGTTAACATTGTAGTCCCCATACAACGTTTCTATACTACAGGTTAACATTGTAGTCCCCATACAACGTTTCTCTACTACAGGTTAACATTGTAGTCCCCAAACAACGTTTCTCTACTACAGGTTAACATTGTAGTCCCCATACAACGTTTCTCTACTGCAGGTTAACATTGTAGTCCCCATACAACGTTTCTCTACTACAGGTTAACATTGTAGTTCCCATACAACGTTTCTATACTACAGGTTAACATTGTAGTCCCCATACAACGTTTCTCTACTACAGGTAGACATTGTAGTCCCCATACAACGTTTCTCTACTACAGGTTAACATTGTAGTTCCCATACAACGTTTCTCTACTACAGGTTAACATTGTAGTTCCCATACAACGTTTCTATACTACAGGTTAACATTGTAGTCCCCATACAACGTTTCTCTACTACAGGTTAACATTGTAGTCCGCATACAACGTTTCTATACTACAGGTTAACATTGTAGTCCCCATACAACGTTTCTCTACTACAGGTTAACATTGTAGTCCCCAAACAACGTTTCTCTACTACAGGTTAACATTGTAGTCCCCATACAACATTTCTCTACTACAGATTAACATTGTAGTCCCCATACAAAGTTTCTTTACTACTTTTATTTTTTCTTCTTTCATTTCCGTGACAAGAGAAACATATTGCATATTTCTGGCAACTCGATATCCGTCATCGTTCTTAGCACTTCCTTGGCGATATTCTAAAGGTGAGTCTGACACCAGAGTTTTTTCACCAGTGATATTATTGGACTATGGTGTCAAGTGTTGTGTTTTACCATATATTGATCATTTAGTATAAATCCTGTCTTTACTCCTACGTCAGATCACTGAAATGCACGAGGATCACCATCCACAAATACCTTTTTATGTCATTCATCGTAAACAACATTCTGTGGATTGTGAGGTACACTGCAGTCATCAGACACCTTGAAGTTCTCTTTAGTACTGAGGTAAGAAATATAAAGTTAGTAGACACTGCATCAAAACAAGTAAAGTTAATATGATTCAAAATCACCTTTATGTATAAAAGTGGATATGGAATGTGTGGTTCTAAACTATTTTCATGTGTAAACATGGTTATGGAAGGTGTGGTTCTTAACTATCTTCATGTGTAAATATAGATCTGGAAGATGTTATTAGTAAAAGATCTTAGTGTGACTTTGGGAACTGTCCTGTTGTGTAAAAGTAGACCTGTGTTTCCCATTAAACAAAGTACTTACATGAGAAAAGAGGTTTGTCATTATTAGATAATCATATCTAAAACACAGGCTCAGATGATTTCGGTTGAAGTTACTTCAGTTTATAAAATGCAAGTTATGTTTCCTGAACTCACCGAGGGAAGATACGGATACTAGTTTTCTTCATAATACAGACGTTTGTATTAATGTTGACTAGAAAGAGTTTCCACTACTGTGATAAACTAAACTTGAATCACCGGTGATGTACATACTTACTACATTTACCAATAATTATCATACAAATTGTGGGGGATATTAGATATCCTAAACCAGAACCACTACATTTACTAATAATCATCGTACAAGTTATAAGAGATATTAGATATCTTAAACTAGAACCACTGGTGATGTCCATACTTATTACATTTACTAATTATCAGTATACAAGTTATGGGGGATATTAGATATCTTAAACTAGAACCACTGGTGATGTCCATACTTATTACATTTACTAATTATCATCATGCAAGTTACTGAGGATATTAGTTATTTTAAACTGGAATGAATGGTGATGTTTCTACTTTCTACATTTTTTAATCATCGTGATACAAGTTATGGGGGATATTACGTATCCTAAGCTAGAACCACCGGTGATGTACGTAGTTACTAAATTTACTAATTATCATCACAAGTTATAAGAGATATTAGATATCCTAAACTGGTGATGTCCATACTTACTACATTTTGTATCTACAGTTTTTGTAGATGTTTAATGGGTGAATTGCTCTATTCATGTTCTCCGTATTCTAAGATGGGGAGAATGTGTACCTTGTAAATGATAAGAATAGTTTTGGTTCCGCAGTCCTTGACAAAACTACTAATTCTTCTTAGACAGAAGATTCGTTTAATGACTTTTGTGTTTTTAAAGTGGTTGGTCCGTGTTAGTTTTGTATTTAATGTGATGTCTACAAATGTTATGTTGCCCCCATAACTGAAGCTATGTAGTCACCATTTTAAGTTTGACCTTTGAAATGTATTTGTTCTTCCTGGAGATTTTGCGTTTAAAGATTATAGCCTGAGTTTTGGTTGCATTGAGTGCTACCCACAAGGTGTTGCACCAGTGTGTTTGCAAACCCAAACGAACGCGGCAGGGGGTTAGTTTAGAGAGAAGGAAGTCTGAAGAATTCTCTCTCCAACTGGGGTGGTAAATCTTCGTTTCCTTACGTGAGATGTTGTTTAACTGTACTTTAAAATTAATTTAATTTTTACTTGTTTGAGGTATGAAGTGAAGATGGGACATTAATAAAACTGTCGGGAGAGAAAGACCGAAAATAAGGTGGCGCCGAAGAAGTTAGTCAGACCAGAGCCAGACTTCAATGTAAATATCAACACAAAGCAACCCGATTCACCGTTGGCTGGGGTCTAAAGATCAAATGCTTGAGATTTGGATGTGGGAGGAAACGGGAGTTCCCCGAGAAAACCCACTTTCGCAGGACAGGCGCCGAAGGTTTTACTTGTCCTGTGCCCGAATCTGAAAAAGAAATAAATATACACACGAATGTACCTCGTCTGTGATTATGTTTCTTGTTGAGTGATTTGTGATTGTTGAAATATGTTATATGGTGAAATGTATTATGTAGGAGCACTGGATATATTATATAATGACACAATTAGTTGATTTCTGTGTTTTTTTTTAGCTAATGTTTGTATGCTATTTCTGTGAACCTGTTTCTAAACGTTGCTAGGTTACTGATTTGGTGTACATAGTTCACGGGTGTGAATAATGGTAGTCTGTTTCCTGCTCTTTGTATTTTATGTTGTTGTATTTGAATTTCTTGTGGTGTGTTGTTAGATGTTGTATGCGACTTGACATCTGTATCTTATTAATGGACGGATGTATATTTGGACGATAGTCTCTGGTGTGCAATTTGAATGTTTGGACGATAGTCTCTGGTGTGCAATTTGAATGTTTGGACGATAGTCTCTGGTGTGCAATTTGAATGTTTGGACGATAGTCTCTAGTGTGCAGTTTGAATGTTTGGATGATAGTCTCTGGTGTGCAGTTTGAATGTTTAGATGATAGTCTCTAGTGTGCAATTTGAATGTTTGCTAGATATGGTCACGAAATGTGAAATACGTTTTTTGATGGATGAGTTCATGTTGTTGACATGTTTTTTTTCCCATGTTAATCTTGAGTCAAATGTAATGAGCTCGCTCATGATGACAGGCGTATTTCCAAGTGTGATGATTTCTTTTGTCAGTTGTTCTGTGTATTTTTAATTTTCTCTAAAAAGTGATTGCTCGGGTTTTTGTTGGATTTAAACTACTCTCTACTTCTTGCTCCAGCTCGTGACATTATCAAGCGTTTCTTGAACGTGAGACATGGTCATTACTGGGTTTCTCGAGATACTCCAAATAGCAATCGTCTGCGTATTGTAAATTGTAAGTGTACGTTAGACTAGGAAAAGGTGTATTACTAACGAAAATAATGTACAGGACTGGACACAGGACTGATCCTTGGGGCACTCCTGGAGTTATTTTGAAAGATTTAGATATAGTTTTATTGACTTGGGCTGTTCTACCTGTTAAGAAGTTTGATATCCATTTAGTAACAGTGGGATTTATTTTCAGATGTGTTAATTTATACTTAATGGCGTTATTCCAAACTGTGCCAAATGCTTTTTAACATCTATAAATACACCTATTGTTATCTGATTGTTGTTAAATGCTTTGTAAACTGATTCAGTGAGTCGTGTGAGGTGATCTATTGTTTGTCTGTTTTTTCCTGAAAGCATTTTGAGAATCAGTTAGGATGTTATTTATTTCACAGAATAGAGGAGTTGATTTCAAGTGATTTTCTCCATCAGTTTGCCAAGAATAGACAATAGAATGGTGGGTCAGAAGTTATCAGGACTTGTCCTGATCAGTTTGTGTGTAGGTGTTAACGGTCTTTTACAGTGTCCTAATGGATTGTGGAGAGCGTGTTATGATTGGTTGGATTATCACTGTTTCTGATTGGAGAAGAGATTTCCTGTAGATTCAACCAATGGCAGCCACAGGTTACTCGCCTCTAATCCAGAATCTTTGTTAAGTAAAGGTTTAAAGATTTTTCTCGTCTTCCAGAAATATCATACAAATGTTATTCAAAAACAGAACTCAGAAATCAACTAACTGCATCATTATGCAAACCTACAAAATAGATTTCACCATATAACACATTTCAACAATCACAAATCACTCAACAAAATACATAATCACAGATAAGTTTATTTTTATATGCAAAAACGGCTCGTTTGGGTTCAGAAAATATTTTAAATAGAAGAGCGAACAACGTTTCGACCTTCTTCGGTCATCGTCAGGTTCACCGAAGAAGGTCGAAACGTTGTTCGCTCTTCTATTTAAAATATTTTCTGAACCCAAACGAGCCGTTTTTGCATATAAAAATTCTCAACAAGTGGGTTTCTCGACATCACAGATAAGTTTAATTCATGCTTATCTTTATATGTATTTCAAATTTGGGCACAGGACAGGTAAAACTTTGGGTGCCTGTAACACACATTGTTGTACAACACAATTGAACTAACAGTATAACACCATTGAACTAATATTACAACACCATTGAACTAATAGTACAACACCATTGAACTAATATTACAACACAATTGAACTAATATTACAGCACCATTGAACTAATATTACAGCACCATTGAACTAATAGTATAGCACGATTGAACTGATATTACAGCACCATTGAACTAATATTACAAAACCATTGAACTACTGGTAGAGCACGATTGAACTATTATTACAGCACCATTGAACTAATAGCACAACACAATTGAACTAATATTACAGCACCATTGAACTAATATTACAACACCATTGAACTAATATTACAACACCATTGAACTAATATTACAACACCATTGATCTAATATTACAACACAATTGAACTAACAGTACAACACAATTGAACTAACAGTACAACACCATTGAATTAATATTACAACACCATTGAACTAATATTACAACACCATTGAACTAATAGTACAACACCATTGAACTAATATTACAACACAATTGAACTATTATTACAGCACCATTGAACAAATAGTACAACACAATTGAACTAATATTACAACACCATTGAACTAATATTACAACACCATTGAACTAATATTACAACACCATTGATCTAATATTACAACACCATTGATCTAATATTACAACACAATTGAACTAACAGTACAACACAATTGAACTAACAGTACAACACCATTGAATTAATATTACAACACAATCGAACTAATAGTACAGCACCATTGAACTAATATTACAACACTATTGAACTAATATTACAACACCATTGAACTAATATTACAACACCATTGATCTAATATTACAACACAATTGAACTAATATTACAACACATTTGAACTAACAGTACAACACATTTGAACTAACAGTACAACACCATTGAATTAATATTACAACACTATTGAACTAATATTACAACACCATTGAACTAATATTACAACACCATTGATCTAATATTACAACACTATTGAACTAATAGTACAGCGCCATTGAACTAATATTACAACACCATTGAACTAATATTACAACACCATTGAACTAATATTACAACACCATTGATCTAATATTACAACACAATTGAACTAATATTACAACACATTTGAACTAACAGTACAACACCATTGAATTAATATTACAACACCATTGAACTAAAGGTACAACACCATTGAACTAATATTACAGCACCATTGAACTAATAGTACAGCGCCATTGAACTAATATTACAGCACCATTGAACTAATAGTATAGCACTATTGAACTAATATTACAGCACCATTGAACTAATAGTATAGCACGATTGAACTAATATTACAGCACCATTGAACTACTGGTAGAGCACGATTGAACTATTATTACAGCACCATTGAACTAATAGTATAGCACGATTGAATTAATATTACAACACCATTGAACTAACAGTACAACACCATTGAATTAATATTACAACACAATTGAACTAATAGTACAGCACCATTGAACTAATATTACAACACTATTGAACTAATATTACAACACCATTGAACTAATATTACAACACCATTGATCTAATATTACAACACAATTGAACTAATATTACAACACATTTGAACTAACAGTACAACACCATTGAATTAATATTACAACACCATTGAACTAAAGGTACAACACCATTGAACTAATATTACAGCACCATTGAACTAATAGTACAGCGCCATTGAACTAATATTACAGCACCATTGAACTAATAGTATAGCACTATTGAACTAATATTACAGCACCATTGAACTAATAGTATAGCACGATTGAACTAATATTACAGCACCATTGAACTAATAGTATAGCACGATTGAACTAATATTAGAGCACCATTGAACTAATATTACAACACTATTGGTCTAATATTACAGCACCATTGAACTACTGGTAGAGCACGATTGAACTATTATTACAGCACCATTGAACTAATAGTACAACACAATTGAATTAATATTACAACACCATTGAACTAATTTTACAACACCATCGAACTAATATTACAACAGCATTGAACTAATATTACAACAGCATTGAACTAATATTACAACAGAACTGAACTAACATTTCAACCCCATTTAACTAATATTACAACACCATTGAACTAATATTACAACACCATTTAACTAATAGTACAACACAATTGAACTAATATTACAACACCATTGACTTATTTCCCCAAAGTCACCTTCTCTTGTGACAGTTTCTACATACACGTTCAGCAGACAGAGTTACTTTGCCTTACAAAAACACAGACCGTATCTTCTTTTGGGCGAGGATAAAATGTGGTTTAACTAGAAAATTAAAACAAATAAATTGTTATGTTAGTCACATTGCATTTATATTAAATATGATTTGAAAATAATTAAAAAATGAATTAATTAATGAATACATCAATTATTTTAATATAATAATTAAATGGCACCTCGTTAATACGTTGGACTTACAAGTATGAACTTGACAACAGAATTAATTGAGAAAATAATATCTTTGTGTTGCTTGTATTTCCCAATAAAGAATACGGGCGAACAAGTGAAGAAAACAACAAACAATATGTGACAGATGGCGCTCTGTGAAAGTAACAAAATGGAAAAGAGGTGAAAAAAACCTACAAGATATGTGAAGTAACAATTGATTTTAAAACAGACATTATGTAAAACTAATATGTGTAGCTACAGAAACGTATTGCATGTGATTTTCACGAAGGATTCTTCATAAGCTTAAGAAAAACAAGTAATTTTAAATTTGACAAACCAAGTGATTTTCCTTTTTAAGTACAAATAAAGATTCTAAAATTCAACAATTAATTTTTTATCACTAGAAACTTCAAATCAGGTCTATGAAGTTTTTTTAAAGACTATAAATTTAATGTATTTACATATTAGATAATAACAGAATGTACATCTGTTATCAGGATGGTTTCTGGTACATCTTACACAGCAAGAGACGATACATCTATGACTATAAAGACCTCAACTATTTAATGATTATATTGGAGCAATAACTGTTCATATTGTCTAGCTAGCTGTTGTCAATAGTAACTTTATCCATCTTGTGTATCTAAAGTCTAAAGGAAATAAAAAGACTACATGAGACTTAATACCTTCCACTGAAATCTTACTACTTTAGTTTCTTACATCAGACATCCAAGTCAGTATAATATTTGGATTGAATTTACTTCCTACAGTTACACTGTTGTAAGGGACAAATGTAAATACTGTCCTCAATAACTTTCTTAAGTAGAACACTCGAACTATTTTGAAATTTTTGTCATCTGAAACAATAAGTATGAATGAACAGTTCTTACCTGAGAAATCCAATGTGCATAACTGTGGCTTATTTATAAATGAAACCAAATCTAAAACAGCTCTGTCTTAAGCAACAATCAGAACTCACTCATCAGTAACTAACTATTAAACACCAACTGTGAGACAGTTGTTGAGATATAAGCAACACTTGCTGTGAGACAGTTGTTGAGATATAAGCAACACTTGCTGTGAGACAGTTGTTGAGATATAAGCAACACTTGCTGTGAGACAGTTGTGCTTTCAAAAGAATCATAAGAGTGAAGCATTTCTAACATGAGAGACACAAACTGTAAAATAATAATAATTTGTGTAAAACAGTGGATGAAACATGAATAGCACTAAATGTGAAACACTAGTACTAACATATTAGCAATAAGTATGAAATAGTAAATCTACTCTGGGTAACACAAAATGTGAAACACTAGTGATGTCATCATTAGCATTAAGAATGGAACAGTGATTCTACTTTAGGTAACACAAAGTGTGAAACACTAGTAATGTCATCATGAACATTAAGTATGAAACAGTAATTGTACCCCAAATAACACAAAGTGTGACACACAAGTAATGTCATCATGAGCATTAAGTATCGAACAGTAATTCTATCCTAGGTAACACAAAGTGTGAAACAGTAGTAATGTCATCATGAGCATTAAGTATGCAACTAATTCTACCCTAGGTAACACAAATTAAGAAACAGTAGTAATGTCATCATGACCATCAAGTGTAGAACAGTAATTCTAACTTCGGTAAAACAAAGGGTTAAACAGTAGTAATGTCATCATGAGCATTAGGTATCGAGAAGTAATTCTAACCGAGGTAACACAAAGTGTGAAACACAACTTATGTCATCATGAGCATTAAATATGGAACAGTAATTCTACCCTCGGTAACACAAAGTGTTAAACAGTAGTAATGTCATCATGAGTATAAAGTATGGAACAGTAATTCTACCCTTAGTAACACCAAGTGTGAAACACAAGTAATGCCATCATGAGCATTAAGTATGAAACAGTAATTCTACTTTAGGTAACACACAGTGTGAAACACTAGTGATGTCATCATGAGCATTAAGTATGAAACAGTAATTCTACTCTAGATAACACAAAGTGTGAAACAATGGTAATGTCATCATGAGCATAAAGTATGGAACAGTAATTCTACCCTTAGTAACACCAAGTGTGAAACACAAGTAATGTCATCATGAGCATTAAGTATGGAACAGTAATTCTACCGTAGATAACACAAAGTGTGAAACAAAAAATATCATCATGAGCATTAAGTATGGATGAGTAATTTTACCTTGGGTATCACAAAGTGTAAAACACAAGTAATGTAATCAAGAGCATAAAGTATGGAGCAGTAATTCTACCTTAAGTAACACAAAGTGTGAAACACTAGTAATGTCATCACTAGCATTAAGTGTGGAACAGTAATTCTACCCTCGGTAATATAAAGTGTGAAACAATAGCAATGTCATCATGAGCATTAAGCATGTAATAGTAATTATACTCTAGGCAACACAAGGTGTGAAACACGAGTAATGTGATCATGAGCATTAAGTATGGAACAGTAATTGTACCCTAAATAACACAAAGTGTGAAACACAAGTAATGTCATAATGAGCATTAAGTATGGAAAAGTAATTTTACCCGATGTAACACAAAGTGTGACACTCAAGTAATGTCATCATGAGCATTAAGTATCGAACAGTAATTCTACTTAAGGTAACACAAAGTGTGAAACAGTAGTAATGCCATCATGAGCATTAAGTATGGAACAGTAATTCTACCCTAGGTAACCTAAAGTGTGAAACAGTGGTAATGTTATCATGAGCATTAAGTATACAACAGTAATTCTACCCTGGGTATCACAAAGTGTGAAACACAAGTAATGTCATCGTGAGCATTAAGTATGGAACAGTACTTCTACCTTTGGTAACTCAAAGTGTGAAAGAGAAGTGATGTCATCATGAGCATTAAGTATGGAACAGTAATTCTACCCTAGGTAACACAAAGTGTGAAACAGTAGCTCCATTATTAGTAACACTAAGTGTGAAACAGTAGTTCTATGTTTGTTATATTTACCTTGCTCTTGTGACTGAAATTCAACACAAGTATTATGCTTTTAGGAGTTTAATTGGAACGAGTGTTAAATGTTATTATTTTTAGAATTATAGATCATTCAAAGTAAGTGTCGACAAACTTTACGTTGTGTAGTTCATATTTTGATGATTATTATGACATGTGACTCGAACCTTCGAATGTTTTCTCGTTATTTTGTTGAACTTTGTTACATGATGAATATCTTGAATTACGTGAAATTTACTAGTCCTCTACCTGACTATGTATAAATACGCGACCAAAATGTAGTTCATGTAGATAGTGAGATTGCTAGACAGTTATATAGATTGCGTGATTGTGAGTTTAGCAGTAAAAATGTATAATGGTTATCACTAAGGAGGCCAGGTGGTTAAGGCACTCGACTCATAATCCACGAGTCCCGGGTTCGAATCTCCGTCACACCAAACATGCTCGCCCTTTCAGCCGTGGGGGCGTTATTATGTGACGGTCAATCCTACTATTCGTTGGTGAAAGAGTAGTTCAAGAGTTGGCGGTGGGTGGTGATGACTAGTTGTCTTCCCTCTAGTCTTACACTGCTAAATTAGGGACAGCTAGCGCAGATAGCACTCGTGTAGCTTTGCGCAAAGTTTAAAAACATGTTGTTTAGAATTAAGCACAAAGCTACACAATGGGCTATCTGTGCTCTGCCAACGACGAGTATCGAAACCCGGATTTTAGCGTGTAAGTCCGCAGACATACCGCTGAGCCACTGGGGGGGCAAGTTTAAAAACAAAACATTACTTAGGTGAAATTATTACAGTCAAAATTGTGAGGACTTTTGAAGTGATAATATAATTATTTGAAGCTCTTGATACAACTGTGGTAATCACTAGTGTAACTAAAGTTGTTATTTTCGTTTGACTTGTTTTAACGTATAAAACAAGAGGATTATATGATCTTTGTTTATTGTTGAAATTTATCGCCATTAAATCACCGACACTTTTCTAAATAATTTGCTCCATATATGATAAAAATCGCAGAATCAAGATCAACAATATGTGTTAAAAAGTAATTGTTAAATAAGTGACAAAAAAACAGTAGTTCATCATAAGGAACACTTCCCCTGTTGTCTTTTAAGATTTTTAATGTAGTTCTCTTCCTGTAGTTTTCTCTTGTAGTGTTATGACTATGTGTTTTTCTCTCTTGTAGTGTTATGACTATATGTTTTTCTCTCTTGTATTGTTATGACTGTGTGTTTTTTCTCTTGTAGTGTTATGACTATGTGTTTTTCTCTCTTGTAGTGTTATGACCATGCATTTTTCTCTCCTATAGTGTTATGACTATGTATTTTTCTCTCTTGTAGTGTTATGACTATGTATTTTTCTCTCTTGTAGTGTTATGATTAGGTAGTTTTCTCTATTGTAGTGTTATGACTACATATATTTCTCTCTTGTAGTGTTATGACTATGTGTTTTTCTCTCTTTTAGTGTTATGACAATGTGTTTTTCTCTCTTGTAGTGTTATGACTGTGTTTTTCTCTCTTTTAGTGTTATGACTATGTGTTTTTCTCTCTTGTAGTGTTATGACTATGTGTTTTTCTCTCCTATAGTGTTATGACTATGCATTTTCCTCTCTTGTAGTGTTATGATTAGGTAGTTTTCTCTATTGTAGTGTTATGACTACATATATTTCTCTCTTGTAGTGTTATGACTATGTGTTTTTCTCTCTTTTAGTGTTATGACTATGTGTTTTCTCTCTTGTAGTGTTATGACTGTGTTTTTCTCTCTTTTAGTGTTATGACTGTGTGTTTTTCTCTTGTAGTGTTATGACTGTGTGTTTTTCTCTCTTGTAGTGTTATGACTATGTGTTTTTCTCTCTTTTAGTGTTATGACTGTGTTTTTCTCTCTTGTAGTGTTATGACTATACATTTTTCTCTCTTGTAGTGTTTTGACTATGTATTTTTTCCTCTTCTAGTCATATTTTTGTTTTTGTTGTTTTGTTTAATTCTTGTGATATTGGTACCTTTTGAATTAAACAAAACAACAAGGTATTGCTATGTTTATTGTTGATATAGGTTTACACAGTGCTTATTTAAACACAGCCTTGAATGTTTATCATTTGTTTAAATTTTAGAGCTTTGAATTAACGATTTTATCTCTGTTATGTATATTGTTGATTTAGGCTCACATCGTACTTATTTAAACATAACGTTGAATGATTAGCAATATATTAGGTATTTGTTCTTTAAATTAAGTCTTTGCCGTTAATATATTTATTGTTGAATTATGTTCACACAGTCCTTATTTAAACATTACCTTGAATGTTTATCATAAGTTTAGATTTTAGTGCTAAAACGGTACAATACGATATTGGTGTATGATTACATATTAATATTGATTTACAATACAATATGGGTGCATAATTACATATGTTAATATTGACTGTATAGTACAATATTTGTGTTATGATTGTATATTAATATTGACTGTTGAGTTCAATACTGGTGTATGATCACATATTAATTTTTACTGTATAGTAAAATACTGGTGTATAATTACATATTAATATTGACCACACAGTACAATATTTGTGTTATGATTATTTATTAACACTGACTGTATAATAAAAATATTTGTGTGTAATTACATATTAATATTTCTTGTAAATTACAGTACAATATTGGTGAATGATTACACTTATAAATATTGACTGTACAGAACAATAATGGTGTATAATTAGATATTAATATTGACTGTAGAGAACAATAATGGTGTATAATTAGATATTAATATTGACTGTAGAGAACAATAATGGTGTATAATTAGATACTAATATTGACTGTACAGAACAATAATGGTGTATAATAAGATATTAATATTGACTGTACAGTACAATAATGGTGTACAATTAGACATTAATATTAACTGTACAGAACAATAAAGGTGTATAATTAGATATTAATATTGACTGCACAATACAATATTTGTATTATGATTATATATTCGTATTGATTGTGCAGTACAATATTAGTGTATGATTTCATATATTAATATTCTCAATACACTACAATATATGTCTTATAATTATTTACTAATATTGGCTGTATGATAAAATACTGGTGTACGTTTATGTATTAATATTGTCTGTACAATACAGTACAATATAGGTATATGATTACCTGTTAATATTTACCACAGAGTACAATGTTCATGAATGACTGCATATTAATATTGCCTGGACAGTACAGCACAATATTTGTGTTATGATTATACCTTAATATTTACTGCAAAGTACAATATTTTTGTCATGATTTTATATTACTATCGACTGTTGTGTACAGTGCTGGTGTATGATGATATATTAATATTTACTGTAGAGTATTATGTTGATGTATAATTACATATTAATACTGACCACACAGTACAATATTTGTGTATGATTACATATTAATACTGACCACACAGTACAATATTTGTGTATGATTATATGTTAATATTGACTACAGTATAATATTGATGTTATGATTATGTATTCATATTGACTTTAGGGTACAATGTTTCTGTTACGATTATATATTAATATTGACTTCACAGAACAGTACATTTGTTGTGAATATATATTAATATTGA
Source organism: Carcinoscorpius rotundicauda (assembly GCA_011833715.1). NCBI lineage: Eukaryota > Metazoa > Arthropoda > Merostomata > Xiphosura > Limulidae > Carcinoscorpius > Carcinoscorpius rotundicauda. Next base: position 47,629,826 of record CM022406.1, on the reverse strand, counting down.
TTGTCCAGTATAATATTGGTGTATATTTAGATATATTAATATTGACTATACAGTACAATTTTGGTGTATAATTAGATACTAATATTGACAACATAGTACAATATTTGTGTTATGATTTTTATTAATACTGTCTGTATAATAAAATATTGGTGTACGATTATTTTTTAAATATTGACTTTACAGTACAGTATTGGATATATAATTAGATATTAATACTGCATTTGGAGTACAATATTTGTGTTATAATTGTAGATTTATATTGAGTGTACAGTACAATGTTAATGTATAATTACATGTATTGGTATTCATGTATCATTATTTATTAATATTGACTGTATTGTAAAATATTTGTGTTATAGTGGAGGAAACTTATTGATGTTGATGAAGTATTGTTTTATTTTGTCTAATTCATCGTTAATTTTATCTGGTGAGCATAGTTTGATGGCTGTGTTTATCTGGTTTCTTAGTATGCTGAGTTTTTGTTTTGTTTCATGTGCTGAGTCCCAAGGAATGTATAGTCCAGTATGGGTGATTTTTCGGCGGATTTCTGTTACCTTAAAGCATTACCTTTATCTGCTTTCAGAATTTTATGTTTTTGTCTTGTTTTAGGTTTTTAATGGAATTAATTTAATAGAATTTAGTAAGATTGTTTTTTCTTTTAGCTTTCTGTTTTATGAAATTATGTTGATGGTATTGTGAGAAAAATCTTTGAAAAAATCGTTTAAGATGTTGTTTTTAGGTGTTTCTGGAAAATATAATTTTTTATTTTGTTTGTCGGATCTGTTAATTATGATTAATTATGAGGTTAATCACCGGTTTGTCGTGGTGTCTTTTCTGTTGTTAGCATCTTAGTTTTTCTAGTTTTTTGTTGTGGCAGATCTTTTTGTCTCTGTTATTCTTAGTATTGATTTGGTTTATGTTTCGTTGTATAAGTCAGTAAATCTCTGGTTTAATACAACATGCCAGTTGATGGTCTACGTTCATTTTTATTTTTTGTAAGTCATGTAGCTCTTTGTATTTCGTGTTCAACATGGCTTTAAGTAGTTTTTTCTGTAAATTTTGGATAATGTTTGTGTAATTATTAAAATTCAAATCAAATTAATCAATAATGACCACATATGAATCGTTTAATTACAATCTTGGTAAATACATAGCATGGGCATTCTCCAAATATGTAACATCAGCCAACTCATTCATCAAAGACTTTTTCAATTTCAGTTCTAATCTTAATCAACTTAATCATAAAGCCTTAATGACCAGTTTCGATGTTATATCCCTCTTTACAGAAGTTCCAACAACCAAAGACTGCAAGATAGCCTAAGAACTCTATATCCGAGACCCTAACCCATCAAAAGACATTTCCAGAAACCAGTTAGCAACCCTCATTGAATTCACCACAACAAAGACAAACTTCATGTTCAACAACCACAACTATATACAAACAAATTACCTAAGCATGGGCAACCCAGTATCACCAGTTCTAGCCAATATTTTCATGACACAAGTTGAAACACAAGCAATTAATACAGCATTACATCCACCACTATACTGGTACAGATATGTAGATGACACGTTTGCAGGATTAAAATCTACAGAACTCATACTTAATTTTTTCAATCACATTAACTCTATACATCCCAACATTAACTTCACATGTGAACAGGAAGAAAGCAATCAAATATCATTTCTTAACCTCAAAATTATACGAACCGACACACAATACAAAACGGAAATCCACCGAAAAATCACCCATACTGGACTATACATTTCTTGGGACTCAGCACACAAAACAAAACAAAAACTCAACATACTATGAGACCAAATAAACACAGCCATAAAACTATGCTCACCAGGTAAAATTAACGATGAATTAGATAAAATAAAACAATACTTCATCAACATCAATAAGTTTCCTCCACAAACCGTAGAAAACATTATACGCACACACCTAGACAGAAAGAAAATTCAACCAACAAAAGTAAATATTTCTCACGAATCAAAAAATCACGAAACCATATACTGCTGTACACCATATATTCCCGATATCAGCAGAAAAATAACCAACATTTGGCAAAAACTAGTAACAAAATATCACATTCCAGTTAATACCAAATTATTCAAAAACCAGGCACAAAACTGAGGTCTATACTATGTAAAACTACACTGATAAACACCACACTAACATTATTTACAAAATACAATGTGATAACTGCCACGACTTCTATATTAAAGAAACAAGTAGAAAAATGGAAACCAGATTCAAAGAACGCAAAAGGTCACCTTCACACGTTTTCTAACACTGCAAGTCAAATGAACACAACCATAGAAAACACACAAATACTAAATAAAGAAACAAACATAAACAAACGCAAAATTAAAGAAGCCTTACTTATACAACAACTTAAACCCAAAATAAACCAATATAAAGGAACGCCTTTATGCCAATATATTAAATATAATAAAGTAAATTATACAAAATTATATATTCAAAATCTAACACCGCCCTCCACATTCCGACACTCAGTTACACAACCCCTTCCAAACATGTGGTCAGTTTCCGGTCAGTTCCCTCTTTCTTTCTTTGTGAACCTGACGATGACCGAAGAAGGTCGAAACGTTGTTCGCTCTTCTACGTAAAATATTTTCTCAACCCAAACGAGCCGTTTTTGTACATATATTTGTCTACAAGTGGGTTTTCTCGACATCACCGTTTCATCTTTTGTTTTTATTATTGTAACTGCACTGAGGTTTCAGAGACTTGTCTCTGTTTGGTTGGATTATTATGAACAGATACGTTTCTGGGTCTTTTAAAAACCTATAGAACTGTTGAAATGTTTTACTTAAACCTAAATATGTTACATTTACATTTCTTATACAGTGTTCTTGTTTCTTACAGTGTAGTAGTGCCTTTAACAAAATAAACAACATAAGGTATTTTATATGGTACTCTTCTGTCTTGGTCAGGTTTCTTCATACGCAATATTTTATTGTACTAATAATTTTAAAACAACACCGGATTACAACACTGGTTTCTGCATTATGTTGGTAAACCTGCAACTGGAGACAGAACAACGGATTTCATCCATATAACACAGTTTATTAAAGTTCAAAATATACATTTGTGTATAATCATAATTCTTTAACTTATGAAAATAAATACATTGAAAATAGCATGAAAATAGTTTGGTAGAGATATAAAGTAACGTGTATAATTTAGAGTTTATATTTTAGTTTCGCGCTAAGTTATTCGAAGGATACCTGGGTTAGCTGTCTAAAACTTAGCAGTGATAAACTAGCCAACACCGTCAACTACTGGACCATTACCTTACCAACAATTAGAGGAACTGAGAGTAATGCCCACACAGCTGAAGAGACAATAAGACCATCGATTCTACTCTGACTTAAGGCAGACTTATAAACACATTTATTAAAGTTGACATATCGGAGTCATTTTTGATATGATTATCAAAACATTAGATCTGACATTAGACTCACAGGTTTACAACACAGTTCTTTACGGATTACCTAACATTAGATCTGACATTAGACTCACAGGTTTACAATACAGTTCTTAACGGATTACCTAACATTAGATCTGACATTAGACTCACAGGTTAACAATACAGTTCTTAACGGATTACCTAACATTAGATCTGACATTAGACTCACAGGTTAACAATACAGTTCTTTACGGATTACCTAACATTAGATCTGACATTAGACTCACAGGTTTACAACACAGTTCTTAACGGATTACCTAACATTAGATCTGACATTAGACTCACAGGTTTACAATACAGTTTCTTTACGGATTACCTAACATTATATCTGACATTAGACTCACAGGTTTACAATACAGTTCTTAACGGATTACCTAACATTAGATCTGACATTAGACTCACAGGTTAACAATACAGTTCTTAACGGATTACCTAACATTAGATCTGACATTAGACTCACAGGTTAACAATACAGTTCTTAACGGATTACCTAACATTAGATATGACATTAGACTAACAGGTTAACAATACAGTTCTTAACGGATTACCTAACATTAGATCTGACATTAGACTCACAGGTTTACAATGCAGTTTCTTTACGGATTACCTAACATTAGATCTGACATTAGACTCACAGGTTAACAATACAGTTCTTAACGGATTACCTAACATTAGATCTGACATTAGACTCACAGGTTAACAATACAGTTCTTAACGGATTACCTAACATTAGATCTGACATTAGACTCACAGGTTAACAATACAGTTTCTTTACGGATTATCTAATGCTAGATCCATAGTTTCACAATACGGTATTATTTACAGTTTTCCTAAGATTAGATCCACAGATCCACAATACAGTATTATTTACGGATTATCTAAGATTAGATCCACAATACAGTATTGCTTACAGTTTACCTAAGATTAGATCCACAGATCCACAATACAGTATTATTTACAGTTTACCTAAGATTAGATCCACAGATCCACAATACAGTATTATTTACGGATTATCTAGGATTAGATCCACAGATCCACAATACAGTATTGTTTGCAGTTTACCTAAGATTAGATCCACAGATCCACAATACAGTATGTTTACAGTTTACGTAAGATTAGATCCACAAATCCACAATACAGTATTATTTACAGTTTACCTAAGATTAGATCCACAGATCCACAATACAGTATTATTTACGGATTACCTAAAATTAGATCCACAGATCCACAATACAGTATGTTTACAGTTTACGTAAGATTAGATCCACGGATTCAATATATACTTGTGTTATCTAACATTAATAAAACTGATTTTTCGATCTACCTAACCTAAGTTCGTATTTGTTGATTTTTATAAAACCATTCACTTCTAACTAAAACTTAGAAATAGCTCTCTATCAGAAATAAAACTTTCTTTGAACCAGTAGAAGTTTGAATTGTTACATATAACAAATGCAGAACAAAATATAAAAATACTTGATATTCTTATGTTCAGTACATTTCACTTTGCCCCTCAACCACGAACGATTTCAGAGCCATCTCTCTGGAAGTTGATGAACTCTAGTCCTGTTCACTCATTGGTGATCGTTCCACTTCTTATGTTACTCTATTAAAACGTCATAGTTGTATGGGTAGAGAAAGTTGTAAGTTTCTTGAGAGTCCGTAAAAAGATTGTTTTTTTCTACGTTATTAATATGTATAAAGTGTAACTACATGTGGGGAGATAATTCGTTTTATCTATATAAAGATGCAATGGAAGGAGTTACAAACAGATAAGTAACATATATATATATATATATTATCATCATAGAACTGTGTATGGCAAGATATATATAATTAAGCGAGTGAAGTAAGTTAGAAGGTGTGAAGGTAGCCAGCGTGTGAGTGAATGATTACCCTTAACGTGTGATTTCTACAGTGCGATAGAGAGAAAGGAAAATAATTCGTCTTGTCAGTTATGTTCTAAAGTAATTGAATCATCCTGTGTGCACTTTTGATAAGAAGAAAGAGCTACTGAGAGTTTTAGATACAACTCAGATATCTTATAGTGTTAAGAATTCTGTAAATACGTTTGACTTGTTTTGAATATATTACTTTAAAATAAGTAGGTTGTATGCTGTCCGTTTATTGTTCGAATTTATCACCAGCAAGTCACAGATACTTGCTGTAAATGAATCACAGCCCACTCATATACATAACACATTGACATCAACGTTAGTTGTATCAGTTGCTAGGTTTATTTAGTTTATTTGTCTGTGAGCTTGTAAACTACTGACATTATTTCCCTTACATTAAACATTTGTATCTTATATCCTTGTACTCAAACCCTGGATCGCTTACTTACAGACCATACCTATTTAACCATAAATAAATTTCTTATTTGTATATACAAATTGTTGTTTGCTAACATTTTATTATTTTAACATAATGCACTTCCTTACTCGATTAACTTTGTCAACATCTGTGGGTGTTTTGGTTTTAACGCCCCCACGGCTGAAAGATCGAGCATGCTCAATGAAATTTACATATATAATGATTGGTTATCGGAATTTTACGCAAATACGTTTTCATATACTTGACTTCACTGGTAATCAATATTCTAATACGATGCAAAAACAATATAGGACAGAAACATAAAGTTGAACAAACATAATGATAGAATGTTGGTGTTAGAAGATAACATATTTTCTTGAAATCCCATACAATATAGTTTCAGTCTTCAGAAATTATACTTTAACATATACTATGATTTATTAAGAAGTAATACTAACTTACCAGCCTTGGCTGAAAATACATTCTTCCATAAGATTTTTTGTGTGTGAAATAAAATACTTTAGATTTTGTCCGTTATGTGTCATATAACTTCACACAGTATATAAAAACAGTTACGACATCCCTAAACCTGCATAATATTTTAATAAAGGAGTTAAACAACTACTGACAACTAACTATATACACAAATATTTATTACGGCAGAAATACCATGTTCGACAAAAGATAATGTTGCGAACTCAGAAATCGTTTAGAAGTATGACAACAACATGATAACTTTAAAGCATTTCAATAACATTAAGCAGAAACTCTAAATATCCTATTTCAACACAATTCCAAGTCAAATAAAAAAAACAAAAAAGCAGATGAAATTGAAATCATGTTTTACTTTTAAAGTTAGCAACTAATAACTTGTCAACGTTTTTTTACTGTCTACAATTGGTCCTGGAGGTTTTCAGAAAAAGAAAAGAGTGAAAGGTATCATGAAACTACAATATTCAAGTATCGATCCAATGAATGCTTCATACTGATGTCCAAAGAGCAATCCGATGAAAGATACATACTGATGTCCAAAAAATGACCTGATGTAAGATTCATAGTGACGTCCAACCTGCAATCCAATGAATGCTTCATACTGATGTCCAAAGAGCAATCCAATGAAAGATACATACTGATGTCCAAAAAATGACCTGATGTAAGATTCATAGTGACGTCCAACCTGCAATCCAATGAATGCTTCATACTGATGTCCAAAGAGAATTCCAATGAAAGATACATACTGATGTCCAAAGAATGATCTGATGTAAGATTCATAGTGATGTCCAACCTGCGAACCGATGAAGGATCCATACTGAATTAAGAACACACACATACACAGTTTATCACGACAATGTCAGGAACAGATCCTAAAAGGATGTTGTTGTCCTCATCATAGTACATAAAGTTCCAAGGCACCTTCGCACTTGGTGCACATGACCAGATCTAAAAATGGCGGTGAAGATAAACTCCATTGTAAAACGTGAAATAATAACAATTGTTAAACACATTTTCTATAACTATAAAAAAATCATATAATATTTAACAAAAACACGTAACTACTAAAAATAAATATCCTTTGCATTCAAACAAAACAGGGTGAAAACGTATCCTCAAAATTAAACACTTTCAAAAGGAAAATAGTTTCTTCTATTTCCATACAGATAAATCAACATTATATTAGAACAATACCAGAATACATCGCTTATACATTTACACCTTTTCATTGTATATAATTTCTTTGTTGTTCTTGTTGCGCATGTAATCAGACTGGACATCATCAACAGTTTTCTATTGTAAATAACTTTATATTGCTCTTTTTGTTACACATGTCATGAGACTGGACATTATTAACAGTTTTCCATATTTAATAACGACCTTACTCTTTTTGTTAGACGTGTCATCAGGCTTGACCTCAGTTACAGTTTTCTATTGTAGATATTTACCTTATTGTTCTTTTTACACACGTCATCAGGTTGCACATTCTTAACGGCATGTCTGGCACACGTGTTTGCACATGAGAGGTGGCTTATTGTTGTGGAAGAAATGATTGATTTTCTCCGAACGATATCGTCTGTAAAAAGTTAGAGATAAGAGGAAAATTAAGTATTGAAGAAATATCATAAGAAATCAATATGATATATAGAAATATCGATATTGTTACTATACTCAAAATATATGTGAAGATGATCGTGCTTTAGTCAGTTTGTGAAAGCGTTGTTACATTCAGTGACTTTCAGTACTGTTAAATGTATCTTTCTGAACAGTTTAACAACTGAATTTGAATACTCTTGAAAATGAAGTAAGGAAATGTAATCTCAGAGAGAACTTTTACGCGGGAGACGTTTGTAGAATATGTGAAGAAAATATACTGTAAATGAATCTATACATTACAATTTCAAAATTATAAAGTATGGTAATAACTAGATGTATGACCCTTACTGACATCTAATAAGTGTTTCGTAAAAGTCCTACCAGATACAAAATATCCATACACACAGATCATACATAACGGCTCATCTTAGAGATTTCTTGTTTATGGTTCGTAATGACATTAGATTTACAAAACACAATTTTTTCAATCACATTAATTCTATACATCCCAACAATAACTTCACATGTGAACAGGGAGAAAGCAATCAAATATCATTTCTTAACCTCAAAATTATAAGAACCGACACACAATTCAAAACAGAAATCCACCGAAAAATCACCCATACATTCCTTGGGACTCAGCACATGAAACAAAACAAAAACTCAACATACTAAGAAACCAGATAAACACAGCCATAAAACTATGCTCACCAGATAAAATTAACGATGAATTAGATAAAATAAAACAATACTTCATCAACATCAATAAGTTTCCTCCACAAACCGTAGAAAACATTATACGCACACACCTAGACTGAAAGCAAAATCAACTAACAAAAGTAAATATATCTCACGAATCAAAAATCACGAAACGATATACTGCTGTATACCATATATTCCTGACATCAGCAGAAAAATATCCAACATTTGGCGAAAACTGAACAAAATATGACATTCCAGTTAATACCAAATTTATTCAAAAACCAGGCACAAAACTGAGGTCTATACTATGTAAGAACTACACTGACAAACACCACACCAACATTATTTATAATATACAATGTGATAACTGCCACGACTTCAATATTGGAGAAACAAGTAAAAAAATGGAAACCAGATTCAAAGAACACAAGAAGTCACCTTCACATGTTTTTGAACACTGCAAGTCAAATAAACACAACATAACCATAGAAAACACTGAAATACTAAATAAACAGACATAAACATACGCAAAATTAAAGAAGCCTTACTTATACAACAACTCAAGCCCAGAATAAACCAATACAAAGGAATACCTTTATACCTATGTTAATAAATATAATCAAACATCTAAACACGCCCTCTACATTCCTACACTCAGTTACACAAGCCTCTTCAAACATGTGGTCAGCGACTTGTCAGTAACCCTTTCTTTCTTTGTGAACCTAACGATGACAGAAGATCGAAACGTTGTTAACTCCTCTATTAGTGTCTTTTCTATCCATACCAGCCGTTTTCAGATATATAATTTTCTCTACAAGTGGTAAGAAACACATTATTAAAGATATTCATGTGGAAAGATGTATTCCACTGTTGATACTTTTCTGTTAAGGTGTACTCTACTGTAGATATTTACCTGGAAAGGTGTAACCTACTCTGGATACTTACTTGGTAAGATAAACTCTACTGTAGATATTTACCTGGTAAGATGTACTCCACTGTAGATACTTACCTGGTAAGTTGTAATCCACTGTAGATACTCACCTGGTAAGGTGTAATCTACTGTAGATATTTACCTGGTAAGGTGTACTCTACTGTAGATATGTACTTGGTAAGGTGTAATATACTGTAGATATTTACCTGGTAAGATATATTCTACTGTAGATATTTACCTGGTAAGATGTACTCCACTTAGATACTTACCTGGTAAGGTGTAATCTACTCTGGATACCTACCTGGTAAGCTATACTCTTCTGTGTTCACGTCACAGTCATGATAAAAGACAGAAGTTCCAATTTCGTCGTCCTTAACGCGTCTCTTATTCAATGTACGAGTGGACGGTTCACGAGAAGAGACAGATATTTCTACAGTACGCAAGTCCAAGGTGGGGAACGTTTCATTTTCAAAAACAGCCGAATCGTTTTCTCCCATATCTGGGAAGAGTTCCTCAATGTTCGGAAACGGAGACTCCAGTGCTGTGGTGTTGATGGAACGAAGCCCTAAATTATTTTATTATAAAGTTATTCAACTTGTAAAGAACATGAAATGATAGAGACTGTCTTCTTCAACAAAATGAACATTAAATATCAATAGTTTTCAACAAGTTCTAGTGAAAACGGAACACGTGCTTGGTAGTTATCCCTACTTTCATCTACATTATGAACATCATATATGAGTAACTGTGAAGAAGTTATAGTAGTTATGGAACATGATGTAGGTAGTTATGAATACTTTTATCTATATAATGAACATTAAATAACAATACCTTTCAGTAAGTTATAGCAGAAACTGAACTTGTTGTGTATTGCTATCAATATCTTCTTCCACAAAATGAACATAAAACAACAGTTGTTTTCCATAAGTGACAGCAGAAAGTGATCATGTTCTCTACAATTTTCCTTTCCTTCTTGTAGACATTCAAAACGAGGTATCCACAGTTCTGACTAATTTACTGGTGAAACTGAACCTAATGTACTCAGTGTTCAATACCTTCTTATAGAAACTGGATGTAATATTGAAGTGTTTTGGTATTTCTATAACCAGTTATTTTCCTGTAAGTTACGTTTTATTTCGTTTGTTTTTCTAGAAAGTGTTTTTTTAAAACTTTGGCTACCTTAACCTCAGAATGTATAAAGTTTATAATCTAACAAATATGAAATAATACGTGAGATAGTGTTGTATTAAAAGAGAGAATAGCTGCTACAGAAGTAAAGCTAAGAAACGTATGAGCAAGAAGAGAAGAAAACCTGCTACAGAAGTAAAGCTAAGAAACGTATGAGCAAGAAGAGAAGAAAACCTGCTACAGAAGTAAAGCTAAGAAATGTATGAGCAAGAAGAGAAGAAAACCTGCTACAGAAGTAATGCTAAGAAACGTATGAGCAACGAAAGAAGAAAACCTGCTACAGAAGTAATGCTAAGAAACGTATGAGCAACGAGAGAAGAAAACCTGCTACAGAAGTAAAGCTAAGAAACGTATGAGCGAGAAGAGAAGAAAACCTACTGCAGAAGTAAAGCTAAGAAACGTATGAGCAAGAAGAGAAGAAAACCTGCTACAGAAGTAAAGCTAAGAAACGTATGAGCAACGAAAGAAGAAAACCTGCTACAGAAGTAATGCTAAGAAACGTATGAGCAACGAGAGAAGAAAACCTGCTACAGAAGTAAAGCTAAGAAACGTATGAGCGAGAAGAGAAGAAAACCTACTGCAGAAGTAAAGCTAAGAAACGTATGAGCAAGAAGAGAAGAAAACCTGCTACAGAAGTAAAGCTAAGAAACGTATGAGCAAAAAGAGAAGAAAACCTGCTACAGAAGTAAAGCTAAGAAACGTATGAGCGAGAAGAGAAGAAAACCTGCTACAGAAGTAAAGCTAAGAAACGTATGAGCAAGAGGAGAAGAAAACCTGCTACAGAAGTAAAGCTAAGAAACGTATGAGCGAGAAGAGAAGAAAATCTGCTACAGGAGTAAAGCTAAGAAACGTATGAGCAAGAAGAGAAGAAAACCTGCTACAGAAGTAAAGCTAAGAAACGTATGAGCAAGAGGAGAAGAAAACCTGCTACAGACGTAAAGCTAAAAAACGTATGAGCAAGAGGAGAAGAAAACCTGCTACAGAAGTAAAGCTAAGAAACGTATGAGCAAGAGGAGAAGAAAACCTGCTACAGAAGTAAAGCTAAGAAAGTAGATGGGAAGAAAAGACCAGGAAATAATTTCTCTAAATAACTTAAGAAAAGTTATTTTTCTTACCATCGTAATCAGTACAGTTTATGTTCACAAAAAACAAGTGGGGGTCATGATGTCTTTCGTAAGAATCTTGTACTTCAATCTTGAAGCCATAGTTCATCTCTGGCATCTTAAACCAATACTGTAAGGAAGAGGTGACGTCAAAATCAATCCAACCTCGGTAGTTGGCTGCAATTATTCTTGAATACAAGTAGGTTGTCTCTCCTAGAAACAGAAACAAGCTAATTCAGACTCTGACAGAAAAAACATATTAACCGCACTTGGAAAGTAAATAAAAACACGATGTCGTTACTTTGAAAGAAAAACTATCAGCCCCTACTTTTTAAATAAAACACATTAATTATAATGTTGAAACAAGAAACACATAAAGCCTACTTTATAAATAAAACATATTAATTATAATGTTGAAACAAGAAACACATAAAGCCTACTTTATAAATAAAACATATTAATCCTGATGTTAAAAGAAGAAACACGTCAACCCCAACTTTATAAACAGAAACACATTAATCCTCATTTTGAAAGAAGAAAAACTGATATTTAATATATTATTCATTATTATTATAATTATCGAATTAGATGACAAAACTACATGAACCACAGTACCTATTCTGAAAAAATCTATTTGTCCTATTTTACTCCATCACTTTTGACGTGTCCTTGTCTCATTTGAGTTCTCTGTTTTCGTATCAAATGCACTACTAGAATAATCATGATTTTTATTAAAAAGATTCTAATAATACTGTTGAAGAAATTCAAAAGTATTACTAGAATCCTTATGTTTTTTACCAACACTACTATTAGAATCCTGATGTTTTTACCAACACTACTATTAGAATCCTGATGTTTTTTACCAACACTACTATTAGAATCGTGATGTTTTTACCAACACTACTATTAGAATCCTGATGTTTTTTGCCAACACTACTATTAGAATCCTGATGTTTTTTACCAACACTATTATTAGAACCCTGATGTTTTTTGCCAACACTACTATTAGAATCGTGATGTTTTTACCAACACTACTATTAGAATCGTGATGTTTTTTACCAACACTACTATTAGAATCGTGATGTTTTTACCAACACTACTATTAGAATCGTGATGTTTTTACCAACACTATTATTAGAATCCTGATGTTTTTCCAACACTACTATTAGAATCCTGATGTTTTTACCAACACTACTATTAGAATCGTGATGTTTTTACCAACACTACTATTAGAATCCTGATGTTTTTTACCAACACTATTATTAGAACCCTGATGTTTTTTGCCAACACTACTATTAGAATCCTGATGTTTTTACCAACACTACTATTAGAATCCTGATGTTTTTTACCAACACTACTATTAGAATCATGATGTTTTTTCCAACACTACTATTAGAATCCTGATATTTTTTACCAACACTACTATTAGAATCCTGATGTTTTTTACCAACACTACTATTAGAATCCTGATGTTTTTACCAACACTATTATTAGAATCCTGATGTTTTTTGCCAACACTACTATTAGAATCCTAATGTTTTTTACCAACACTATTATTAGAACCCTGATGTTTTTACCAACACTATTATTAGAATCATGATGTTTTTTCCAACACTACTATTAGAATCCTGATATTTTTTACCAACACTACTATTAGAATCCTGATGTTTTTTACCAACACTACTATTAGAATCCTGATGTTTTTACCAACACTATTATTAGAATCCTGATGTTTTTTGCCAACACTACTATTAGAATCCTAATGTTTTTTACCAACACTATTATTAGAACCCTGATGTTTTTACCAACACTATTATTAGAATCCTGATGTTTTTTCCAACACTACTATTAGAATCCTGATGTTTTTACCAACACTACTATTAGAATCGTGATGTTTTTACCAACACTACTATTAGAATCCTGATGTTTTTTACCAACACTATTATTAGAATTCTGATGTTTTTTACCAACACTACTATTAGAATCCTGATGTTTTTTTACCAACACTACTATTAGAATCCTGATGTTTTTTACCAACACTACTATTAGAATCGTGATGTTTTTACCAACACTATTATTAGAATCATGATGTTTTTTCCAACACTACTATTAGAATCCTGATATTTTTTACCAACACTACTATTAGAATCCTGATGTTTTTTACCAACACTACTATTAGAATCCTGATGTTTTTACCAACACTATTATTAGAATCCTGATGTTTTTTGCCAACACTACTATTAGAATCCTAATGTTTTTTACCAACACTATTATTAGAACCCTGATGTTTTTTGCCAACACTACTATTAGAATCCTGATGTTTTTTCCAACACTACTATTAGAATCCTGATGTTTTTTACCAACACTACTATTAGAATCCTGGTGTTTTTACCAACACTACTATTAGAATCCTTGTAGTTTTTATTAATCGTTTATTTTATTTATTTGTTTTAATTTTGCCAAAAGCTCCACAGCAGCCATCCCTAAATTAGCAGTAGAACACTAAAGGAAAGATATCTAGTTATCGCTACCCACCGTCAACTCTTCAGCTACTATTTTACCAAAGAATAGTGGGATTAATCATCACTTTATAACACTTCCACCGCTGAAAGGGAAAAAATGTTTGGTGGGAAGAGGATTCGAAGAGAAGTCGAGCATTTAGTTCACCCTTCAAGTCGAGCACTCTAATCACCTGACCTTTAGTTAACCCCTGAAGTCGAGCACTCTAATCACCTGACCTTTAGTTCACCCCTCAAGTCGAGCACTCTAATCACCTGACCTTAGTTAACCACTGAAGTCGAGCACTCTAATCACCTGACCCTAGTTAACCCCTGAAGTCGAGCACTCTAATCACCTGACCTTAGTTAACCCCTGAAGTCGAGCACTCTAATAACCTAACCTTAGTTAACCCCTGAAGTCGAGCACTCTAATCACCTGACCCTAGTTAACCCGTGAAGTCGAGCACTCTAATCATCTGACCTTAGTTAACCCCTGAAGTCGAGCACTCTAATCACCTGACCTTAGTTAACCCCTCTATTAAAATCCTGCTGATCTTTACTAACAGTATTACGAGTGTAACGAATTTACTTATATAGATTTATGCTAATATCTGGCTAATACTTGAGTTTGAGGAATGTCGCGTATACTGTTGGATGTGTATTGCGCAAGGCCCGTCTGTTCTCTAAATTTGTAAAATTTTCTCGAGAGTAAGAATCAACAATGTACGTTTCACGAAAACACTAGCGTATCTCCGAACATTATTGAATGTTCGAGAATTTCGCTTAATTGGTATAAATGCTAGCCGAAACACAGTAATAGAACATTGTTAATCAGCTGCAGCATGTTTTCTATACATATTGGAAGCAATAATTGTGGTTAACGCTCATTAATCGGAAAACTACAGAATTTGATCAGGAAAGTTTATAGATTTCGAATAAAACAAACCTTTCAACTTCAGTGAATTAACTTCGATTGTTAGTGTTTTTAAGAGTTCATTAGATATCTGTCTTTCTTTGTGAAAAGCTAGCTTGTAAACCGCGTTAGGCCAAACAATAATAGAGGTAGCTTGCATTCCCATCAGTTGTAGTATACATCTATATCAACATAAAAACTTCATGTTCCACACCATATACAAGACTGAATATGGTTTCTGAGTTTGTAAAATGTTTTTGTATTAATAATTATTTGTAATAACCGCTAATATAAATTGCATTTTTTTATATTAAATATATTTGTGTTAAAAAAGAAAACTGTAGTATCAATCTTGTTACAAAATATCATAAACCTAATATTTATTAACATGTAATTCACCTTTAGATTGAAATATATGGGTATTTAAAACGTAACGTACGTAATATAAAATATCGGAAACTCATGTGAGACAAATTATAATATGTAACACTAAAACATCAACAGTATTATTAGAACTCTCTTGGTTTTACCAACAATATAGCTGGAACATTTGTATTTTTATTAACACTGTTGTTAAAACCATCCTGTTTTATACCAACATTTGTGTATTTATTATTATTATTATTAGTATCCTCTTGTTTTTTACCAATAATATTAGTAGGATATTTGTGTTTTTCATCAACAATATTATTGTAATTATTGTATTTGTTATTCACAATATTAAGTTCCTAAGGGTTATTATTAGATATATTTGGTTTTAAAGTATTGCCCCCAGTGGCTCAGCGGTATGTCTGCGGACTTATACGCTAAAATCCGGGTTTCGATACCCGTGGTGGGCAGAGCACAGATAGCCCATTGTGTATCTTTGTGCTTAATTCAACAACAAACAACAGTTTTAAAGTATTATTAAATTTCTTGTCATTTTTATTTATAGTTTTCATTTTTGTCAAAAGTACAAAGTTTCATCCTATCTTTCTCATAATATATTAACTTTATATTTACCGTCTGGCCTTTTATAGTTCCAAACAACGACACTAAAATTAAACAGTTTGTTTTAAAGTAAGTTTCCTTACCTTCACTGGAGTTGTTAGTAAGCGGTTTTCTGTACTGGTACAAAGATATAGTGAGACCCGTGCTCCGAACTGATAACCGTGCTGGCTTCACGTGTAGAAATGGCCACGTGTGTAAGTTTTGTTCCAAAACTTTGGGTTGTAAGTCTCCATTCTTGTATAGTCGCAGCTTAGCCACTTTAACCTTTATGGTTGAATTAGTTGGAGTAAAATTAACGTCGTAGTAGATGTTAAAATTAGTTTTGTTTTCCCACAATTCTCTGTTAATACTTTCTGGAACTGAACCTGAGAGAAAGAATACACATCACTATTCGATGACCTAAAGAATACACATCACTATTCGATGACCTAAAGAATACACATCACTACTCGATGACCTAAAGAATACATATCATTGCTCAATGACCCATAGACTACATATCATTGTTTGATGACCTATAACCCACAAATCATTGTTCGATGACCGAAGGAATAAATATCATTACTGGATTACCTATACATCATATGTCATTGTTCGATGACCTATAGACTACACACCGCTGCTCGATGACCAACTTCCCTGTTCACGACAATTACATAAAGAACGAACAACGTTCCTGTTCGTAATAAGTAATTACATACAGCATGAACTATGACCCTGTTGATGAGAAAAATGTGACAATTCTAGAACAACCGAGTACTTGTAATTTATCTGAGTATTTTTGTATGAATGTTGTCCTTGTAATCACGTCGATTTGAAATATGTTTTATAAAATTGAAAATAATGTATAATCTTTAAATTAACAACTTTATTGAATTCACTTATCGTAATGTTTCTTTAATACTATATTCAATAATGAAACTGGTTTGAAATGTTTACATATATTTCTGCGTTATTCTTTTATATCTATCCTGTTGATTATTTTACATTTCTAGCTTTAGAAGATTTAAAGATGCCTTAAAACTGTTAAGCTAGACATGAGATTACGTTACAAAAATATCACTAATTGCAAGTTAAACAGCTGATAAATCAACACCTTTTAATTGTTGTGAGTAATAATATATTAATTAACTGTTCGTCAAATGTCGTGCTTTTAGACTTATTGTACGCTTGCTTTGTACCAACTTAATACAAATGTTCAATACGACACCTAGTGTTCTTAGCAAGTGTTGGGGGACACTTGAATTATTTTATTATTATTACCATTGTTAAGACTAACAAACGATAAATATCGATATTTAACTTCCTTTTAACGGAATTTAGTGCTCATATATTACTGCAGGTGTTTTTGACATTTGAAAAACAGCGGCACTTACATGAGGGATAAAAACTCTGTAGTTTCTCCACAAACATAGACCCGTTTTGCGATTCATCTATTTTACTTAAAACCTTTGTTAGATGTTGGTGGACCTTCTTCGGAAACAGTGATGTTGACACGTTGGGTTCCTGTGACATCCCGACCCCACGAAGTATGAGACTTTTTATTCTTTCTAGTCGGTCCTGCTTCATCCTGAAATACATATGTGGGTAACATGTAATGAGATGACATTGTAAATATATACCTTGTAACGTGCAGCAACGTGACATTGTAAATATATACCTTGTAACGTGCAGCAACGTGACATTGTAAATATACAGATGTTAGTAACATGTAGTAAGGTGACATTGTAAATATATACCTTGTAACGTGCAGCAACGTGACATTGTAAATATACAGATGTTAGTAACATGTAGTAAGGTGACATTGTAAATATATACCTTGTAACGTGCAGCAACGTGACATTGTAAATATACATATGTTAGTAACATGTAATAAGGTGACATTGTAAATATATACCTTGTAACGTGCAGCAACATGACATTGTAAATATACATATGTTAGTAACATGTAGTAAGGTGACATTGTAAATATATACCTTGTAACGTGCAGCAACGTGACATTGTAAATATACATATGTTAGTAACATGTAATGAGATGACATTGTAAATATACAGATGTTAGTAACATGTAGTAAGGTGACATTGTAAATATACAGATGTTAGTAACATGTAGTAAGGTGACATTGTAAATATACATATGTTAGTAACATGTAGTAAGGTGACATTGTAAATATAGAGATGTTAGTAACATGTGGTAAGGTGACATTGTAAATATAGAGATGTTAGTAACGTGTGGTAAGGTGACATTGTAAATATACATATGTTAGTAACATGTGGTAAGGTGACATTGTAAATATACATATGTTAGTAACATGTGGTAAGGTGACATTGTAAATATACATATGTTAGTAACATGTTGTAAGGTGACATTGTAAATATACATATGTTAGTAACATGTAGTAAGGTGACATTGTAAATATATATATCGGTAACATCTACAAATACAACGTTGTAAACAAATACCTTGCTAGCACCTAAAAACATGAAATTGAATTTATGAATAAAAAACATGGTAAAATATTTGGAATTTAGAAGAATAAGAAAAACAAGTCTCTTTAAAAAGTTGTCTTACAGAATAATAATAATAACTGTTTAAATATATTTCTCAAAGATTCCATACTACTTACATATTCTATATTACTTACATGTTCTATATTACTTACATATTCCATACAACTTACATATTCTATATTACTTACATATTCCATACTACTTACATATTCTATATTACTTACATGTTCCATATTACTTACATGTTCCATACAACTTACATATTCCATACTACTTACATATTCTATATTACTTACTGTACATTATTTCTTATCTGTTATTAAACTATCATTATTTGTTAATTAACTACTTTCAAAAATTCTAACAGAATGAAACAAACATCCGAACTAAGATAGCCGGTATTAATAATAAGTACACAAACATCTGTAGATCCGAACTAAGATAGCCGGTATTAATTACACTGGTTTACAAAAAAAATATTTTTTGTCTTAGGCAAGAATGTGAATAGGTGTTTTTTACTAATTTGGGTGTGCTGAATTCAAATTTATAAACAGATTTGCTCTATCACCTCTAGTTTTCTGGCTTTGAATAGTCTCATTTTAGTATATACAGAGTATATACGTGCTTATTTCAACAGTTGCAGCAGCTTATTACAGATAAAACAGGCTTGATAAAGAACATTGACGGAATAAATATACTTGGATGACACAATGTACATAATTCATAGTACCGCAGACAGAAGTGTTTTCTTAGATGATCTGGTGTATTTTGCCTCCGGGATGTCACGCAAGAGCATCCAGCAGAAGTCTCCCATCATGCTGGGGTTCCACTTGCCTTGGTAGTTGCTCTCCATCTTTGTAATGTCTTGGTGGAATCTTTCTCCATGCTCATCACTCACTGCTCCAAGGTTTGGAGGGAAGAAGTTGAGGTGGAAATGGAGAAAATGAATTTTGAGTGACATTCGGCATCCCATATCCTCATAAGTCTTTAGCAACTTCTCAATACAGGCTTGGTAATTTGGTATGCGTGTGTTACCAAGGAAGCCACTACAGACTGACTTGAATGCTTCCCATGCTCTCAGTTCCTTTAAGGTAAGAAGCTCCTCAAAATCAGTGTCCTTCAGCACTTCTCGGATTTGAGGTCCGACAAAGATGCCCTCTTTGAGCTTAGCAGCACTGAGACCTGGGAACACAGTAGACAAGTGTTGGAAGGCAGCACCATTTTTATCCATGGGCTTCACGAAATTCTTCATCAAACCAAGCTTGATGTGAAGAGGAGGAAGAAGCACCTTCTTCATGTCAACCAGAGGATTCTCCTTGACGCTGTGTTCGCCAGGAACGAAAGTGCTTCTAGATCCCCAGTCTTTCTGCTTGTAATGCTGGGATACAGCTCGACTATCCCAGAGACAGAGAAAGCAACAGTACTTTGTGAAGCCCACTTGCATACCCATAAGAAGACCAATGACCTTGAGGTCTCCACACAGACTCCACTGGTACTGGTTGTACTTAACAGCTTCTGAAAGAAGCTCCATATTGTCATAGGACTCCTTTAGATGGACAGAGTGTGCAGTGGGAATGCTGGGATATTTATTCCCGTTGTGCAGAAGCACAGCCTTGAGACTTCGCTTGGTAGAGTCTATGAAAAGACGCCAGTCTGAAGGATTATGTGGCGAACCAAGGAAAGTGAACAAGCCAGATACATTTGTGCAGTAGCACAACTTGTTTTCCATGTCGAAAAATGAAGCAAGGTCTTTGTTCCGATTTCTGAAACTGGTGATCCGTCTTGATATATAGCTATACATATATATATATATATAATGCAATGCTATCACTTACATTTATTGCATAATAACTAAAAAGGAACACATAAGTCACACAATATTAGAAAGTAACCCTGAATGCATATACGCCTTTATGTATAGTATGCATATCTAAAAAACTAGAGGTGATGAGTAAAAACGGATTTCAAATCTGAATTCAGCACCCCCAAATTAGGTTAAAACAGCTATTTTTGTGCTTGCCTCAATTTCTTCGTAAACCAGTGTTATGAGTACACAAACATCTGTAGATCCGAACTAAGATATCCGGTATTAGTACTAAGTACACAAACATCTGTAGATCCGAACTAAGATATCCGGTATTAGTACTAAGTACACAAACATCTGTAGATCCGAACTAAGATATCCGGTATTAGTACTAAGTACACAAACATCTGTAGATCCGAACTAAGATATCCGGTATTAGTACTAAGTACACAAACATCTGTAGATCCGAACTAAGATATCCGGTATTAGTACTAAGTACACAAACATCTGTAGATCCGAACTAAGATATCCGGTATTAGTACTAAGTACACAAACATCTGTAGATCCGAACTAAGATATCCGGTATTAGTACTAAGTACACAAACATCTGTAGATCCGAACTAAGATATCCGGTATTAGTACTAAGTACACAAACATCTGTAGATCCGAACTAAGATATCCGGTATTAGTACTAAGTACACAAACATCTGTAGATCCGAACTAAGATATCCGGTATTAGTACTAAGTACGCAAACATCTGTAGATCCGAACTAAGATATCCGGTATTAGTACTAAGTACGCAAACATCTGTAGATCCGAACTAAGATATCCGGTATTAGTACTAAGTACGCAAACATCTGTAGATCCGAACTAAGATATCCGGTATTAGTACTAAGTACGCAAACATCTGTAGATCCGAACTAAGATATCCGGTATTAGTACTAAGTACGCAAACATCTGTAGATCCGAACTAAGATATCCGGTATTAGTACTAAGTACACAAACATCTGCAGATCCGAACTAAGATATCCGGTATTAGTACTAAGTACACAAACATCTGCAGATCCGAACTAAGATATCCGGTATTAGTACTAAGTACACAAACATCTGCAGATCCGAACTAAGATATCCGGTATTAGTACTAAGTACACAAACATCTGCAGATCCGAACTAAGATATCCGGTATTAGTACTAAGTACACAAACATCTGTAGATCCGAACTAAGATATCCGGTATTAGTACTAAGTACACAAACATCTGCAGATCCGAACTAAGATATCCGGTATTAGTACTAAGTACACAAACATCTGCAGATCCGAACTAAGATATCCGGTATTAGTACTAAGTACACAAACATCTGCAGATCCGAACTAAGATATCCGGTATTAGTACTAAGTACACAAACATCTGCAGATCCGAACTAAGATATCCGGTATTAGTACTAAGTACACAAACATCTGCAGATCCGAACTAAGATATCCGGTATTAGTACTAAGTACACAAACATCTGCAGATCCGAACTAAGATATCCGGTATTAGTACTAAGTACACAAACATCTGCAGATCCGAACTAAGATATCCGGTATTAGTACTAAGTACACAAACATCTGCAGATCCGAACTAAGATATCCGGTATTAGTACTAAGTACACAAACATCTGCAGATCCGAACTAAGATATCCGGTATTAGTACTAAGTACACAAACATCTGTAGATCCGAACTAAGATATCCGGTATTAGTACTAAGTACACAAACATCTGTAGATCCGAACTAAGATATCCGGTATTAGTACTAAGTACACAAACATCTGTAGATCCGAACTAAGATATCCGGTATTAGTACTAAGTACACAAACATCTGTAGATCCGAACTAAGATATCCGGTATTAGTACTAAGTACACAAACATCTGTAGATCCGAACTAAGATATCCGGTATTAGTACTAAGTACACAAACATCTGTAGATCCGAACTAAGATATCCGGTATTAGTACTAAGTACACAAACATCTGTAGATCCGAACTAAGATATCCGGTATTAGTACTAAGTACACAAACATCTGTAGATCCGAACTAAGATATCCGGTATTAGTACTAAGTACACAAACATCTGTAGATCCGAACTAAGATATCCGGTATTAGTACTAAGTACACAAACATCTGTAGATCCGAACTAAGATATCCGGTATTAGTACTAAGTACACAAACATCTGTAGATCCGAACTAAGATATCCGGTATTAGTACTAAGTACACAAACATCTGTAGATCCGAACTAAGATATCCGGTATTAGTACTAAGTACACAAACATCTGTAGATCCGAACTAAGATATCCGGTATTAGTACTAAGTACACAAACATCTGTAGATCCGAACTAAGATATCCGGTATTAGTACTAAGTACACAAACATCTGTAGATCCGAACTAAGATATCCGGTATTAGTACTAAGTACACAAACATCTGTAGATCCGAACTAAGATATCCGGTATTAGTACTAAGTACACAAACATCTGTAGATCCGAACTAAGATATCCGGTATTAGTACTAAGTACACAAACATCTGTAGATCCGAACTAAGATATCCGGTATTAGTACTAAGTACACAAACATCTGTAGATCCGAACTAAGATATCCGGTATTAGTACTAAGTACACAAACATCTGTAGATCCGAACTAAGATATCCGGTATTAGTACTAAGTACACAAACATCTGTAGATCCGAACTAAGATATCCGGTATTAGTACTAAGTACACAAACATCTGTAGATCCGAACTAAGATATCCGGTATTAGTACTAAGTACACAAACATCTGTAGATCCGAACTAAGATAGCCGGTATTAGTACTAAGTACACAAACATCTGTAGATCCGAACTAAGATAGCCGGTATTAGTACTAAGTACACAAACATCTGTAGATCCGAACTAAGATAGCCGGTATTAGTACTAAGTACACAAACATCTGTAGATCCGAACTAAGATAGCCGGTATTAGTACTAAGTACACAAACATCTGTAGATCCGAACTAAGATAGCCGGTATTAGTACTAAGTACACAAACATCTGTAGATCCGAACTAAGATAGCCGGTATTAGTACTAAGTACACAAACATCTGTAGATCCGAACTAAGATAGCCGGTATTAGTACTAAGTACACAAACATCTGTAGATCCGAACTAAGATAGCCGGTATTAGTACTGAGTACACAAACATCTGTAGATCCGAACTAAGATAGCCGGTATTAGTACTGAGTACACAAACATCTGTAGATCCGAACCAAGATAGCCGGTATTAGTACTGAGTACACAAACATCTGTAGATCCGAACCAAGATAGCCGGTATTAGTACTGAGTACACAAACATCTGTAGATCCGAACCAAGATAGCCGGTATTAGTACTGAGTACACAAACATCTGTAGATCCGAACTAAGATAGCCGGTATTAGTACTGAGTACACAAACATCTGTAGATCCGAACTAAGATATCCGGTATTAGTACTGAGTACACAAACATCTGTAGATCCGAACTAAGATATCCGGTATTAGTACTGAGTACACAAACATCTGTAGATCCAAACTAAGATATCCGGTATTAGTACTAAGTACACAAACATCTGTAGATCCAAACTAAGATAGCCGGTATTAGTACTAAGTACACAAACATCTGTAGATCCAAACTAAGATATCCGGTATTAGTACTAAGTACATTTATATATAAAAATTCCTCCAACTGGTACAGCAGCCGAACTACACCGTGTTTTTCTACATCCGTGATGGGCAGAGCATGGAGAACCCACTGTGTCGCATTGTGCATGGAGAACCCACTGTGTCGTTTTGTGCTTGACGTCAAACAACGACTATTACAAAATTTAGATGTAACAACATTTAAACATACACGTGTAACAATATTTAAACATACACATGAAAATTTAATTAATTCACCAAGGTGTATCTGAAGGTTTCTTGCCATCAACCCATTATCATAAGTAAAAATCGCATTAGTCAAACACTATTATCATGTGTAGAGAATGATGTGTTTGGATAATTATAATGTGCACAGACTTCATTCGTCTGGACAATGAAAAGGTATACAGAACTGGTCTGTTTGGATAATTATAATGTATATAGACTTCATCTGTGTGGATAATTATGCTGTGTACACACTTCATCTGTCTGGACAATTACAATACTTATCTCGATAATTGTAATGTGTACATTCCTGGCCTCTCTGGGAGATTATAATTCGTACAAACTTTATCTATTTGAATAATTATAATGTGTATAGACTTGGTCTGCATGGATAATTATACTGTTATAGACTTGGTTTGTTTCTATTGATGCAATGTGTACAGAGTTTAGCTGTACATAATGTGTACAAACTTCATGTGTCTGGATAAGTACATTATGTGCTGACTTGTTCTGTCTTAATAATAGTTTTATAAAGGCAGAAAGCTGTAATAGTACAATCCCTATATTTAAGTTTAAAGTGTTTGTATAATTAAACCTTTGGAAATCGTATATAAACCTTGTATAAAATGTTACCAAGGACGTGTATATTTAAATAATATCTTTGCGTCCTTTGCTTTTATGGATAACTTGGCAAGGTTTTCAGACATTTCTTTTTTTAATCATCTAAAAACTTTATAGTTTTTCTACTTCTTTTCTTTTAGGAAACGGAACATCCACGCCAAGGATGGCAAAGAGATTTGCTCCCCACAATCTTATAATAGACTCTCACGTTAAGCATCCAGACTAGGGATATATTCAGCGTTTCGGGTCCTGAGCGGCATCTTTGATGTTGCTACTGCTTGACAAGGACTAAATGTCAAACGTATTCGCTTCGTCTGCTCAAGTCTGGTTAACAAAAACACCATTAAACACAGACGTGCTCAGACACACGGACAGTTTTGGTGATATAACATCGTTTCCTGGAAGGCTTAAAAAAAAAATGTAGTCATGACGTGAATGATGAGGTGGAAAGAACACTGCTGGCCAGGATTTTCCGTGTGAAAGTTTACACGTGAAAGCAAAGTGACGTCAGGTGTCGTCTCCATGAAGGTAACTTATTATACAGAAATATAACAGTTTGATAACCCTTGAACACAATGTAAACCCAGTTGAGGAACACCGTAGTAACGATAGCATCATAAATCCCTCATTTTAAAGTTAATTATACTTTAATTACAGTATTGTATAGTTTTATTTTTCATTATAAGATTGTTAACAGTTTATGTACTTTTTTCAGAACTACTCATAACTGTTTTATTAATTCATTATTTAATTAATTTATAAACTCATAATGAATACAAGATGTAAATGTTCAAAATTGTGTTTATTCAGACACTGCTTCGTTTTATTTACGTTTTTATGAAAACCTGAGTGCTAAAAGGCATGACACGTGGTTCATAACTGAAAAATATGGTAACGTGGGTTGTAGGACGTAAATAAACAAATTAGGAATAACTAGAAAAACACATGTTCTGATTACACGACATACTTTATCAGTTTAGTAAGTTACAGACTGTTCTTTACTATATCACACGGAGAAAAACACATGTTCTGATTACACGACATACTTTATCAGTTTAGTAAGTTACACACTGTTCTTTACTATATCACACGGAGAAAAACACATGTTCTGATTACACGACATACTTTATCAGTTTAGTAAGTTACAGACTGTTCTTTGCTATATCACACGTAGAAAAACACATGTTCTGATTACACGAAATACTTTATCAGTTCAGTAAGTTACAGACTGTTCTTTACTATATCACACGTAGAAAAACACATGTTCTGATTACACGACATACTTTATCAGTTTAGTAAGTTACAGACTGTTCTTTGCTATATCACACGTAGAAAAACACATGTTCTGATTACACGACATACTTTATCAGTTTAGTAAGTTACAGACTGTTCTTTACTATATCACACGGAGAAAAACACATGTTCTGATTACACGACATACTTTATCAGTTTAGTAAGTTACAGACTGTTCTTTGCTATATCACACGTAGAAAAACACATGTTCTGATTACACGAAATACTTTATCAGTTCAGTAAGTTACAGACTGTTCTTTACTATATCACACGTAGAAAAACACATGTTCTGATTACACGACATACTTTATCAGTTTAGTAAGTTACAGACTGTTCTTTGCTATATCACACGTAGAAAAACACATGTTCTGATTACACGACATACTTTATCAGTTTAGTAAGTTACAGACTGTTCTTTACTATATCACACGTAGAAAAACACATGTTCTGATTACACGACATACTTTATCAGTTTAGTAAGTTACAGACTGTTCTTTACTATATCACACGTAGAAAAACACATGTTCTGATTACACGACATACTTTATCAGTTCAGTAAGTTACAGACTGTTCTTTACTATATCACACGGAGAAAAACACATGTTCTGATTACACGAAATACTTTATCAGTTCAGTAAGTTACAGACTGTTCTTTACTATATCACACGTAGAAAAACACATGTTCTGATTACACGACATACTTTATCAGTTTAGTAAGTTACAGACTGTTCTTTACTATATCACACGGAGAAAAACACATGTTCTGATTACACGACATACTTTATCAGTTTAGTAAGTTACAGACTGTTCTTTGCTATAACACACGTAGAAAAACACATGTTCTGATTACCCGACATACTTTATCAGTGTAGTAAGTTACAAACTGTTCTTTACTATATCACACGGAGAAAAACACATGTTCTGATTACACGACATACTTTATCAGTTTAGTAAGTTACAGACTGTTCTTTACTATATCACACGGAGAAAAACACATGTTCTGATTACACGAAATACTTTATCAGTGTAGTAAGTTACAAACTGTTCTTTGCTATATCACACCTAGAAAAACACATGTTATGATTACACGATATACTTTATCAGTTTAATAAGTTACATAATCGCTTATGAAAGGAGTGAAAGTTAACGATTTTCAACACCAAACCTAATGTAATTCTTGTCTATATCGGCCTTGTACAAAATCGCGAAGTGAAATCAAATAGCTTTTATTCAGATATCTGATCAAGCAAAGTCAAACAGATAACCTTTTGTTCAACCAATTGACTGAGATAAGCCAAACAAATCACCCTTTATTTAACCATTTGGTCAAGTTAAATCAAATAACCTTTTATTCACCCATTTGGACATGGATAATGAAACAAATAACCAATTATCCAACCATCTAAACAAACGAAATCTAAGAAATAACCATTTATTCTTCCATTTGACTTAGTCACACCAAATAAATAGCTCTTTGTTGAACCATTTGAACAGATCAACTTTTATTCGCATTCTAAACAAACGAAACTCAGTAAATAACCCTTTGTTAAGCCGTCTGACCAAATGAAACCAAACAAATCATCCTTTATTCAATCATCTGAGCAAACGAAAGCGAAAGAAAAACCTTTATTTAACCATTTAAACAAATTGAAACAAACAAATCGCCCTTTATTTAACCATCTGAAAAAACAAATCATCCTTTATTAAGCCATTTAGCCATACAAATTGAAACAAATAACCCTTTATTTAGCCATTTGACCATACAAATTGAAACAAATAACCCTTTATTTAACCATTTGATCATACAAATTGAGATAAATAAACCTTTATTCAGCCATTTGATCATACAAATTGAGATAAATAACCCTTTATTTAGCCATTTGACCATACAAATTTAAACAAATAACACTTTATTTAGGCATTTGACCATACAAGTTGAGATAAATAACCCTTTATGTAGCCATTTGATAATACAAATTGAAACAAATAACCCTTTATTTAGCCATTTGACCATACAAATTGAGATAAAGTAAGGAAATGACTCATTTTAAGGTATAGTCCTCACCTTTCGTGTTTTTCTTTCTGTCTCATGCGAGCAATGTTCATCAAGTCAGAAAGAGTCGTGTTGGTCACCAATGTCCAGTTGCTGGCCAGCGTTTCTCTCTGGATGATCTCTACTTCTGAGGCGTTTACCACTCTGATAGGGAAGGGAGTGGGCCTCAAAAGGTATCTCACGTTCTGCGTGAGAAAGTTGCCCGTGACTGCGGCTGTGTGACCCCAACACCAGCTGGTCGCTCCGATCAAGAGAAAAAGTTTGTAATACATGGTTTTCTAGATGACAAACTTTTCTTCAGACCACAGATTACAGGTTCACTGATTACCACAACTTTTAGATGTATGAATACGTAATTCAAACTCACTTAAAGAAGAATTTTGTGAAAAATATTTCTTGTGTAAGTTGTTTCTCGTCTATAGTTAGCTATTTGTTGTACGATAACTCACTATCGAAGCCTTGAAGCACCGTCCAGGTCGACTCCAGACCAGGAATGTGGCTCGGTGCAACCAATGAAATCTTAGTGTTCTTTGACAAATTAGAAGGCGCCTCCCCTTTCTGTCTTCATCTCCTGCAATGTAGGTTCACAAATATGTACCACGTGCCACCTCAAATACCTTATAAGTGGACGAATGAACTGAAGCTTTTCTTCAACCGAAGCGACAGACCAAACTTGGTGTGGGAGTTCGTACTGAATGACAATCAAAGGTAGGTTTGAAGAAAGACGTTTCCTCTATCTTTTGTCACTACGTGTTGTGAGAGACACGAAGGGGACACTCAAGCATTGAATAGCTTCTCGGCCAGTACTATGTTTGAGTGTCTCAACTTTTGTATTTGGAGTAAGACTGCTTCGGCACTGGATACAGCTGATAAAGTGTTGTCAAGATATTACTATATTTTTCTTGACTTTTACTTAACATTATCTTGAATAAAGAAGAGGCGTCATTGAAGAAGACGAGAAATAATTACATTATTTTCCATATCTTGGTATCGTAATTTGTACTTTTTGACCAGATATAATAAAAACACTCGTGTTATTTCAACCCACAAAGTGGTCAGCGACACGACAAGCACACCAGCTGTAAGTAAAAAATTCACTGGGCACCAGATGAGGTTTTTTACTTTCATATTTATACGTGAAAATAGTGAGGTTAAAGCGGCCTCTCGAAAATCAGAAAACTTCGTTTATTTTTAATATTAGCTGTTAGTTGTCTAAAGATAAATTACACAATATTTTGGGTGGATTGTAAAATCATTTCCATTCAAAAACGTGCAGACATCTATGTTATTTTCAACGTCTATCCATCACCCTCCAACAAAGAGTTCACAACAAGGTTCATAATTCATTCCAATAGGAAAATCTCTTCCAAACAAGAAATGTCATTTGCGTTAAAAGTCTTAACTTTGAATTTCCTATAATAATAACGCAAAAACGATATGAGCAGACACAACATTGAAAGTACACATTACACTGAAGGAAAAACAAGTTATGATCTAACACAACATTAACTTTGTTATAACACTGTCGTTAAAACATGTTGTAATCTAACATAACGTTTACATTATAATAACACTACCGTTAAAACAAATTATGATATAATACAACATTCACACTATAATAACACTGCAGATAAAACAAGGTATGCTATAATACAACATTCACACCATAATAACACTACAGATAAAATAAGTTATGACATAATACAACATTTACACTACAGTAACACTGCAGATAAAACAAAGTATGATATAATACAACATTCACACTATAGTAACACTGCAGATAAAACAAGGTATGATATAATACAACATTTACAATATAGTAACACTGCAGATAAAACAAGGTATGATATAATACAACATTTACACGATAACAACACTGCAGATAAAACAAGGTATGATATAATACAACATTCACACTATAATAACACTGCAGATAAAACAAGGTATGATATAATACAACATTTACACGATAACAACACTGCAGATAAAACAAGGTATGATATAATACAACATTCATACTATAGTAACACTGCAGATAAAACAAAGTATGATATAATACAACATTCACACTATAATAACACTGCAGATAGAACAAGGTATGATATAATACAACATTCACACTATAATAACACTGCAGATAAAACAAGGTATGATATAATACAACATTCACCCTATAATAACATTGCAGATAAAACAAGGTATGATATAATACAACATTCACACTATAATAACACTGCAGATAAAACAAGGTATGATATAATACAACATTTACACGATAACAACACTGCAGATAAAACAAAGTATGATATAATACAACATTCATACTATAATAACACTGCAGATAAAATAAGGTATGATATAATACAACATTTACACTATAATAACACTGCAGATAAAACAAAGTATGATATAATACAACATTTACAATATGGTAACACTGCAGATAAAACAAGGTATGATATAATACAACATTCACACTATAATAACACTGCAGATAAAACAAGGTATGATATAATACAACATTCACACTATAATAACACTGCAGATAAAACAAGGTATGATATAATACAACATTCACACTATAATAACACCGCGGATAAAACAAGGTATGATATAATACAACATTTACACGATAACAACACTGCAGATAAAACAAGGTATGATATAATACAACATTCACTTTATAACAACCCTGCAGATAAAACAAGGTATGATATAATACAACATTTACAATATGGTAACACTGCAGATAAAACAAGGTATGATATAATACAACATTCACACTATGATAACACTGCAGATAAAAGAAGGTATGATATAATACAACATTCATACTATAATAACACTGCAGATAAAATAAGGTATGATATAATACAACATTCACACTATAATAACACTGCAGATAAAACAAGGTATGATATAATACAACATTCACACTATATTAACACTGCAGATAAAAGAAGGTATGATATAATACAACATTCATACTATAATAACACTGCAGATAAAATAAGGTATGATATAATACAACATTTACACTATAATAACACTGCAGATAAAACAAGGTATGATATAATACAACATTTACAATCTAGTAACATTGCAGATAAAACAAGGTATGATATAATACAACATTTACACGATAACAACACTGCAGATAAAACAAGGTATGATATAATACAACATTTACACGATAACAACACTGCAGATAAAACAAGATATGATATAATACAACATTTACAATATAGTAACACTGCAGATAAAACAAGGTATGATATAATACAACATTCACACTATAATAACACTGCAGATAAAACAAGGTATGATATAATACAACATTTACACGATAATAACACTGCAGATAAAACAAGGTATGATATAATACAACATTTACACTATAGTAACACTACAGATAAAACAAGGTATGATATAATACAACATTCACACTATAATAACACTGCGGATAAAACAAGGTATGATATAATACAACATTTACACGATAACAACACTGCAGATAAAACAAGGTATGATATAATACAACATTCACACTATAGTAACACTGCAGATAAAACAAAGTATGATATAATACAACATTCACACTATAATAACACTGCAGATAAAACAAAGTATGATATAATACAACATTTACACTATAGTAACACTGCAGATAAAATAAGGTATGATATAATACAACATTTACACTATAACAACACTGCAGATAAAACAAGGTATGATATAATACAACATTTACACTATAACAACACTGCTAATGAAACAAATTAAGATATAACCCATCATTGACACTACAATCACATAGCCGTTAAAACATGTTGTTACTGATGTAATTTTCACTATCCTGTACTGTTCTTACTCGTGTAATGTTTACCACTGTGATCTGTGGTTAATGATAAATATTCACTACTGTGTACGGTAGTTACTGACGTAATGTTCATTACTGTGTATTGGTGTTACTGACGTAATGTTGTGTATTACTTATTGTTTTTATTAAAGAGTGTACCAGAAACTAATATATTATGATTTCTCCATAGGGACTTCTCTCCAGAATTAATAGTTGAGTATGCAAACGATTTGTAATATAATATTCAGCACATTATGTGACAGTTACATCATATATAAAGTGTGGCATATATAAGAATTAGTTTAGATGTTTCACGGGTTAGGTGATGTCACCGAATCTTCATCTCTTTTAGGAAAGGTGCGCAGTTTTATTCGACACGAATCATCCTCACACTCGTAGAGTAATTATATGTCCTGATTTATGGCCTTGCTCTTCAAAAACAAATAAACACGTGTCAAGTTAGAGGATAAGACCTATAAAAAGTTGTATTCTCTCCATGGAGGTTAGAATCCACGAATATTAAAGTGAATGACAACGTGTCTCAGGAAGTGTCTTTAGTTTGGTGGGTTGAGTTATAGAAATGTCATTGTATAAAATGATAATAAGATGACTGTAGCTTCCAAGATAGTAGAGATGGACAGAGAAAGTAGAAGAACAATCAGAGATAGGAACAGACAAGAGTGTGAAAATGTTACGGTAAATAAAGAACTCGATGTTTAAAGCCAGAGTAAAAAACAACAACAAAAAGTTACGTTCAAGTCGGTATCGTGCGAGTAAATTAGTGAATAGTTTGTGTTGTTATTGAATGCAAGTTGGGGTTACGTCTGTGTGAGTGTTTGGTTTATTCATTGAACTGTTGAGTTCCTTAATAATTGTGGTCTTTGTTCACATGTGTGTAGATAACACTAGAGACAGTCAGTTGTGGTCTGAGGCTGAAGACATGTGCTACTACGTCTTCAGTTCTCGTATCAGATTGGTTCAGGTTGTTAATATTGAACTGAATCATCAGAAATCGGACAGATGTGGAAAGAAAACTGATAATACCTGGAGCACAGTTTGTTTTCGCTCTACTGATGGATTTTGAAATGACTGATTGTCTTTAAAAGTCAAGTGTTTGTTCGTGTATGTACTTGGGCATTGAATCACCTAGTTTGTAGAATCTCTAACTTTATGATTTGTACTGGTATTCATAACCAGTTTTTACTTTGTCATTAGTTGAATTGGTTTTTACTGATATATAGAATCTCTAACTTTATTATTTGTACTGCTATTCATAACCAGTTTTTATTTGCCAGTAGTTGAATTGGTTTTTACTGATATCTAGAATCTCTAATTTTATAATTTGTACTGGTATTCATAACCAGTTTTTAATTTGTCATTAGTTGAATTGGTTTTCACTTTGGACCAAGACTTCTTGTAACTACGTGTTTTCCTGCCTCAGGAATAGTACGCAGCATAAAAGACCAATAAGTGGGGTGTAATTAACCCCTATGAGGCTTCCAGTCATACCTCCTTTCACCTCAAGAAGTGGGGGAAAAATATGTATTTATTTTAATATAAAGGAAAAGCTGGTTACTTATTGCAGACTGTTGGGTGACTCGAGTGCTGAAACGTCATTCTTGCATGAATAATGTCGTGCCTGTAAGAAGGTGTTCTGTGCTTTGAGCATTACAGCCTTACGACTGTGCTATCTACAGTGAAAACTATTCGGCGGGATTGTTGTAAAGATGCACAGTTGTCAGATGGAGCGTAACCGGACATTACGAAATGGGGTGTAATGACGTGCAATGTAACCAAAATCATTAGAACATAATGCAATCAAACCTCTGTTGAGAAATTATAAGAAATAATACGCAGTCTGAATACCAATAGAAATACAGAAACAATGGTGTTAAAGTTTGTAAAACAAAACAGACTAACTTTGTAACGTTTATGGATTTTATCATACTATTGAAACTGATATTCATTTAATGCTTGGGCATTTTTTAAAACGAAAAAAATCTAATTTTCTCTTTGAGAAAACCTTCCCAGTGGTTAACTATATGGTAATATTGAATTTTATAGCCTAAAATTCAGAGATTAATTTTTGACAAAGTACTCCCCATGAAGAAAATCTTTCTTAAAAGACATATCAATAGTCTTAGTGATAATGAATATGACTACGAATCGTATAAAGTATATTGAAGAACCAACTCAAATGTGGCCTATTACTTAGTTTATAGAGCTCCGTAGCGAATGTTCAAAGTTCGAGTCTCGGCTGGCTACTTAACACAATTGGCACTGTTAACTAAGAAAGATTTATACTCTGCTATTCGGTTAAGAACAGCCACGCCCCCAATACCACAGCAGTATGTCTGCGAACTCACATCGCGAGAAATTACGTTTCGATACTCGCGTTGGGCAAAGCACAAAAAGCCCATTGTGTAGCTTTGTGCTTATTTCCAAATAACCAATCAATCGATTAATTAAGAACAGCCATATACACTGTCTAACTGTCCTCGTGCTGATCGTCCTTAGTTCTAATGTAAGAATGGACGCGTTTTCCTTTTGTCGTCGAATGACATCGTGTTCAAGTTGCCTCAATAAGATATGAGGAATATACTCGTGATGAAATACCACACTTCGCCGCACTCAGAATAATTAAAATGTGATAATTACACTTAGATGAAAGAAACTGAAAATATGGATCGTTTGATTTAAACATGTTTAGCTCCAGAAGATAATTGGTGCTATCGGAGATTATACGATTAAATTATGGAGTTCGATTCTTTCAATAGGTATAATAAAGATATCCTTTTCAGTTGAGAAAATATTTATCAGAACCAGAATGACAGGCGCTAAAAACACCTCTTCCTTCATTTGTGTAACTGTATACTTAAAGCAGATAATCAAGCCAAGTTCTTTTATATTTCCTTTTACTCCAGAATATGATAAACTGTGATGACGAGTTTCCTACCATAGTGCCATCTGTTAGTTAAATGAAAGTCACACCAATCAGTACAAATGAAATAAGTTGTGCAGCTTACAAATGTCACATATATTTACGTTTTCCAACAAATAATTACAATTGATGAAAAAATAAAGGAAGAATATTTTAT
This sequence comes from Carcinoscorpius rotundicauda, assembly GCA_011833715.1. NCBI lineage: Eukaryota > Metazoa > Arthropoda > Merostomata > Xiphosura > Limulidae > Carcinoscorpius > Carcinoscorpius rotundicauda. Next base: position 47,594,456 of record CM022406.1, on the reverse strand, counting down.
TTACGTTGACTCGTAAAAACCATAAAAACCCGAAATGTAGTTTAAAATATAATTATCACTGAAGTATACTCCAATATATTCATTATGACCACTGATGATCCACATAACTTTAATAGGAGTACCGACCCAATGGATTCTTTATCATTACTGACGATCCACAGGATTTCAACAGAAATATCAACTAATGGATTTGTTATCTCTTTTTTTTTATATAACACAACTTTTATTCTCTGTTAGCTAGCTAATCAAGATTTAAGTATGTGTAAGTTTTTCACATTATGCAGCCTTATTTTTTATTTGGGGAAAATAAATTATATACGTTTCCTCATATAATCTATGTTTGTTTTTTAATTTCGAGCAAAGCTACACGAGGGCTATCTGTGCTAGCCGTCTCTGATTTAGCAGTGCAAGACAAGAGGGAAGACAGATAGTCATCACCACTCACCGCCATCTCTTGGGAAACATTTTGCAGTACAATTATATATTGTTCTCACTAATTACCAAAGATAACTCTAAATCTTGAGAAAAATCAAGTTTCTTTATATACAATTTATATTAAATATTCATTTTCAGTATAACACCACAAAAGCTTATATTAGTGAAGTAAAAAGTTAGGCTTAGCACAGTGATACGAAACTAAGTATTCTTGATCCTTTTCGTTTATTCAGGCTTAACACAGAATAGACGTTTAGACGGCAATGCACAACTGGCATTTTTCATACTTTCAGTATATGAAGGCTTACGTGCAGAAATACGACTCTATGTATTTCCGATCCTACCCAGCCAATGCTATCTCTGTAACAACTGCTGATTTAATATTTCTGCTAGGGTGATTTTTACTTCTAGGTAACTCCCATATACCTACGTAAACAGAAGTCTATTTTAATCTGTGCTCTTTCGCGACTGTCACAAAATAAAATTCGCCTTGGCATCAACATGTTGTGAGGCACCACGCTGGGTGGAGAGACGGAATTTTGGCGGAAGTCCACAGTGGAGTCATTGTTGACAACATTACCGTCTGCAATACATATAGACGGTTCGGTCTGACCTACACGTAGCCGACAACTGGCAAAAGGCCACGAAGTTAGTTAATCTTTCTCAGAAGACGCTAGACGCTGAATTGAAAAACACTTCATAGAAAAGAACAGTATTCTATTTATTTCCACGTGATAAATAAACTTAAAATTATTATGAATTTATTTAAAGTTCGCGTACAACTTTTTTTAAAAAACTGAAACCTTTTCTTTCTATGGTGGCACATCAAATTAGAGATGACGTCAGTTATGCATCGCTAACACATTGTAGAAATTTATGAAAATGTTGAATAAACTATCACTTCTTTTATTTCCTTTAACCATTATTTATAAATGCATAAATATTTGTTTAAAATTTGTAGTTTCAGCTTAGTGGTTACCAATTCTGTTAAGCTACTAAAAGTTCGATTGTGAGTGCCGTTGACTATCTATAGTCAATAATTAATTGTTAGAGTCCAGAGAAATAGCAGCCAGCCAGCAATACTCGAAATCTACTAGCTTCTGACCAACAGCCCAAAAGGCCATGCGTGACTCAAATGGATTATAAAACGAGTTTAAAATTACCCATATCATATTTAGATTAAAACAAGAATAGAAAACGATAGTCTAGTTACATTATAATGATGGTGACCACTAACTTTCAAACTCACTCGTCATAGCAAAACGTTACATTCATTGTATTCTAATCATTATGAGTTAGTTACATTATAATGATGGTGACCACTAACTTTCAAACTCACTTGTTACAGTAAAACTTTACATCTACTTGTTTTCGTGTTCTATTTTTCTTTTGACAGTATCTTCTCCACCATCTCACTATCAGAGAGGTTATTAAATGATTAAAGCACGCTTATTTCAGTACCAAGCTTAACTAGGTGGCATTATTATATGCTAACCAAATCTAGCAGTATCAAACACTATTAACTCTTCACAATGTAGTTAAAGGCCGGATATCATTGTCGTTTTTAACGAGTAATTATTAAACACCCACAATGTATTTAAACGTTTGCATTAAAATTTATTTTCAACTATATCATGTCTTGATAGAGAAGCTGATTTTGTCTCGAAGTACCTCAGACCTTTGGTTTTAATATGCGTTTAACTATGTTTAAATGGTACTAAAAATAAACTTATTTACCTTTAATTTTTAGAAACATTATCTGAAAATTGTTACCGAGTCTGTATTATAAGACTAAAACCTTGTGTAGCTTTGTGCTTAGTTACAAATAAATGTTCTCAGAAATTTCGTGCACGTGCAACATTCTGCTGTTTGTTCATAAATCAGACAGTTTCATCCTTGTAACACCTTAATTTAATATAAACAAACTTGTGTTTTAGTTTCTAAAAGTATTTGTAAAAAACTTTCTCCCAAAAGGAACAAACACTCAACATGGTGATCCTGGAAATCAAGAAAGCCTACTTTCACAAAAAGTCTTTAGTTTAAATATCATGTCTAAACAAACTAGAAAGCCTACTTTGACAATAAGTTCTTTAATCAGTGATGTTGAGAGAACCCACTTGTAGTGAAATATTTATGTAAAAATGGCTCATTTTGATTGGGAAATTTGTTTACATAGAGGAGCGAATAACATTTCGCCCTTCGTCATCGTTAGGTTCATAAAGAAAGAGAGAGATAACTGACCGGAAGCTGACCACATGTTTGGAAGTGGTTGTGTAAAAGAGTGTCGGAATGAAGAGGGCGGGGTTAGATGTTTGAATATATAATTTTGTATTATTTATTTTATTATTATTTAATATAGATACAAAAGAAGTTCCTTTATATTGGTTTATTTTGGGTTTAAGTTGTTGTATAAGTAAGATTTCTTTAATTTTGTGTTTGTTTATGTTTGTTTCTTTATTTAGTATTTTAGTGTTTTCTATGGTTATGTTGTGTTTATTTGATCTGCAGTGTTAGAAAACGTGTGAAGGTGACTTCTTGTGTTCTTTGAATCTGGTTTTCATTTTTCTACTTGTTTCTCCAATATAGAAGTCGTGGCAGTTATCACATTGTATTTTATAAATAATGTTGATGTGGTGTTTGTCAGTATAGTTTTTACACAGTATAGACCTCAATTTTGTGCCTGGTTTTTGAATAAATTTGGTATTAACTGGAATGTCATATTTTGTTACCAGTTTTTGCCAAATGTTGGTTATATTTTCTGCTGATGTCGGGAATATATGGTATGCAGCAGTATATGGTTTCGTGATTTTTTGATTCGTGAGATATATTTACTTTTGTTAGTTGATTTTGCTTTCTGTCTAGGTGTGTGCGTTTTATGTTTTTTACGGTTTGTGGAGGAAACTTATTGATGTTGATGAAGTGTTGTTTTATTTTATCTAATTCATCGTTAATTTTACCTGGTGAGCATAGTTTTATTGCTGTGTTTATCTGGTTTCTTAGTATGTTGAGTTTTTGTTTTGTTTCATGTGCTGAGTCCCAAGGAATGTATAGTCCAGTATGGGTTATTTTTTTGGCGGATTTATGTTTTAAATTGTGTGTCAGTTCTTGTAATTTTGAGGTTAAGAAATGATATTTGATTGCTTTCTTTTTGTTTATATATGAAGTTAATGTTGGGATGTATAGAGTTAATGTGATAAAAAAAATTAAGTGTGTGTTCTGTAGATGTGAATCCCGCAACCGTGTCATCTACATATCTGTACCAGAATAGTGGTGGATGTAATGCTGTATTAATTCCTTGTGTTTCAACTTGTGTCATGAAAATATTGGCTAGAACTGGTGATACTGGGCTGCCCATGCTTAGGCCATTTGTTTGTATATAGTTGTGGTTGTTGAATATGAAGTTTATCTTCATTGTGGTGAATTCTATAAGGGTTGCTAATTGGTTTCTGGAAATGTCTTTTGATGGGTTAGGGTCTCGGATATAGAGTTCTAAGGCTATCTTGCAGGCTTCAGTGGTTGGAACTTCTGTAAAGAGGGATATAACATCGAAACTGGCCATTAAGGCTTTATGATAAAGTTGATTTAGATTAGACTTGAAATTAAAAGAGTTTTTGATGAATGAGCTGGCCGATGTTACATATTGGGAGAATGCCCATGCTATGTATTCACCAAGATTGTAATTAAACGATTCATATGTGGACATTATTGGTCGTAATGGACAATCTGGTTTATGAGGTTTGGGGATGCCGTATATTTGCGGTGTACGTGAGTCGGTCTTGCGTGGGTAGAAATAAAGTGTTTGTGAAATTGTGTTGGCTTTTTTTCATTTTTATTAGTATTTTGTTCAGTTGTGTTTCGTGCGTCTGTCAGATTTGTGTGTATTGGTTTAAATTTGTTTGTCTGATAGAATGTTTTCATTCGTGTTCATTATGACAATAGCGTTTCCTTTATCTGCTTTTTGAATTTTTATGTTTTTGTCTTGTTTTACGTTTTTAATGGAATTAATGTCTCTTTTTGTAAGGTTGTTTTTTAGTTTTCTGTTTTGTGAAATTATGTTGGTGGTTTTGTGAGAAAATTCTTTGAAAAAATCGTTTAAGATTATGTTTTTAGGTGTTTTTGGGAAACATAAAATTTTAATTTTACCTTGGAAGTTTGGCTGTTGGATATCAATAAAATTGTCTAAGTTGTCTTCCTTCTGTTGGTTATTTTCGGTTGATTTCTTGTTTTCTTTAGAAAGTATCACAAGTCTCCTGGCTAGATCTTCCAAATGTGTTTTTATTTCTAAGGTTAGAAATAAGGTTAAACCTAGTGCAAAAATATGACATTCCAGCTAATACAAGATTTATTCAAAAACCAGGCACAAAACTGAGGTCTATACTATGTGAAACCTACACTGACGAACACCACACCAACATTATTTATAAAATACAATGTGATAACTACCACGACTTATATACTGGAAAAACAAGTAGAAAAATGGAAACCAGATTTAAAGAACATAAAAAGTCACTTTCACACGTTTTTGAACACTACAGGTCAAATAAACATAACATAACCATAGAAAACACTCAAATACTAAATAAAGAAACAAACATAAACAAACGCAAAATTAAAGAAGCCTTACTTATACAACAACTTAAACCCAAAATAAACCAATATAAAGGAACACCTTTTGTATCTATGTTGAAAATAATAAAATAAATAATAATAAAAAAATAAATAACATAAAATTATATATTCAAATATCTAAGCCCGCCCTCTACATTCCGACACTCAGTTACACAATCTCTTTCACACGTGTGGTCAGCTTCCGGTCAGTTACGTCTTTCTTTCTTTGTAAACCTGACGATGACTGAAGAAGGTCGAAACGTTGTTCACTTCTCTACGTAAAAAAATCTTTTCAACCCGAACGAGCCGTTTTTTTACATAAATAAGTTCTTTAGTTTAAATATCATGTCTAAACAAACTAGAAACTTTTCAGTCATCGCCGTTACACCAAACATGCTCGCCCTTTTAGTGGGAACGTTATAAGGTTACGGTCAATCCCATCATTCGTTGGTAAAATATTAGCCCAAGAGTTGGCGGTGGGTGGTGATGTCTAGTTGTCTTCCCTCTAGTCTTACACTGCTAAATTAGGACGGCTAGCACAGATAGTCCTCGGACGGCTAGCACAGATAGTCCCCGTGAAGCTTTGTGCGAAATTCAAAACAAGCCAAACCTTTTCAGTCTGTCAAGGTTCCTCTTCGTGTCGTCTAGACAGTTATTTTTAGGAACTTTCACGACTTCGTACTTTAAACATGTTTACCTTTCCAGAATGAAATATCTCTCGTTCTGTGAATAAACTTTAGGTAGAACCTTCGTAAAGTTGTTTGGTATAAATATACTGTCAATAGAAAGAATGACTGAAGAACTGAAATATATAGTGATGATACAGTAAGACTGGTCACATTTCTGTAACTTAGAAAATACATTCAAATGAGCATTTTTAATTCTTCACTTCACACACTTCCAACCGTGCTACATCTCAGTAATATAGAATAAAGACACAAACAACCTTGTTACATGTCAGTAATATGGAAGAAACACACAGTCAGACTTGCTAAATCTCAGTAATGTGGAATAAAGACACAAACATCCTTGCTACATCTCAGTACAGTAGAACAAAGACATAAACATCCTTGCTACATCTCAGTATTGTAGAATAAAGACACAAACATCCTTGCTACATCTCAGTATTGTAAAATAAAGATACAAACATCCTTGTTACATTTCAGTTATATGGAAGAAACACACAGCCAGACTTGCTACATCTCAGTGATGTAGAATAAAGACACAGCCAAACTTGTGACATATCAGTGCTGTCAATATAAATATAAATCGATTTTCGAGACACGATGGGAGAGGTTAACAGAGAAATTTGTGTTTTAGCAATCGTTATGACACAGTAAATCCTGGTTATGAATCGCAGTAGAGCTGAAAAAAGGTGTAGAAACCAGGATCAGCTAATGACAAAGTAAAAACTGGTTATGAATAATAACATAATATATAAAGTTGAAGGTTCTACATATCAGCAAAAACCAAGATCAGGAAGTAACAAAAAATAAAACTGTTAATGAATCCAAGCACAAATCATAAAGTTGGAGATTTTACATATAATTAAGAAACCAAGATTAACAAATGACAAAGTAAAACTGGCTCTGAATTCTACTGCAAATCATGATGTTAAAGATAATAAATATCAGTAGAAACCAAGGTCAGCCAATGACAAAGTAAAAACTTGTAATGAATACCAATACAAATCATAAAGGTGGTGGTTCTCTTATCAGTAGAAACCAAAATCGGCTGACAACAAAGTAAAAACAGTTTATCAATCCTAGCGCAAATAATAAAGTTGGAGATTTCACATATCATTAAAAACAAAAATAAACTAATGGCTAAGTAAAAACTAAGAATCCCAGTAGAACTGATAAAGTTTAGATTTTACATATGAGTAAAAACCAAGATCAGCGAATGATATAGTAAAAACTTTCTATGAATCCCAGTAGAACTGATAAAGTTATAGATTATACCTATCAGGAAAAACCGAGATGGACTTCCGACTTAGTAAAGAATTGTTATGAATTCCAGTGCAAATCAAAAAACTGGAGATTCCACACATCAGTAAGATCCAAAATCAGCTAATGAAAAGATAAAAATTGGTTTTGAATCCTAGTAGAACTAATAAATTCTGCTCCAAACCATGAAGAATTTGATTCTAAACATCAGTAAAAACCAAGATTAGCAAATTACAAAGTAAAAACCGTTAATGAGCCCCAGTACAATTAATAAAGTTGGAGATTATACAAATAAGTAAAAACCAAGATCTGCTCATAACAAAGAAAAAACTGTATTTGAATACCAACATCCTACATAATCTGGGAGATTCTACGTATCAGTAAAAATCAAGATCAAATAATGACATAATAGAATTGTTATTGAATCCTACTTCTTATCATGAAGTTAGAGATTATAAATATAAATATAAACCAAGATTAGGAAATGACAAAGTAAAATCTGGTTAGTACAACTAATAAATTTAGAGATTCTATCAAAAAGTGAAAACCGAGATTGGCTAATGACAAAGTGAAAACTGGTTATGAAAACCAATATAAATCACAAAGTTCGAGATTCAACATATCAATAAATACTAGGATCAGATAATAACAAAGTTAAATTTTTCATGAATCCCACTACAAATCATAAAGTTGGAGTTTTGCATATCAGTAAAAACGAAGATCATCTAATGACAAACTAAAAACTGGTTATATATTCCAGTACGACTAATAAAGTTCGAGATTCTACATATCACAAGTCAAAGCCAGTTAATGACATCGTAAAAACTGTTTAAGAATCCCATTACAAATCACGAAGCTGGATATTCTAAATATCGGTAAAAAGCCAAGATGATGTAAATGATAAAGCAAAAACTGGTTATGAATTCCGCTATTTATCATAAAATTGCAGGTTCTACATTTAATTAAAAACAAAGGTCGGATAATAAGATAGTAAAAGCTATTCGTGAACCCCACTACAAATCGTAAAGATGGCGATTCTACGTACCAGGGAAAACCAAGATCAGCTAATGACAAACTAAAATCTGTTTGTGAATTCCAGTAAAAATAATAAAGTTAGAGATTCTACACGTCAGTAAAAACCAAGAAGAGCTGATAACACAATAAACACAGGTTACGAATCCCAGTACAACTAATAAAGTTGGAGATCCTAAATATCAATAAAAATAAAGAACAGGTAATGACGTAGTAAAAATTGTTTATAAATTCCATTCCAAATCATGACGAGCTAGATTCTAAACATTAATAAAAACCGAGATTAGCAAATGACAAAGTTAAAACTGATAATGAATCCCAGTACAACTAATAAAGTTGGAGATTATACAAATAAGTAAAAATGAAGATCGGTTGATAAAGAGGTAAACACTGGTTATCAGTCCAAGTAAAAATCACAAAGCTGGAGATTCTCGCGCCCGCCTCGCGCTAAATATGCTCGTCCTCCCAGCCGTGGGGGTGTATAATGTGACGGTCAATCCCACTATTCGTTGGTAAAAGAGTAGCCCAAGAGTTGGCGGTGGGTGGTGATGACTAGCTGCCTTCCCTCTAGTCTTACACTGCAAAATTAGGGACGGCTAGCACAGATAGCCCTCGAGTAGCTTTGTGCGAAATTCCAAAAAACAAACAAAACAAAAAAACAAACATCTTTAGAATCTATATATATATACTGATAGATATACCAGTAAAAACCAAGATCGGCTGAAGACAAACTGAAAACTGTAGATTAATCTCAGTACAAATCACGAAGCTGGAGATTCACATATGATAAAAAAACCAAGATTAGCTTATGACACAGGAAAATCTGGTCATGAATCATAGTGTAAATCACAAAGTTGATCATTCTACATATCAGTGAAAACCAAGATCGGATATTAACAAAGTAAAGGTTTATTTTTGAATCGCACCACAAATCAAAGTTTGGGAATTCTACATACCAGTAAAAGCCAAGTTCAGCTAATGATAAACTAAAATCTGCTTATGAATCTCATTACAAATCATTAAGATGGAGATTCTAAATTTCGGTAAAAACCAACATTAGCAAATGACAAAAAAAAGTGGTTATGAATACTAATACAACTAACAGAGTTCGATATTTTCCAAATAAGTAAATCATAGATCGGATAAGAATTATTTAAAAATATTCATGAATCCCACAACAAACAATAATGTTGGAGACTACATATCAGTAAAAACTAAGATCGGCTAATAACAAAGGAAAATTGTTTATGAATACCAACATAAATTATGAAATTGAAGGTTCTACACATCAGTAAGAACCAAGATCGGCTAATGACAAACTTAAAACTGTTCATGAGCCACACGAAAAATCATAAAGTTGGAGATTCTACATATAATTAAGAAACCAAGATTAGCAAATTACGAACTAAAAACTGGTTAGGAATCCAAGTAGAACTGAAAAAGCTGTAGATTATACACATCAATAAAATCCAAGATCATCTAATAACAAAGAAAACTATTTATCCTACTACACATCATAGTGTTGGAGATTCTAAACATCAGTGAAACCCAAGACCAGCTAATGACAAAGTAATAACTGGTTAAGAATCTCAGTAGAAATTTTGAAGCTGGAAATTCTACATATAATAAAACCAAGATGAGCTTATGACATGGTGAAAACTGGTTATAAATCCCAATAAAGATAAAGAGTTGTAGATTCCACATTTCAGTATAAACCAAGATCGGCTAATAACAATGAAAAAGCTGTTTATGAATCCTACTACAGGTCATGAAGTTGGACATTCTAAATATCAATAGAAACTAAGGTCAGCTGATGACAAACTATAAACTGGTTATGGATACCAACTTAAATCATAAAGTTGAAGGTTCTACATATCAGTAAAACAAAGACCGGACACTAACAAAATAAAAACTAATTATGAATTTCACTAGAAATCATAAAGTTGAAGATTCAACATATTAGTAAAAACCAAGGTCAGCTGATGACAATGTAAAAACTGGTTATAAATATGAGTATAATTCATAAAGGTGGTAGCTCTACTTATCATTAAAATTCAAGATTACAGATAACAAAGTAAAAACTGGTTATGAATCCAAAAACAACTAACGTATTTCGAGATTCTACAAATAAGTAAAAACCAAGATCGGCTGATGAGAAAGTAAAAACTCGTTATGAATTCCAGGAAATATCATAAAGATGCAAACTCTACATTTAAGTAAAAAACAAATATCGGATAATAAGAAAGTTAAAGCTACATACCAGTATAAACCAAGATCACTCAATGGCAAACTGAAAACTGGTGATAAATCTCAGCATAAATCATAAGGCTGGAGATTCCACATGTTAGTGAAAACCAATATGAGCTAATGACATATTAGATATTGTTCATGAATTCAACACTAAGTCACAAAGAGAGAAGACTGAGTAAGGGAAGATAAAATGGTTCAGTATCAACTGTACATTAACAATTTAAGTGTTGTGTGAAGTAAGGGAAGATAAAATGGTTCAGTATCAACTGTACATTAACAATTTAAGTGTTGTGTGAAGTAAGGGAAGATAAAATGGTTCAGTATCAACTGTACATTAACAATTTAAGTGTTGAGTAAAGTAAGGGAAGATAAAATGGTTCAGTATCAACTGTACATTAACAATTTAAGTGTTGAGTAAAGTAAGGGAAGATAAAATGGTTCAGTATCAACTGTACATTAACAATTTAAGTGTTGTGTGAAGTATTTGTTGTCAAGGCCTTTCAGACAGTGATGCTATATTGTTAGACTCCTATCCCGGTTTCTTATTTATGGAAAGTTAAGACGGATTTTTCATCCCAGAGTATTTGGATTCCTTGTCACACCAGCTCCTACCCAAAGCAGGTAAAATCACACACAAGAAGCTATCAAACCTTTTCTACACAGTTCTGGGATACTCTTGCCTGTTTGTATTTTCAGATAAAGGGACCCGGAGTTAAGACCAGTTATCAACCTGCATAATATCAGTCAGTATGACTACACCCCTCATGCTTCACCATGGAATCCTACCTTAAATTTTGGCGGGCTTTTTCTATGGGTCTGTTGAAGATTAAGATGGGCGTCTCAAGTACCTAACTGAATATTCCCATATATGATCTTTCACCTCATTGGTTTGACCATAGTGGGATGATCTACCAATTTTCTGTTTGTGGTAGTGAGGGTGCGAACTTTCACTGCATATCTGCATCCACTTCACTTTTACATAAAAGACTAGCTTCTTCTCGATCATGCTGACAGAGAAGTCGGTCTGTCTACTCGCCAGCTCCTTTTCAAAGTTGCTCAGATGTGCTGGTAGGTCAAATTGGAAAAATTCTTCTTTCATCCTACCCAGTTCATCGTTTATTCGGGTGTTTTCTTCACCATCCATCTCAGTTGAGTCCAACCTTTTCCTATCTATCTCCGTTCTGGATAACTGATAATTTAGAACGTCTTGTGTTTCATTTAACATTCTGCTCATCAGATTCTATCATCTTTGGATATGTGGTCTTTTATGATTCTTCTCATACCCCTTGGCTGAGCTAATATGCAATTCTTTCAATTGGTTCTCTAGGGTCAATGAAACCTTTCTCAGTATCTTTGGCATGCTCTTATAATACTTCCTTCCTGCACTGTGTATGATCTCCAATGATGATTGTTCAAGGCTCATACATTAGCAGGTGTCCCGCTTCCCCTTCTGTGGTCAGATTTACATTTTCTCACAGATGCATTCTTTCAAGACTGGCATGCGGGGGTCGATCACCAAGCAGATTCAGATGATTATCTTTAGAGGGAAGTTATTCTCTTCATACTAATATTCTAGAACTTTTTTTCTGTTCATCAGGCTTTGAATCACTTTTTTCCAATTCCCAAAGATAATCTGAACATAACCCATTTTGACAATTTATCATTGGTGGCATATCTCAATCACCAATGAGGCATCAGATCCAGATTCCTATATTTTCTAGCACTGTATCTTTTCTTTTGGGCCCAAAATCATAACATTCATTTAATTGCCTTCCCCAACCAAACTTGAGTAAGTCCATTTATCCCTCTGTTTTTTGCGGCTTTGTAACTGGTAAAGTATTCCTTATATCGATGCATTTGCCACCACCATCAATCTCCAGTTCCTTCTGTTTTTGTCTCCATTCCCCATCCTCGAGCTTTGGCTATAGATTCCTTCAGATAGGGTTGGTCGAACAATCCTCCTATCTGCTAACTTCATCAGCAACTCTTCCTCATCTACACCATTCTGAACTACATATTTGTGATTCCTCCTTACGGATCTGCTCAACTGTGGTTTTCTTCACTGTTTCAGTTATATCTTGTCCCTCTTCCTTACCTTCCTTGTCAGTCTCAGTTTCTACTTCTAAATCCGACACTTCACATCTTCAAGACTAACTTTTGTGCAGTTATTGATAAAATTTGGTTTCTCACGTTAGACGGCATTTCATTTATCTTATTCCACTTGTCCTGTAAATAAGTTAAACAATTTTTTTCATGTGAAGAGTTTCAGACAGGAATAAAGACCAAAAGCAATATCGTATCAGATGAATGAAACGTATCCAAAATAGTAAAGTTTACTTAAGAATTCATGCTTGATACTAAAAATTTGAATTTTTATTTTGCAGCAAAACACAGCTAAATCAAATTCTTTGGAAAATAAAGTGGAAAAAAATTACTGAAACGAGGTAAATTAAATTAAGGAAAAATCACTTGAAAAAATAACGAATGAAAACAAGAAGTTATAGTTCAGTAGTCGTGCGCAGAGAAAGCATTTACCAAACAACAAGTGATAGTTTAGTAGTGGTGCATAAAGGGAGCATCCAACAAACAAGAAGTGATGGTTTAGTAGTGGTGCACAGAGAGAGCATCTAAAAAAAAAAGACATCATGGCTTACTAGTGGTGCACGGAGAGAGCATCTACCAAAGAAGAAGTGATGATTTAGCAGTGGTGCACAGAGAGAGTTTCTACCAAAAATAATTGATGGTTTTTAGTGCTGCACGGAGAGATCACATACGAAACGAGAAGTGATGATTTGGTAGTTGTGTACAAAAAAAGCATCTAACAAAAATAATTAATTGTTTAGTAGCGGTGCATAGAGAGAGAATATACCAAACAAGAAGTGATAGTTTAGTAGCGTTGCACAGAGAGATTATCTATCGAATAAGAATTGATGTTTTAGTGTTGGTGCACAGAGAGGGCATCTACAAAACCAGATGTAATTGTTAAGTAATGGTTCACGGAGAGAGCATTTATCAAAGAACAAGTGATGTTTTAGTGTTGATGCACAGAGAGAGAATCTACCAAACAAGAAGTCATCGTTTAGCAGTGGGGCACAGAGAGAGCATTTACCAAACAAGAAGTAATGGTTTAGTAGTGGTTCACCGGTAAAGCATCTATCAAACAAGAAGTGACGGTTTAGTAGTGGTGCACAGAAAGAATTTACCAAACTAGAAGTGATGGTTTAGTAGCGATGCACAGAGAGAGCTATATGTTTTATGTGATAGTAGTGCTCCAGTGTTAGGGGAGAGCTATATGTTTTATGTGATAGTAGTGCTCTAGTGTTAGGGGAGAGCTATATGTTTTATGTGATAGTAGTGCTGCAGTGTTAGGGGAGAGCTGTATGTTTTATGTGATAGTAGTGCTCCAGTGTTAGGGGAGAGCTATATGTTTTATGTGATAGTGCTCCAGTGTTAGGGGAGAGCTATATGTTTTATGTGATAGTAGTGCTCCAGTGTTAGGGGAGAGCTATATGTTTTATGTGATAGTAGTGCTCCAGTGTTATTGGAGAGCTATATGTTTTATGTGATAGTAGTGCTCCAGTGTTAGGGGAGAGCTATATGTTTTATGTGATAGTAGTGCTCCAGTGTTATTGGAGAGCTATATGTTTTATGTGATAGTAGTGCTCCAGTGTTAGGGGAGAGCTATATGTTTTATGTAATAGTAGTGCTCCAGTGTTATTGGAGAGCTATATGTTTTATGTGATAGTAGTGCTCCAGTGTTAGGGGAGAGCTATATGTTTTATGTGATAGTAGTGCTCTAGTGTTAGGGGAGAGCTATATGTTTTATGTGATAGTAGTGCTCCAGTGTTAGTTGAGAGCTATATGTTTTATGTGACAGTAGTGCTCCAGTGTTAGGGGAGAGCTATATGTTTTATGTGATAGTAGTGCTCTAGTGTTAGGGGAGAGCTATATGTTTTATGTGATAGTAGTGCTGCAGTGTTAGGGGAGAGCTGTATGTTTATGTGATAGTAGTGCTCCAGTGTTAGGGGAGAGCTATATGTTTTATGTGATAGTGCTCCAGTGTTAGGGGAGAGCTATATGTTTTATGTGATAGTAGTGCTCCAGTGTTAGGGGAGAGCTATATGTTTTATGTGATAGTAGTGCTCCAGTGTTATTGGAGAGCTATATGTTTTATGTGATAGTAGTGCTCCAGTGTTAGGGGAGAGCTATATGTTTTATGTGATAGTAGTGCTCCAGTGTTATTGGAGAGCTATATGTTTTATGTGATAGTAGTGCTCCAGTGTTAGGGGAGAGCTATATGTTTTATGTAATAGTAGTGCTCCAGTGTTATTGGAGAGCTATATGTTTTATGTGATAGTAGTGCTCCAGTGTTAGGGGAGAGCTATATGTTTTATGTGATAGTAGTGCTCTAGTGTTAGGGGAGAGCTATATGTTTTATGTGATAGTAGTGCTCCAGTGTTAGTTGAGAGCTATATGTTTTATGTGACAGTAGTGCTCCAGTGTTAGGGGAGAGCTATATGTTTTATGTGATAGTGCTCCAGTGTTAGGGAAGAGCTATATGTTTTATGTGATAGTAGTGCTCCAGTGTTAGGGGAGAGCTATATGTTTTATGTGATAGTAGTGCTCCAGTGTTATTGGAGAGCTATATGTTTTATGTGATAGTAGTGCTCCAGTGTTAGGGGAGAGCTATATGTTTTATGTGATAGTAGTGCTCCAGTGTTATTGGAGAGCTATATGTTTTATGTGATAGTAGTGCTCTAGTGTTAGGGGAGAGCTATATGTTTTATGTGATAGTAGTGCTCCAGTGTTAGTTGAGAGCTATATGTTTTATGTGATAGTAGTGCTCCAGTGTTAGGGGAGAGCTATATGTTTTATGTGACAGTAGTGCTCCAGTGTTAGGGAAGAGCTATATGTTTTATGTGACAGTAGTGCTCCAGTGTTAGGGGAGAGCTATATGTTTTATGTGATAGTGCTCCAGTGTTAGGGAAGAGCTATATGTTTTATGTGATAGTAGTGCTCCAGTGTTAGGGGAGAGCTATATGTTTTATGTGATAGTAGTGCTCCAGTGTTATTGGAGAGCTATATGTTTTATGTGATAGTAGTGCTCCAGTGTTAGGGGAGAGCTATATGTTTTATGTGATAGTAGTGCTCTAGTGTTAGGGGAGAGCTGTATGTTTTATGTGATAGTAGTGCTCCAGTGTTAGTTGAGAGCTATATGTTTTATGTGATAGTAGTGCTCCAGTGTTAGGGGAGAGCTATATGTTTTATGTTATAGTAGTGCTCCAGTGTTAGGGGAGAGCTATATGTTTTATGTGATAGTAGTGCTCCAGTGTTATTGGAGAGCTATATGTTTTATGTGATAGTAGTGCTCCAGTGTTATTGGAGAGCTATATGTTTTATGTGATAGTAGTGCTCCAGTGTTAGGGGAGAGCTATATGTTTTATGTGATAGTAGTGCTCTAGTGTTAGGGGAGAGCTATATGTTTTATGTGATAGTAGTGCTCCAGTGTTAGTTGAGAGCT
This sequence comes from Carcinoscorpius rotundicauda, assembly GCA_011833715.1. Taxonomy (NCBI): domain Eukaryota; kingdom Metazoa; phylum Arthropoda; class Merostomata; order Xiphosura; family Limulidae; genus Carcinoscorpius; species Carcinoscorpius rotundicauda. The sequence goes on along the minus strand of CM022406.1, from coordinate 47,578,664 downwards.
GTATGTTTTATGTGACAGTAGTGCTCCAGTGTTAGGGAAGAGCTATATGTTTTATGTGATAGTGCTCCAGTGTTAGGGGAGAGCTATATGTTTTATGTGATAGTAGTGCTCCAGTGTTAGGGGAGAGCTATATGTTTTATGTGATAGTAGTGCTCCAGTGTTATTGGAGAGCTATATGTTTTATGTGATAGTAGTGCTCCAGTGTTAGGGGAGAGCTATATGTTTTATGTGATAGTAGTGCTCTAGTGTTAGGGGAGAGCTATATGTTTTATGTGATAGTAGTGCTCCAGTGTTAGTTGAGAGCTGTATGTTTTATGTGACAGTAGTGCTCCAGTGTTAGGGAAGAGCTATATGTTTTATGTGATAGTGCTCCAGTGTTAGGGGAGAGCTATATGTTTTATGTGATAGTAGTGCTCCAGTGTTAGGGGAGAGCTATATGTTTTATGTGATAGTGCTCCAGTGTTAGGGAAGAGCTATATGTTTTATGTGATAGTAGTGCTCCAGTGTTAGGGGAGAGCTATATGTTTTATGTGATAGTAGTGCTCCAGTGTTAGGGGAGAGCTATATGTTTTATGTGATAGTAGTGCTCCAGTGTTATTGGAGAGCTATATGTTTTATGTGATAGTAGTGCTTTAGTGTTAGGGGAGAGCTATATGTTTTATGTGATAGTAGTGCTTTAGTGTTAGGGGAGAGCTGTATGTTTTATGTGATAGTAGTGCTCCAGTGTTAGTTGAGAGCTATATGTTTTATGTGATAGTAGTGCTCCAGTGTTAGGGGAGAGCTATATGTTTTATGTGATAGTGCTCCAGTGTTAGGGAAGAGCTATATGTTTTATGTGATAGTAGTGCTCCAGTGTTATTGGAGAGCTATATGTTTTATGTGATAGTAGTGCTCCAGTGTTAGGGGAGAGCTATATGTTTTATGTGATAGTAGTGCTCTAGTGTTAGGGGAGAGCTATATGTTTTATGTGATAGTAGTGCTCCAGTGTTAGTTGAGAGCTATATGTTTTATGTGATAGTAGTGCTCCAGTGTTAGGGGAGAAATTACGCATGATGATTTGCATGATAGCTCTGCTGAAATCTTTGATTCCAATAGGAAGTTGCAGACGATTGGTGGAATGCATTATAAGGAAAGTATGGCAGGTTACTGTGTTGCAGATAAGGTTAAGGGTGTATATTTGGTACATCTGAATTTTTGGAAAGCATTAGACAAGGTGCTACATAAAAGACTAGTAAATAATATCGATATATTTGGAGGATAACAGCAAATTGGCTGGATGGAAGAAAACAGAGGGTTGTTACAAATAGTTTACTGAAACCAGATTATTCTCACAAGTAAGGTACCTAAGGCTCTGTCTTGAAACCTTTGCTTAATCACATTGATGAAAAATGATCAATAAATTAGCTAAATTTGTAGATGATGTTGGGATCTTGAGTGTTGCTGGCTGTGAAGAGGATAATCCTGAAGAGATAAAGGTATAAACTGATTGTTGTTGACGTGTTTTTAACCTAAAAGTTTTCATTTTATTTGTTTTGAATTTTGCACAAAGTTAAATGAGAAATACTTTGAATAATATAATATAATATAATATAATATAATAAAATAATTTGAAATACTTGTTCCTAAATTACTAGTGGAAAGGGGAAGGTAGCTAGTTATCCACTGCCAACCTTAAACTACTGTTTTACCCCCACATCTGAAAAAAGAAGAATGTTTGGTGGAATGGGATTTGAACCTGAGATCCACAGGTTGGAAGTCAAACACTATAACCGCTCAGGCATGCCAGGCTATGATTTATGGTTGTTGTTTTGAATTAAGCACAAAGCTACACAATGGGCTATCTGTACTCTCCCCACCACGGGTATCGAAACCCGGATTTTAGCGTGCAAGTCCGCAGACATACCACTGAGCCACTGGGGGCATGATTTATGGACAACATGAATTAAACTAATTATTCTTAATCAAAATACGAACAAAACTTACCAAAATAATATGAGTACAGTTCATTGAACTTAACTGTTAAAAAAATCGAACCTATTTTCCAACAGATCTGTAAGTAAGTTCAGTTGGTGTTATTATTTGTTTGTTGATGTAGCTTTCAATGTAACCCTTGAACTATTTTAGTTTATCACAAGATACTGAAACTAAAATTTATATTTTCTTCTGCAGAATAATACATTCTGAGAATACACGTAAAGCCAAAATGTTCATTACATTATAGCTCTCCAAGTAATTTTCAGTTACAAGTGATCTTGGGATCTTTAAATGTGCAAGACAAACAAATACAAATTTGTGATTCTACAATTTACCAGCAAGGTTCAGTCCTTATCTGAAGACCAAAATAATATTTAAACATCGAATGTAAGACTACTTCACACAACATGTATTAAAATTGTATTTTTATTATTCAAAAACTAAATACAAAGAAATAGATGACATATTTCTTAATTTTCCATTATTTATAAAAAACAAACAAAAGACAAACGGCTAACACCATGATTGAAACACTCAAGAACTGTTAAGAAAACATTGGTGGTTACAAGTGCATATATTTTTGAAACTGTTAAAAACTCATAAGATAAAAAACAGAGTTAAAAGTTTATTTGAGAGGAGTAGGAAGTAATATCTCCTTTCCATACTGTCCACATTCAGTACAGACACAATCCTTTGGTTGGTAAAATGTTTTCTTCAGTTGACTTCCATCTTCACAATCCAAAATGATCTCTCGTTTAACTGACCCACTGGCCGTACAACAGTCACAGGAACTGACAAAGGTGTCTTGTTCTAAAAAGCGAAAAATATAACAACGTGCAGTGAACAACCTTAAAACACAACAGGAAAGTGCTCGTCTTTAATATGGAAAATACACATCTATTTTTACTGTGGAGACTACATGTTTATCTTTGCTTTGAAGAATAAATACCTGTCTGTTATGAGATTAGTAACTTATTTTCACTATGGAGGATAGATATTTATCTTCATTCTTGAGACTAAATATCTGTATATTATGTGACTAGTTACCTATCTTCACTATTAAAACTACACAATTATCTTCAATCTAATACCAGTTACATATTTTCATTATGCACACTAAATACCTGTCTGCTATGAGATAAGTTACCTGTCTTCACTATGGAGGCAAGATATTTATCTTCATTATAAACACTACATATCTGTATGTTATTAGAATAGTTTCCTATCTTCACTATGGATATTGTAATAAGGAAAATAAAATGTCTATCCTTACTAGAACGAACACATTTATCTTCAGTATCTGTGAATATTAATAATCTATTATAAATAACACATCCTAATACTTACACAGATACGTATGAAAATCAAAATTATTCAAAAGACACAAAAGAGTAATTGTGCCGAAAAAAGTTGAAAGACTGACTAAATAACTTCACATACTTGGTGAGTAAACAGTGGATGACTTGCAGTGACCTCTACACTCAACCAGACCAGAAATGGGTTTTTTGTTAGTGCACGTTCCTCGGTTTCTTTCATACATTTTGAAGAAATTTACTGTTTCAACTTTAGGAACTCGCATTGGAACACATGTGCCTGTAACAGAAATCCCAATTAAAAAAAGTCTACTTTTAAACACAGTTTCTAAGAGTATAAAATTACAGCATGGAAATAAATGTATGTGTAGCATGAGTGATAAATAAGCCTAATTATACAGAAAGTCTTAAGAAAATAAAAACCAGATACACATTTGAAATAAATCATAATAGTAACAAGTTCTCTTCTTAAAAACAAAATCAAGACACATTAACATAAAAATAAAACAGTAAATCTGTATACCTAATGAAAAGTATTTTTGAATGATTAAAACAATAAAACTTTGAAGAGTTATAAAAAAACACATTAATTTTATGATATGCGTGCTTTATTTGACTATCTGTCACCACCTTATGAGAATTTAAAAGTAAACATTGCTATTTGTAGTGTTAAGTTGAGCCTTTAATATAATTTAATATTGAATACAGCTGTAACTTGTGTAAAGTTGAGCCGTTAATATAATCTTAATATCAAATACAGCTATAACTCGTGTGAAGTTGAGCTGTTAATATAATCTTAATATTGAATACAGCTGTAACTTGTGTGAAGTTGAGCCGTTAATATAATCTTAATATTGAATAGAGCTGTAACTCGTGTGAAGTTGAGCCGTTAATATAATCTTAATATTGAATAGAGCTGTAACTTGTGTAAAGTTGAGCCGTTAATATAATCTTAATATCAAATACAGCTATAACTCGTGTGAAGTTGAGCTGTTAATATAATCTTAATATTGAATAGAGCTGTAACTCGTGTGAAGTTGAGCCGTTAATATAATCTTAATACATAAAACAGCTGTTACTGACTGTTTGTTTGGTGTTTATTGGTGCACAGGTATAAGGCTATGTACATCAAATAACCAGTAAAAAATAAAATTTAAGTATATTCATTGTAACTTAGAGTTTAAAACATTAGAAATGTGAACAGTGTTAACATCATCAATGATACTGTCCAGCATCAGGGGTGAACCTATATTAAATAAATTTCTAAAATATTGCTGTCTCTGTTGGTCATAATGATGGCACAACAGACGACACATTGGTGCATCTGTCCAGATAAAAGGAAACAATAAGTTAAAACAACCGTGACTAAAGCATGCCTAGCCAAGAGAACTTCCTTGTCTGATTCTTATGGATACAAGACAGTGAAAGAAAAACGGAAGGTTTAATTTGGAAAAGCTTTCTATTACGTTGCTCACTCCAAGTCAGTTGCCAACTGGCACAGAACTGAGCCTTGAAAACAGAGCCTTACTACACGTATGGAACGAGCATGGCAGTGATAGAACCAGAGCAGCAGCCTTAGCAACTGTGTCAGCGAGCTCGTTCCCTTAAACACCAACTGGACAGAAGTAGATGATATAGAGAAATGGGCAAGATGGTTTTGAATGTTGATGAGAACAGGGTGGTAACTAATGTGAAGGTATTCCAGGGGCAGTAGAGGGCTAAGTAAGTTGGTATAAATCTGTGAAGTTTATCTTAATACTGAACATTGCTGTTGCTGATATAAAGATTGGTTTGTGTTGAATTTAGTGCAAAATTACACGAAGGTTATCTGAGCTAGCTGTCCCTAATTTAGTAGTGTAAGATAAGAGGGAAGGCAGATACTCATCACCACCCACTGCCAATTCTTGGGCTACTATTTTACCAATGAATAGTGGGATTGATCGTAACATTATAACTCCCCCATGGCTGAAAGGGTGAGCATGTTTGGTGTGACAGGGATTCAAACCTGCAACCCTCAGATTATGAGTCGAGTGCCTTAACAACCTGGCCATGCCGATAATGTACAGAAGCATTAAGATAATATCTTAACACCGAGACAGTTTTTGTTGTTTTTATGGTGAACAATATTCACATAATCTAAATATTAAACACTGCCAATTCTTGAACATTGATATTAACTTTAAAATTTATTACACAATTTTCCACAATTAAATTCCTATTATCTTTCTTTTTCAAATATTTTAAGAGAAGCATCTGTCTTATCATATTTACGTTAATAACTTACCTGGTATAAAACGACATTTCTTACAACAGCCAAAGTCATCGAATACAATATCTTCCTGGTCAACAAAAGATGATAAACCATTAACAAATTGCAATAAAGAAAGAACATTTTTATTTGATTTTCTCTGTTACAAATGCCACAATGGTTTGAGAATTAATTATGTATATATATATATATATCTTTAAATTACATGTTAGAAAAGTTCCAAACAGCTTCAGAATTGCTTGCATCAAAAATGATATTTGTATAATTTGATACTTTTTTATATTAGGAAAGTCATTACGTTTTAGAATTGTTCACCATTAACATATCATTTCTCTAACTTGTATTTCTTTATTATTAAAAAAAAACTTGTCCAAGTTTGAAAACTGTTTACAGTTTCTTCATATTAACTTCTGATTAGACAGAGCTATTTAGTGTGATGCACACATTCAATCTAATTATTAATATCAGTGATATATTAAACTTTTGTTACATTTCTAATTATAAATAATGTTTCATTAGCTTTGTATTTTCAGCTGTAATATTTATTGTGTTTGATGACATTTGAATATGATGATGAGAAACACATTTGGAGACTATCAAAGTTTGGATTTGGTTTGACAGGGTAATCAGAAACTTTATAATCAAATTAAAACACTGAATATTTGTTACTGTATTAAACTGATAAAAATTGTCTTTTTTTTACCTATTAAAACCCCCTAAAACTCTACAAGATTTGTTTCAGATTTAAATACACATATTAAGCCAGCAATGACAAAACAAGATGCATAATGTGGTACAATAATAATGACATTTAATATGCAAAAGAGAACAAATAATTTAAAAAACCAAGTATTGTACGATGCTTTAGTGTAACCAGTATTTCTAATGAAAGAGGCAAAAAATAATATACTATGTCTTACTTGGGAAAATATTGAACACAACATCAGTGGTTGGAATTTCATAGAAATAAATTTCTTCGAAAAAGTAAACTTTATTATGCACATCTCTGATTTTCTTTAAAACTCTGCCTGCCACATTTTTGACAGAAGCAAAATAGATGCGATTCCTCTAACTGAAGGTTCTTTGTTATGGTTTATTAAATTTTCTTATATCTTAGAAAATGTTATTATAGTTTGGGAACTGTTTACATATATTTAAGAAAATATGTTTTCTTTATGTACCCTGAATTTTTAAGGTCTGAAAGCAGGATAATTTTGAAACACACATTGTTTACTTTAACATAGCTGAGTTATACATATTCTACAAATATATAAATGTCTAGAGTTGGATAACTCATACATAAGTACCATTAGATCTAAGTTTGTTATGAAGAAAAACTAACATTTTCAGGTCTGCATTACTTACAGAAATAAAACTGTTTATTGCTGTTAAGAACAATACCAATAATGCCACGATACTGGAAGCAATACAGAGAAGGACAGTTACTATTACTTATAGGCTAGGACTAGTTTGAAAGTATTTTCAGTAAATATGGACATCAATATAAACAGTTACTCAGGTGTATTAATTAATGTTCTAATAATAAAAGACTAACAACGTGTTTAAAGGTCCAGCTAACTTAAAAGTATATACAAGTTAAGCCTAAATTAATTTACAAAATATCAACAGCAAAATTATTTAAAAAAATCAAAAATCAATTACAGCAAAAATCAGTTACATTACCTGATATTTTACAAATTACAATCACCTTTTATTTATCATGAAACAGTGGTTTCTAATGACAATGCATACACAAAAGATAATTAAATGAATATAATACAACTTATCACTTAGGTTACAACAAAATATACCTTAGGACAAGTGTCAGGAATGGGAAGACATTCTCGTTTTACAAAAAGAGTTTGGATTGTGCCATTTTTTTCTATACATTCTGCTTCATAACAAGGCTTTTCCGTAGAGTTCCATTTCACTCCAACCTCACATAAAAAATACGAAAAATATTTAAACAAAGTTCCAACTTAAGGTACATTTCAATATCCCAGCTGCAGACAGTTTTAACTGAGTAATATAGTTACTGAGCTTGTCTATCAAAAATTAAAATTAATACTATGATAATAATTACAACTTAAAAAACATTATTTGATTCAAACTTGGAGTAAATAAAATATACATTAAAATAGAAAATATTCTTCTATAATTAAAGTAATATATTACTTTTAAAATGTTATATAAATACAGTTTACAAAAATATAATGATGTTAATTTGTTGACAAACAGAGAACTTTTGGGCCTTTTTCCACAAGGAATAATCAAAATTTGTGAAGCTAGTTTTGTATTAATTTAAATAGATTAAAAATAGTAAGAATTATATATATAGACATTTTCACACATTGAAAAGAACCTGACATCTGGACATTCAAACAACGATCACCTGTACATACCTGATGTATACATTCAAACAACGATCACCTGTACATACCTGATGTACACATTCAAACAACGATCACCTGTACATACCTGATGTGTACACATTCAAACAACGATCGCCTGTACTATACCTGATGTGTACACATTCAAACAACGATCGCCTGTACTATACCTGATGTGTACACATTCAAACAACGATCGCCTGTACATACCTGATGTGTACACATTCAAACAACGATCGCCTGTACATACCTGATGTGTACACATTCAAACAACGATCACCTGTACATACCTGATGTGTACACATTCAAACAACGATCACCTGTACATACCTGATGTGTACACATTCAAACAACGATCACCTGTACATACCTGATGTGTACACATTCAAACAACGATCACCTGTACATACCTGATGTGTACACATTCAAACAACGATCACCTGTACATACCTGATGTGTACACATTCAAACAACGATCACCTGTACATACCTGATGTGTACACATTCAAACAACGATCACCTGTACATACCTGATGTGTACACATTCAAACAACGATCACCTGTACATACCTGATGTGTACACATTCAAACAACGATCACCTGTCCATACCTGATGTGTACACATTCAAACAACGATCACCTGTCCATACCCGATGTGTACACATTCAAACGATGACCTGTACATACCTGATGTGTACACATTCAAACAATGATCACCTGTCCATACCTGACAAGTACACATTCAAACAATGACCATCTGCACACTACCTTTGTTTCAATGATTAATTTGAAAGGCTCAAAACCAGCCATAAATAACAATGAGTATTCATTAAGCATGTTTTTTTGCCTTACCTCAGAACTATGAAAAATTTCATCATAGAATAACAATACAATACTTAAGTAAATTGGTGGAGATAATATATTATGTTAGTTCTAACTCTTATCTGACTAAATAAAATTACTACAAGTACTGAGTGTTATATATTTTTGTATATATTGATTACATAGTGTAGGACATTTCATGAAAACGTTGTTAATAAAACACTTGTGCGAGTGAGTTAATAACATGACATAATCTAATACCTGATAGACTTTTCCATTCTCTTCACAAGCAACAATCTTACAATGTCCACAACAATCAGGTGAGTCAGAACCTGGTTCAACGTACTCAGCAAACTAAAAGACAAAATGTAAACACTGTCACAAGAACACTAATATATCACTTCACACTTAAAGAAAATGATTAAAATACTTATTGTCGATCATACAATGTCGATGATGCTGAAAATACTATTGACAAACCTACTCATTGTAGAGGTCACACAAGGCTCACATTCTGACACATAAAATACTATTAACAAAACTATTCACTGAAGCTGTCACATATATGGGTCATATTCTGATGTTGAAAATACTATTAATAAACCTATTCACTGAAGCTGTCAGATATGTGGGTCACATTCTGATGTTCTAAATATTATTAACTAACAAATTCACTGCAGTTGTCATATACATGGGTCGCATTCTGATACTGAAAATACTAAAAACAAATCTATACACTGAAGCTATCACATATATGGCTCACATTCTGATGTTGAAAACATTATTGTCAACTTACATTGTGTGAATACTGACCTTAAAAAGTGTACACTTGTCCTTTTATATTGTGTGAATACTGAACTTATAAAATGTACACTTGTCATCTTATTTTGTATGTAAATACTAAATTTAAACAGAAGCACCATACATCTGACATGAAATAAGCCTGTCTGCTGAAAAGTGGTTATATCAACTCTATGTTTACTGAAATAAACTTACTGGTGGACAATCTTTCTTACAGGTAGTTATCTGTTCAATTTTTTGTACTTCCCCATTTGGAGCTGTCACACACTTGTACTTCTTGCACTTATCTCCATCTGGAGATGGCCAACTGTCACCAGCCTAGAACATACAAGAGATGTTACAGTTATGTTCATGAGAAGATAGTCAACTGTAACCAACCTACAATGTACAAGGGTTGTACAGTTATGTCTATGAGAAGATGAGTGTCACAAACCTAAAACATACAAAATAAGTTACAGTTTTGTCCCAGAGAAGATGGTAAACTGTTACAAACCTAGAACATATAAGATTGTCACAGTTATGTCCCAGAGAAGATGGCCATCTGTCACACACCTGCAACATATAAGGGATGTTACAGTTACGTTCATGAGAATATTGCCAACTGTCACCAACCAAAAAAATACAGGGAATGTTACAGTTACATTCATGAGAAGATGGTCAACTGTCACCAACCTAGATTATCCAAGATTGTCGCAGTTATGTTCCAGAGAAGATGACCATCTGTCATCAACCAAGAACATGTAAGGGATGTTACAGTTACATTCATGAGAAGATGGTCAACTGTTACCAACCTAGAATATCTAAGTTTGTCACAGTTATGTCCCAAAGAAGATGGCCATCCATCTGTAGCCAACCTACATAAAAGGAATGTTACAGTTATGTTCATGAGAAGATGGCTAACTGTCACCAACCTAGAACTACAGGGAATATTAAATTTTTTTAAAATTAGATAACTAGTTAAGAACATAACAGTTGGAATTACAACGTTATAACGTAACATTTTAATAATCTTCTAATTCAGCTGGGTACGAAGCTTGTTGGAAATTAACATGTTAAATAGCAATGAATAACAACTTCAGAGTGAGCAAAAGCATTCAAAAGATGGGAGACAAGAACAAGGCACAGAATCATATTTCATTTTAATTTTAGAGTTTTAGTTTGATGTTTACACTTTACAGAATGTTTTCAACATTAAAATCATTTTTGAAAAACATTTCAATAAATCAGTAAACTGACTAAAATTATATATTTTTTAGGCTTGAGATGAAGACTTTATATGTATCCGCAGAAGTTTTAAACATTTAGATCTATTTTACAACACATCTGTTGCCTTTTAAATATTTATAGAAAATGAAAAATTATTCTAATGTACTACATTACTCACAATGTAAGTGTGGTTTCCGTGTTTACACCGCAAACGTCGGAATTTTGGACAACAGACTCCAGGCACATTTTCTTCTATCCGAACATATTCCTAAAGTTACAAAAATAATTCTAAGTTTGTGTGGATGGTTTATAATTATGAATTAATTAACACCAGAAGATATGATATAATTACAACGATCCCCAAAGATCAACAGCAGATTTTCAACTCAAGAATCTAAAAAACATTTCAATTTTAAATTGCCTTGCTCTGAAAATTAACTTTATCAAACTCAACACCATTATATAATTATTTATGTGGTTAACTTTATCATGCTCAACACCATTATATAATTATTTATGTGGTTAACTTTATCATGCTCAACACCATTATATAATTATTTATGTGGTTAACTACATCACACTCAACACCATTATATAATTATTTATGTGGTTAACTACATCACACTCAACACCATTATATAATTATTTATGTGGTTAACTACATCACACTCAACACCATTATATAATTATTTATGTGGTTAACTACATCACACTCAACACCATTATATAATTATTTATGTGGTTAACTTTATCATGCTCAAAACCATTACATAATTATTTATGTGGTTAACTTTATCATGCTCAACACCATTATATAATTATTTATGTGGTTAACTACATCACACTCAACACCATTATATAATTATTTATGTGGTTAACTACATCACACTCAACACCATTATATAATTATTTATGTGGTTAACTTTATCAAACTCAACACCATTATATAATTATTTATGTGGTTAGCTTTATCAAACTCAACACCATTATATAATTATTTATGTGGTTAGCTTTATCAAACTCAACACCATTATATAATTATTTATGTGGTTAACTACATCACACTCAACACCATTATATAATTATTTATGTGGTTAACTACATCACACTCAACACCATTATATAATTATTTATGTGGTTAACTACATCACACTCAACACCATTATATAATTATTTATGTGGTTAACTACATCACACTCAACACCATTATATAATTATTTATGTGGTTAACTTTATCATGCTCAAAACCATTATATAATTATTTATGTGGTTAACTTTATCATGCTCAACACCATTATATAATTATTTATGTGGTTAACTACATCACACTCAACACCATTATATAATTATTTATGTGGTTAACTACATCACACTCAACACCATTATATAATTATTTATGTGGTTAACTTTATCAAACTCAACACCATTATATAATTATTTATGTGGTTAGCTTTATCAAACTCAACACCATTATATAATTATTTATGTGGTTAACTACATCACACTCAACACCATTATATAATTATTTATGTGGTTAACTACATCACACTCAACACCATTATATAATTATTTATGTGGTTAACTACATCACACTCAACACCATTATATAATTATTTATGTGGTTAACTACATCACACTCAACACCATTATATAATTATTTATGTGGTTAACTTTATCATGCTCAAAACCATTATATAATTATTTATGTGGTTAACTTTATCATGCTCAACACCATTATATAATTATTTATGTGGTTAACTACATCACACTCAACACCATTATATAATTATTTATGTGGTTAACTACATCACACTCAACACCATTATATAATTATTTATGTGGTTAACTTTATCAAACTCAACACCATTATATAATTATTTATGTGGTTAGCTTTAACAAACTCAACACCATTATATAATTATTTATGTGGTTAACTTTATCATGCTCAACACCATTATATAATTATTTATGTGGTTAACTTTATCATGCTCAACACCATTATATAATTATTTATGTGGTTAACTTTATCAAACTCAACACCATTATATAATTATTTATGTGGTTAACTTTATCATGCTTAACACCATTATATAATTATTTATGTGGTTAACTACATCACACTCAACACCATAATATAATTATTTATGTGGTTAACTTTATCATGCTCAACACCATTATATAATTATTTATGTGGTTAACTACATCACACTCAACACCATTATATAATTATTTATGTGGTTAACTTTATCATGCTCAACACCATTATATAATTATTTATGTGGTTAACTACATCACACTCAAAACCATTATATAATTATTTATGTGGTTAACTACATCACACTCAACACCATTATATAATTATTTATGTGGTTAACTTTATCATGCTCAACACCATTATATAATTACTTATGTAGTCAACTTTATCAAACTCAACACCATTATATAATTATTTATGTGGTTAACTTTATCAAACTCAACACCATAATATAATTATTTATGTGGTTAACTTTATCATGCTCAACACCATTATATAATTATTTATGTGGTTAACTACATCACACTCAACACCATTATATAATTATTTATGTGGTTAACTACATCACACTCAACACCATTATATAATTATTTATGTGGTTAACTTTATCATGCTCAACACCATTATATAATTACTTATGTAGTCAACTTTATCAAACTCAACACCATTATATAATTATTTATGTGGTTAACTTTATCAAACTCAACACCATAATATAATTATTTATGTGGTTAACTTTATCATGCTCAACACCATTATATAATTATTTATGTGGTTAACTACATCACACTCAACACCATTATATAATTATTTATGTGGTTAACTACATCACACTCAACACCATTATATAATTATTTATGTGGTTAACTTTATCATGCTCAACACCATTATATAATTACTTATGTAGTCAACTTTATCAAACTCAACACCATTATATAATTATTTATGTGGTTAACTTTATCAAACTCAACACCATAATATAATTATTTATGTGGTTAACTTTATCATGCTCAACACCATTATATAATTATTTATGTGGTTAACTTTATCATGCTCAACACCATTATATAATTATTTATGTGGTTAACTACATCACACTCAACACCATTATATAATTATTTATGTGGTTAACTACATCACACTCAACACCATTATATAATTATTTATGTGGTTAACTACATCACACTCAACACCATTATATAATTATTTATGTGGTTAACTTTATCATGCTCAACACCATTACATAATTATTTATGTGGTTAACTTTATCAAACTCAACATCATTAAATAATTATTTATGTGGTTAACTTTATCAAACTCAACATCATTAAATAATTATTTATGTGGTTAACTACATCACACTCAACACCATTATATAATTATTTACGTGGTTAACTTTATCATGCTCAACACCATTACATAATTATTTATATGGTTAACTTTATCAAACTCAACACCATTATATAATTATTTATGTGGTTAACTTTATCATGCTCAACACCATTACATAATTATTTATGTGGTTAAGTTTATCAAACTCAACACCATTATATAATTATTTATGTGGTTAACTACATCACACTCAACACCATTATATAATTATTTATGTGGTTAACTACATCACACTCAACACCATTATATAATTATTTATGTGGTTAACTACATCACACTCAACACCATTATATAATTATTTATGTGGTTAACTTTATCATGCTCAAAACCATTATATAATTACTTATGTGGTTAACTTTATCATGCTCAACACCATTACATAATTATTTATGTGGTTAACTTTATCAAACTCAACACCATTATATAATTATTTATGTGGTTAACTTTATCATGCTCAACACCATTACATAATTATTTATGTGGTTAACTTTATCAAACTCAACACCATTATATAATTATTTATGTGGTTAACTACATCACACTCAACACCATTATATATTTATTTATGTGGTTAACTTTATCATGCTCAAAACCATTATATAATTATTTATGTGGTTAACTACATCACACTCAACACCATTATATATTTATTTATGTGGTTAACTTTATCATGCTCAAAACCATTATATAATTACTTATGTGGTTAACTTTATCAACCTCAACATCATTATATAATTATTTATGTGGTTAACTACATCACACTCAACACCATTATACAATTATTTATGTGGTTAACTACATCACACTCAAAACCATTATATAATTATTTATGTGGTTAACTTTATCATGCTCAAAACCATTATATAATTACTTATGTGGTTAACTTTATCAAACTCAACACCATTATATAATTATTTGTAGCTAACTTTATCAGACTCAATATCATTATATAACACTACTTAACACTAATTTTGTTCCTTGATAGTATGTATTATTTCTCAATTGCTTATGTTGTAAAAGTATAGAAAATGGACATTATTGCATTCAAACTTTGTTTTGTGACCTGGATGATAAAATTTAGAAATTAACCTATTTTGTATGTAAAAATGGACAAATTTACACACTTTCATTCACATAAAGTCTGAATAAAAACATATGAATCAAGATTTACATGTATTTATACTAAAGTTTACACTAGAAGTGAGTAGCTTTTCAAGATTTAAAACTGTAATGTAAATAACTTTCACGCATCAGCCTCCAAATATAGTCTCCTATCATGTTTTCATTATAAGCTCCTTGATAGCAGCATATAAGTCCAGTATATCTTGGTAAAAGCTGTTGCCTTGCTCCTCTGAGTAAGCTCCCATGTTCTCCTTGAATTTATAAAGATGAGCATCAAAGATATGGACTTTCAAGGACATCCTGCAGTCCATTTTACTGTAACTCTTCACCAGAGTCTCACCCAGTTCCACATAATGTTCGGCCTTGTGACTGCCAAAAAAGCCCTGAACCACTGCGACAAAGCTGCCCCAAGCATTCTTTTTCCTTCCTACTGAGCATCTTAGGGAATTCTGTGCACTCCAGGGTCTTTATTTGTGGTCCAACAAGACATCTCGACCTTTTCCTCAAACAGCTTAGGGAAGAGGTCTTGAAGACAAAAGACTTCTTATAAAAAAATGTGACAAATTTTTTCATTAGACCCAATTTTATGTGCAATAGTAAGAACAGCACCTTCTGGAGTTTACTAGTGACTCACACATGACATTGTGCCACTCACAGGGAACTTGGCCAGTACTTCTTGTTGTAGTGCCCTGGGGTGCCCCTGCTCTCTCAAAGGCAAAGATAACAAGGAAACTTGGTGAAGCCTTATTGAAAAGATCTATGTGTTAACTTAGGCTGCTACAACTAAACTGAATGATGAATATATATATTACAATGGAAAGTTCTAGAAAATTCGAAAAGTCCGTGTTAACGAGAAAACCCACTCGTAGAGAAAATTATATACACTGCTGGCCCAAATCTTAAGGCCAATGAACATAAAAAAAAATATGCATTTTGAGTTGTTAGACTCAACCACTTATTTGAGTAGAGCTTCGAAAGATGAAAATAAGAAAAAAACAAAACATTTTAGCATTTAGTAGGGAAAATGTGAACACTATAAAATTAGCCTAAATACCAGCTGGTCAAAAGTTTAAGACCATACTGAAACGAAGCGTCAATTGGTAAACGCGTAATAAAACTTAGTCATTTGTGTTTAAGCATTAGCTTCGTCAACATCTCACACTCAGTAATGTCGAGAAAATCCACTTGTAGAGAAATATATATGTAAAAATGGCTCATTTGGGTTGAGAAAAAAAAATTTTCTCAACCCAAATGAGCAGTTTTTACATATAAACATCTCACACTGACATCTCTTGTTTTACATTGGGTAAAAACACTGCAAAGGCTAAAAAGTTGACAGAGTTTGAATTGTCTAGCTGCAAAAGTAAGGTCTCTCTCAATGTGCCATTGCTGGTGAGATTGGGCATGGTAAAACTGCTGTTGCAAATTTCTTAAAAGACCCTGAGGGATATAAAATGAGAATTTCAAGTGGCCATCCCAAGAAAACTTCGCTGGCTTTAAGCAGGAGGATTTGACAGATTGTCCGACAAGGCACCAGCCAATCGTCAAACAAGATTAAGGACCTTATGGATGCAAAATGCAGCTCAAGAACAATAAGATGGCATCTACGAGAGAAAGGCTTTAAAAACCAAAAACATCTTCAAATGCCACACCTCCTTACACACCATTAAACAGTTCGGTTAAACTTTGCTGAGAAGCACAAAACATGGGATGTAGAAAAGTGGACAAAAGTTTTGTTCTCTGATCAGAAAATATTTAACCTGGATGGTCCAGATAGTTTCCAACATTACTGGCACTATAAGGATATCCCACCAGAGATATTTTCTACATGACACAGTGGAGGACGTTCCATCATGATCTGGGTTGCTTTCTCCTTCCATGGAACAATAGAGCTTCAGTGATGTCAAGAAAATCCACTTGTAGAGAAATATATACGCAAAAACGGCCCGTTTCGGTAGCGAAAATATTTTTAGTAGAAGAGCAAACAATGTTTCGACCTTCTTCGGTCATCGTCAGGTTCACAAAGAAAGAGGTAACTGACTGGAAGCTAACCACATGTTTGGAGGGGGTTGTGTAACTGAGTGTCACAATGTAGAGAGCGGTGTTAGATATTTGAACATATAATTTTATCTATAATATTAATATAGGTATAATGGCGTTCCTTTATATTGGTTTATTTTGGGTTCAAGTTGTTGTATAAGTAAGGCTTCTTTAATTTTGCATTTGATTATGTTTGTTTCTATATTTAGTATTTGAGTGTTTTCTATGGTTATGTTGTGTTTATTTGACTTACGGTGTTCGAAAACGTGTGAAGGTGACTTTTATGTTCTTTGAATCTGGTTTCCATTTTTCTACTTGTTTCTCCAATATAGAAGTCGTGGCAGTTATCACATTGTACTTTATAAATACTGTTGGTGTGGTGTTTGTCAGTGTAGTTCTTACATAGTATAGACCTTAGTTTTGTGCCTGGTTTTTGAATAAATTTGGTATTAACTGGAATGTCATATTTTGTTACCAGTTTTTGCCAAATGTTGGTTATTTTTCTGCTGATGTCAGTAATATATGGTATACAGCAGTATATGGTTTCGTGATTTTTTGATGTGTAAGATATATTTACTTTTGTTGGTTGATTTTCGCTTTCTGTCTAGGTGTGTGCATATAATGTTTTCTACAGTTTGTGGAGGAAACTTATTGATGTTGATGAAGTATTGTTTTATTTTGTCTAATTCATCGTTAATTTTATCTGGTGAGCATAGTTTTATGGCTGTGTTTATCTGGTTTCTTAGTATGTTGAGTTTTTGTTTTGTTTCATATGCTGAGTCCCAAGGAATGTTTAGTCCAGTATGAGTGATTTTTCGGTGGATTTCTGTTTTGAATTGTGTGTCGGTCCTTATAATTTTGAGGTTAAGAAATGATATTTGATTGCTTTCTTCCTGTTCACATGTGAAGTTAATATTGGGATGCATAGAGTTAATGTGATTGAAAAAAGTAAGTGTGTGTTCTGTAGATTTGAATCCCGCAACCGTGTCATCTACATATCTGTACCAGTATAGTGGTGGATGCAATGCTGTATTAATTGCTTGTGTTTCAATTTGTGTCATAAAAATATTAGCTAGAACTGGTGATACTGGGTTGCCCATGCTTAGGCCATTTGTTTGTATATAGTTGTGGTTGTTGAACATGAAGTTTGTCTTCATTGTGGTGAATTCTATGAGGGTTGCTGGGAATGTCTTTTGATGAGTTAGGGTCTCAGATATAGAGTTCTAAGGCTATCTTGCAGGCTTCAGCAGTTGGGACTTCTGTAAACAGGGATATAACATCAAAATGTTGTTTGCCCCTCTACATAAAAAATTTTCTCAACCCCTACCAGCTGTTTTTACACATGTAAAATTCTAAAAGGTTCTTGAAAATTATTTCAAGTTCTACAACATTATAGAAAAATCTTGAAAATTCTTGAAAATTAGAGAACATTCTCTATCAGCTACTCAGCACTGAATGTACGCGAGATGTTCTGGAAAATGGATAACTTTGAAAATTTCATTACTAAGGTCACAAAAGTAAAGTTTGAAGAGAAAAATGGGTCTTTTCCCTTTACTTGAGGCATAAGGAATTGGGAAATAGCACTTTCTGCCCAGAAACAAGTAAAGATTTTGTAACATAGGGTAATTATTGATGTGGCTAACTTTATAATCATTATGTAATTATTTACAGCTAACTTTATCAGATTCAGCATCATTTATGTGGATAGCTTTATTAAACTCAACATCATAATTATTTATGTGATTGCCTGGGTAATAATGGAAAAGAAAGAAACACTTGTCCATTAACTTAAGTGGTTAAATCTCAGACTATCCATTCTTAACTATTAAGCTTTCTACTTAACATTTTCAGACCAGCCATCCTTATGCAGAAAATAATGTAGTTAATGTTTGCAGACTAACCATCCTTGTAACAATAAATTATGTCTTTTAATTTTTATTGCTTTGAAGTGGCTATAGTTGTCTACAAACAAGAACAGGTGAACATTACATTGTGATTCATATTCGAACACCTAAATATCAGTAAGAGTTTAACTAACCCTTTAATTATGGGTTGGGTGAAATTCATTGAAAACCGTGAAAGTGTCCATGAGAGTAATTATACTGGTATAAAAAATATGAAATTTTGGACAGGTTAATAATTCAAGTTACCAACACAAAGTTCATTTTGAAAGAAAGAATTATTCATGTTATATCATGAAATCGCTCAGAAAACCACTTGAGGGACATTTTAAGCTTTCAATTGGTTATTAACATGTCATATATTTAATAAAGTGTATGTCGGAGACACTGTTTCTAAAAATGGGCCACTCTGTTTGATTCAGTATATGAGTCATATCTTAGCAAATACAAAAGATAAGAGGTTCTTATCTTATATTCTACATTTTGAATACTGGTAATTTAAGTTCTCAATTCATGCAAAACTAAAGACTTTGTATTTTGTCATCAGAAGCATCTTGTGTGAACCAATGCCTCATTCAAAAAGCAATGTTCAGATGCATTTGTTTTAAAATATTTATTTATTTTTAAATTTTAAATGCAAGTTGACAAACATGATGACATGGACTTTTACCTGCAATTCATATGGAAAGGGTTAATTAAAGTCACACTTCATGCATTTAAGTAGACTGGCTAACTGTAAATTATTTAGATGGTTAAATGATATTCAATTCAAAGCCATAATATATTCAAAGGTTGTGATAATTTATTTCTTATTCTAATTCAAAGAATTATCTTTTTCTGATATATATGACCTTTTTATCTGTTAACTAATTATACATGTACTACCGTGAATATATTAACATAACCAGAAGTTAAATAAAATATCATCCAAAATAAACATCTTTACCTGATAAACCACTAACAGAACAAAAAGAAGAGATCCACTTACATCTTTACCTAATGAATCACTAACAGAACAAAAACAAGAGATCTACTTACATCTTTGTCAATGAAATCAGATATCTTGGGGCAAATTTCCACACGACAGTTAAATGTAAATTTCCCATTACTTCCTGTGCATGTGCAGTTTCTACACAGTCCATCAGGCCAAGTGGAATCAGGCTTGAAAGAAAAAATACAAAAATGTTCAGAACTGAATTTTAATCAACTGTACCAAAAACAATATTATATGTTTGTCAATCAAAAAACTTTTGAAAATTATTTATAAATTGCTCACTACAGAAATACACTATTGAAATAATTTAATTAACTACATATAACTAATGTTAGATCTATTGCTGTAATTAAAAATAAATCATACAAACAGATTAACACAAAGTATACAGTTTATAAATATAATGTTACACATCTGTTGTCCTTCTTAATTCAACCTAATATAGAATGTGTCCTAAAATAATATCATAAAGTGTATGGACAGGCTATGTATATTCCACAGATACTAACAACACAGCTGTTAAGAAAGGAAGACAAGTGTGTACATTTGTTTAAATTCCACAGATGCCAACAACACAACTGTTAAGAAAGGTAGACAAGTGTGTACATTTGTTTAAATTCCACAGATACCAACAACACAACTGTTAAGAAAGGAAGACAAGTGTGTACATTTGTTTAAATTCCACAGATACCAACAACACAACTGTTAAGTAGTTAAACATTATAATATTCTTTTCATGTAAATTATGTGGTCGTGGTTAATAACTATTCATTTCTTACTTAAACAATTACTTTTTAAAGTTCTTACAAATTACTGAATACTTCATGCATAAAACATGAGAAACTTTTTTGTAATGAATCTTGTATTCAGTATTAAATTGGTAATTACTTTAAAATGCTGTAAACACTTAAAACAAAGAGCTGTGAAATTGCGTTTGAAGTGAAATACTTATTGTTTCCATGTTCCTAGGATTAAATAAATAATTTTCATATTGAAACTAATAATATAACTTTTGATCCATAAGATTACATCTCTAAATTAACAATTTCATGACAGACTCGGTACAACACAAATGGATACACATTTACGTATTAAACTATAACCGTTGTAATAGACTTTTAGTAAATGTTAAAAGACTTGTTTTACTTCTTTACTAAAGATTTATTTGCGGAAATAATGAATCTGTTTTGTTACTAGTCTCAGTGCAAAGTGATTTAATGTTATGGTTAAAAACTATTTTTCATCTCAAAATATTATTTGTGTAATTTCTAAAACCCCCTAAATACATTTGAAATGTTTGTTTTGAGTGATACTTTATATTATGTGTTATTTTCTATACCCGAACTATGAGGGGAGGGGGGTTGTACACATGACCAACCCTGTAACTGTAATAAAAATTAAGAAATAACTACAAATTGGCTTTTCTCATTCTGGAACGATAAAAGATTATTACACAAATGTAAAAATGTTCAGTTTAAATTGCTGAAGTCTCATTATTGATTACATTTACCTTCAGACCATTCCTAGCTAACACTACAAAATTTGTATTAATGTGGTGCATGTGTACTCATTTTACTGTATTCAGTAATATAACACTGACCTTAAGTGGACTAGTATTTTGTAATATACAGTCACATTTCAATAACTGTATGTATACAGATTATTACTAGTTAAAAACAAGTTATTAAACTTATTTTTTTTAAATACATTAATAAAGAAGTAAAGCAAACAATTATCTCTTCTTGATCGGTTGATTATTCTTGTTTCTTGTTAAGCCTTAAGAAATTTTTGCACATGGAGGATGTCAAATAATTTTCTTTGTTTTACATGCACATTAAAATACCCACAAAATCATAAATTACCAATATTGATACCATAGAATTTAATTATAATTTATCAAATTAAGTAAGTAAGATGCATTTCAGCCTTAAAAAAAAAAAAAAAAAATCCCACCAAACTAAAGATGTAACCTACCTCCTTGAATTCTTGTTTGGAAAAAGTGATATGGTGTCCTAACATATGAAAATGACTGAGAAAGCTATAAGGGGAAATTCTAAGGTTTTGATTGGTTAGTTACATATCATATACGCAAATAAGTGTTTATAAGGGACTGTTTCCAAAAATAGAAAGAGGTGACCGAGGCCACTGTGTTTGATATAGTTCATACGCAATATCTCAGCAAAATTAAAAGATATGAGGCTCTTATTTTATACTCTAGTTTGTCAGTATAGGTAATCTGAGTCTCCAATTTGTACAAAACTATAGACCTAGTATTTTGACATTATACACATCTAATTTGAACCTGTGGTGCATTCAACATACCACATGACTCACTAAAAATCAATATTTAGGTGTGAATATTTGTTTTGAATTAATAAATTAATTAATATATAATACTAAAACTTGAATTATAATCTAATATTTGATACCAAACATATTCAAATAAATTTATAAAATAGACATTAAATAAAGTTTTAAATGCAAATCAACAAATGTGATGACATGGCCTTTGACCTGTGATTCTGCAAGATAAGGTTAAGCAAATTTTCATTGCAAAGAAACACCCAGAAACTTGCATCAGAAGGATTCTCACATAATGAACTAACATGATGTAAAATTACACATACATTCCTAAATCTCTTTTAAACTAAGTGTGAACCTTGCTATTTTTATATAGGATTTCATTACACCTGCATGGCATAGTGCCCATTGTATCTTACAGTTTCTTTGTGCGACTACCACTGTTCTTTCAGGAGCATGCCTGTAAATATGTAGGTTGACCTACACCTACATCTGTACATAAGAAAGTTTTTCATAAAGCTTGTCATTAGTAACAACCAATTTTCTATGATTATCAGTAACTAAAATTAAAAGCCCTACATTTTTCTTTAACCCTAAACACATTTTACCTCATATTCTCGACTGTACTGCTCTTCAGGCTTTAATTTTCTCTCCATTCCATCCACTGTTTCGTACATGTGCTTATAAACACACACATCTTTCTTCTCTAATAAAACCAGAAAAGCAAATAAAAATAAAATAAGTACGGTGAGAAATAAATTTAACTTTATTAAGTATACAATGTAATGAACAGAGGAACACAAAGATTTCACTTACAGAATTACCAAACTGTAAGTTGAAAAAACCAAAAAGATTGTTATAGGTTGGAGTGTGACTCATAGAGTGTAACTTTAAGCCTTTTCATTCTATACAGTTTCTCCATTTAAATCCAGCCAGTACAGAGATGATAACTAGTTCAAATGACTGATTGTAGACAGAGCCCGCCAACTAGTTCAAATGACTGAGTGTAATGACAGAGCCCGCCAACTAGTTCAAATGACTGAGTGTAGACAGAGCCCTTTCAGAGCTTTAGTCCTTTTTAATTTACGAAAAACAAGACAATCTGATGAGCGAGGCCTCTTTTTTTTCCAGCTTGTAAACAATTGCATTGGTGTTTCTATGCCACTTAGAAAACTAGAAATACCCATCTACACGAGCACTGATTGGCTGACAAACACTGATGACAGAACTATGGATCCCCCCACGTACCCAGTATGGAGAAACACTGCACTCAAACTATTGGTAGACGTCGGAGATACAAATATTTCTTTCTTATTTCAAGCACAAACATGATTATAGCAAGTAGCCATTTGGACTACGTCTTTTATTTATTATCAAAATTTATTTGCATCTCACTAGAAATTTTTTTCAAGCCCTGTGGGAACAATTTATCACTTTATTGTATAGGTCTATATAATATATAATAATTTGGGAGTTGCAACAAGTTGTAATATTTGTCTGTATGAGCGTATAGTCATAATGTATACACCAAAATCGTAATGATTATGTACAAATCGTAATAGTTGGCATCTTTGTGTTTTAGAAAATAAGATATGTAACATATTGTCAAACGTGAAAAATTAACAGACTTTAAATATTACAAAAAATAAATATTCATGTACCAATGAGGTGATTATGATTCAGGTAGAATTGATAGGTATGTTAATATCCAGTTGATGACGTGGTTATTATTCAGGTAGAATTGATAGGTATGTTAATATCTAGTTGATGAGGTGGTGATTATTCAGGTAGAATTGATAGGTATGTTAATATCTAGTTGATGAGGTGGTTATTATTCAGGTAGAATTGATAGGTATGTTAATATCCAGTTGATGAGGTGGTTATTATTCAGGTAGAATTGATAGGTATGTTAATATTCAGTTGATGAGGTGGTTATTATTCAGGTAGAATTGATAGGTATGTTAATATCTAGTTGATGAGGTGGTTATTATTCAGGTAGAATTGATAGGTATGTTAATATCCAGTTGATGAGGTGGTTATGATTCAGGTAGAATTGATAGGTATGTTAATATCCAGTTGATGAGGTGGTTATTATTCAGGTAGAATTGATAGGTATGTTAATATCCAGTTGATGAGGTGGTGATTATTCAGGTAGAATTGATAGGTATGTTAATATCCAGTTGATGAGGTGGTTATTATTCAGGTAGAATTGATAGGTATGTTAATATCCAGTTGATGAGGTGGTTATTATTCAGGTAGAATTGATAGGTATGTTAATATCCAGTTGATGAGGTGGTTATTATTCAGGTAGAATTGATAGGTATGTTAATATCCAGTTGATGAGGTGGTTATTATTCAGGTAGAATTGATAGGTATGTTAATATCCAGTTGATGAGGTGGTTATTATTCAGGTAGAATTGATAGGTATGTTAATATCCAGTTGATGAGGTGGTTATTATTCAGGTAGAATTGATAGGTATGTTAATATTCAGTTGATGAGGTGGTTATTATTCAGGTAGAATTGATAGGTATGTTAATATCTAGTTGATGAGGTGGTTATTATTCAGGTAGAATTGATAGGTATGTTAATATCCAGTTGATGAGGTGGTTATGATTCAGGTAGAATTGATAGGTATGTTAATATCCAGTTGATGAGGTGGTTATTATTCAGGTAGAATTGATAGGTATGTTAATATCCAGTTGATGAGGTGGTTATTATTCAGGTAGAATTGATAGGTATGTTAATATCTAGTTGATGAGGTGGTTATTATTCAGGTAGAATTGATAGGTATGTTAATATCCAGTTGATGAGGTGGTTATGATTCAGGTAGAATTGATAGGTATGTTAATATCCAGTTGATGAGGTGGTTATTATTCAGGTAGAATTGATAGGTATGTTAATATCTAGTTGATGAGGTGGTTATTATTCAGGTAGAATTGATAGGTATGTTAATATCTAGTTGATGAGGTGGTTATTATTCAGGTAGAATTGATAGGTATGTTAATATCCAGTTGATGAGGTGGTTATTATTCAGGTAGAATTGATAGGTATGTTAATATCCAGTTGATGAGGTGGTTATTATTCAGGTAGAATTGATAGGTATGTTAATATCCAGTTGATGAGGTGGTTATTATTCAGGTAGAATTGATAGGTATGTTAATATCCAGTTGATGAGGTGGTTATTATTCAGGTAGAATTGATAGGTATGTTAATATCCAGTTGATGAGGTGGTTATTATTCAGGTAGAATGATAGGTATGTTAATATCCAGTTGATGAGGTGGTGATTATTCAGGTAGAATTGATAGGTATGTTAATATCTAGTTGATGAGGTGGTTATTATTCAGGTAGAATTGATAGGTATGTTAATATCCAGTTGATGAGGTGGTTATTATTCAGGTAGAATTGATAGGTATGTTAATATCCAGTTGATGAGGTGGTTATTATTCAGGTAGAATTGATAGGTATGTTAATATCCAGTTGATGAGGTGGTGATTATTCAGGTAGAATTGATAGGTATGTTAATATCTAGTTGATGAGGTGGTTATTATTCAGGTAGAATTGATAGGTATGTTAATATCCAGTTGATGAGGTGGTTATTATTCAGGTAGAATTGATAGGTATGTTAATATCCAGTTGATGAGGTGGTTATTATTCAGGTAGAATTGATAGGTATGTTAATATCCAGTTGATGAGGTGGTTATGATGCAGGTAGAATTGATAGGTATGTTAATATCCAGTTGATGAGGTGGTTATTATTCAGGTAGAATTGATAAATATGTTAATATCCAGTTGATGAGGTGGTTATTATTCAGGTTGAATTGATAGGCATGTTAATATCCAGTTGATGAGGTGGTTATTATTCAGGTAGAATTGATAGGCATGTTAATATTTAGTTGATGAGGTGGTTATTATTCAGGTAGAATTGATAGGTATGTTAATATCTAGTTGATGAGGTGGTTATTATTCAGGTAGAATTGATAGATATGTTAATATCTAGTTGATGAGGTGGTTATTATTCAGGTAGAATTGATAGGTATGTTAATATCCAGTTGATGAGGTGGTTATTATTCAGGTAGAATTGATAGGTATGTTAATATCCAGTTGATGAGGTGGTTATTATTCAGGTAGAATTGATAGGTATGTTAATATCCAGTTGATGAGGTGGTGATTATTCAGGTAGAATTGATAGGTATGTTAATATCCAGTTGATGAGGTGGTTATTATTCAGGTAGAATTGATAGGTATGTTAATATTCAGTTGATGAGGTGGTTATTATTCAGGTAGAATTGATAGGTATGTTAATATCCAGTTGATGAGGTGGTTATTATTCAGGTAGAATTGATAAATATGTTAATATCCAGTTGATGAGGTGGTTATTATTCAGGTTGAATTGATAGGCATGTTAATATCCAGTTGATGAGGTGGTTATTATTCAGGTTGAATTGATAGGCATGTTAATATCCAGTTGATGAGGTGGTTATTATTCAGGTAGAATTGATAGGCATGTTAATATTCAGTTGATGAGGTGGTTATTATTCAGTGATTTAAATCTAATCATGGCATACCCTCATGGCTCTTATGTATTTTATTCTGGTCAAGAAACCTTGCTATGGTTCTAACATATCCAACACTAGTCGAGAAATCGTCCCATGGTTCTAACATAACCAATTCTAGTCGAGAAACCATTCCAAAGTTCTAAAATATCCAATTCTAACTTGGGAACCATTATGATATATCTGATTATAACCAATGAACTTTTTCACAGCTCTTACACATACAATGGTTAAAACATTATTTGCACTTAACTAGTGATTAACTTTATGGTAACCTCTCCATGGCCAATATTTTATTCATTTACCAATAATTACGAATCTCATCATGCCACAAATCATATCATGGACATATATTCAAAACATTTTTACTCAGCTGGGAACATAATATTTATTTGTTTTCTTCTGACAACAGTAGAGCCAGTATGGCTACTTGGGAAATGTTGAAAACTCTGTATTCTACCCAACTTTTACATCATTTTTACTATACATTGAAAATTAAAATTATCAATAAATATGACTTTGAAAACATTTCTAATATACCTTGGAAGTTAGAAACATTAATAAAATAGACTTTTAAACCATTTTAACTCTACCTTGAAATTTAAAAATGTTTAAAACAAATAAGAGGCAAGGAAAATTGAGACTAAACTGTTATTACAACTGTTTGTGAACCTCGTGTAACTTAAACTCTCAGTGTTTTAGGGACATTCAAACCTCCAAGAAAGACCTGTATTTCTTAAGAAACTCTCAGTGTTTAAGGAACATTCAAACCTCCAAGAAAGACCTGTATTTCTTAACAAACTCTCAGTGTTTTAGGGACATTTAGACCTACCAGAAGAACCTGTATTTCTTTACAAGCTCTTAGTGTTTTAGGGACATTCAGATCTCCAAGAAAAATCTGTATTTCCTAATAAGCTCTCAGTATTTTAGGGACAGCCTGACCTCAAAGGAAGACAAGTAAGCATTTCTTAACGGCTTTTAGTGTTTTAGAGACATTCAGACATTGTTCTTGAATGACAAATAAAATAATGAATCAGATCATAACATTTTGTGCACAACTTACCACAAGTACTTATGTTACAACATACACCTTTGTTGACTTGGAGTTCAAAACCTTTAGGACAATCAGGAGTAGGAGGGCATTTGTTCAGATAGCACTTCACAACCACCTGTTTGCAGCAGCCAGAGGGGTGGACTTCTGTTCCTTGACCAACGTCCAGTTTAACAGGCCATTCCAGAGGAGGACACATTTTCTCATCACATTCTAATAAGAGAAAAACACGAACGTCAATAATAGTAAAAGAAATTTTACAAAACATAAACAGCAAACATGAATTATTCATCTAATACCTTTGATACCTTCAATACAGAACCTACACAGAATATCTCACATGATATATAGAAGCCCGTTAAATACTTTATTTGTCATCAATCACCATTTTTATACTACAGAATTTATAAGAAATGAACAAGTTATTTTATGCTGTGATGACAACTTTAAGTACAAATCAACACTAACAAATACCAATATATAAAATAACGTACACAGTACGTAACATACCATGAATCTCTTCTATGAACAACAGCTAAGCATTTTACTTAGGAACAAGAAATAAACATTGCTATTTACCACAAACATAAAAAATGATATTATATTTTACAAAAAACTGAACAAATATTACACATTATTACTTATCATAAACATAAATATGATATTACATTTTAAATAAAACCGAACAACCATATACTGCTGTTCACCATAAATGTATTTTACACAAAACCAAAAAATATATAACTTATCACAAACATAAAACGTGATATTATATTTTAAACTAAAATAAACTACACATTACTACTTACCATAAACATATTATACGAGAGCTGTTCAAAAAATATGTGGACTGACTTCATAAAACAAAATGTACTTTATTTAGAAGTTACAGGTCTGGGACCCCTTCAAAGTACTCTCCTCCCCAACGTACACACTTATCTCAACAGTGTTTCCACTTGTTGAAACAATCCTGGTACGCTTCTTTTGTAATGTCCTCCAGCTCCTTCGTCGCATTTGCCTTAATCTCGGGAATCGTCTCAAATCTTCTTCCTTTCAAGGGTCTTTTGAGTTTGGGGAACAAGAAAAATTGCAAGTTGCAAGGTCAGGTGAGTAGGGGGGTGGGGAAGAACAGTGATCGAGTGTTTGGCCAAAAACTTACGAGTTCTGAGGCACAAATTTCGCAGCAATGCGGTGCATCTTCAACTTGTCGGTCAAAATCTCGTAACAAGATCCAAATGATATATCACACTCTACAGCAAGCTCCCTGACAGTCAGACGTCAATTTGCCCATACCAGGGTGTTGATTTTGTCAACAGTTAATGTGGAAGGACATCTAGGATGCTCATCATCTACAAAAGACTGTCGACCATCCTTGAAACATTCATGCCACTTGAGACATGCCGTACGCTTCACAGCAACATCACCGTAAGCCGTGTTAAGTATAGCAAAAGTTTCAGTCGCAGATTTTCCAAGTTTAACACAAAATTTCACAGCAAGTCGTTGCTCCTTCAGGTCATTCATTCTGAAATCTGCCAAATGAAAAAAATCGCACTTCACTTAAAACCGAGTAGCTAATAAACAAATGAAGATATCTGTAATCAGGAAATGGCGTCGTCATCAGCTGATCTGTGCAAACCTAGCAACACCAAGTGGATTCCCCTGGAACCAACTGGAGCCGTGCAATTCAAACAGTCCGAGTATTTTTTGAACAGACCTCGTACTTCACACAAAACTAAACAAATAGACATTGTTATTTACCAATAGCATGATAATATACTTTATACAAAACTACACAAATATAGATTATTATTTACATTAAACATATTATATTTTACACAGAACTATACAGCTATACATTATCACTTACAACTAACATAAACACATTATATTTTACACAAAACTAAACAAATATATACATTATTACTATCACAAACCTATATCTGATATTATATTTTAAACTAAACAAAACAAATATTATATTTTACAGAAAACTAAACAAATATACATTATTACTTACGACAAACATAAACTGGGCATTCTTTACTTGTATCAATCTTGGCCACTTCTCCAAGTTTACAGTCAGGAGGGTTTATCTCTTTACATTTCTTAACTTCCATTTCTGGTGTAATATATTATTAAAAAAATATTATTATTTACAGTGAAAAAAACTGTAAATATTTCTATTCTTTAAAATTATAAATACAAAAACACGATTGTGTCGTACAGAAATAAACACACTTATTTTTACAGTTTTTGAAAGGTTATAATACACCAGTGCTGACGTTTGATAATACAAATACAGATGTGAAACAGTTGTGGCACACGGGTACAGAAAAATTGTAACATAAGAGATACAGAAAAGTTACAATACAAAGATAGAGGAAACTTGTAAGACAGAATTATTGAAAATGTTTAACAAAAGGTACAGAAAAGTTAAAAGTAGAGATATAAAAGAGTTGTAACACAATATTATAGAAAATATGTTATGTAGAGATACAAAAACTTTAAACAGAGCTTAAAATTAAGTATGATTTCAGATTCTGGAAGAAACAGTGCTGGTGTAAAGTGAATTATGACATAAAAACTTATCAAATTCTAAAATTACAAACAGAGTGAGAAGCAAGACACCTACCACAGATATAAGTCTGACAACAGCTACCATTTTTCAGTGGTAGGACTTTCAGGGTCTCGTTTATTTTACACATAGGGGTAGGTGGACAGAGAGTTTCGGTGCACTTCACTTTCAAGTCTTGTGTGCAGCTGCACTTTTCACATGGTCCTTTACTCCACTCATCTCCCACCTACATTCAAGTAACGTTATTGTTGTTCTTGATATGTATAAACACCTACAGCACATCTATTGATGGTCACATTAATAAAAATATGTTGTCTGTACACCTTGAACAAAAGTACTTATGGCTACACTCATAATAAAATGTTCAGTATAAACACCTGGAATATGTAGAATAACAGTAAAACACAACTGTGAAATGTTTACATTGTATATAAACACCTGGAATATGTAGAATAACAGTAAAACACAACTGTGAAATGTTTACGCTGTATATAAAAGTAGCATACACGACAAAACTTTAATTCTAAACAACTTTAAAATATAAATATTATTCTACTATACTTACCACATGTCCTTCTGCATCACAGGTTTCTGGAAGTACATGAAAAAAAAAATTAAAAATGCATGTTTTCCACATAAAACTTAGTATCATATGATACTACTAAGCAAATACTATTATTTGCTTATAAGAAAATAAAATTGTAGAGTAAATTCAAGGACAATAACATGAAAAATTAGTGATATGAACTGTTAACATAGTTAACACTTACCATACACAACAGAATCCACACATTCCCCTTAATATGAACTGTTAACATAGTTAACAGTTACCACACACAACAGAATCCACACTTTCCCTTAATATGAACTGTTAACACAGATAACACTTACCACAGACAACAGAATCCACACATTCCCCTTAATATGAACTGTTAACATAGTTAACACTTACCACAGACAACAGAATCCACACATTCCCCTTAATATGAACTGTTAACATAGTTAACACTTACCACATACAACAGAATCCACACATTCCCCTTGTTTGAGGACTTTATCTTGAGAACAGAAGCACGAGAAGTGAGGCTCTAATGTGCAGTACTGACTAGACAAAGTTTTATAATTATCACAAGTTTTAACACAAGGAGAGCGACATTCAAATATCATATTAGAGGGGCAGTCAAAACCTGTGGAATGGAAAAAAATGAGTGACTTTATTTAGCTGGGTTAAAAAACAAAAATGCTACATACTTCTAATTACATGACACAAAATACCTGTTTGTGGATCTACATTCTCGCAGTATGTGTGCTGTTTAGTTCTTTCATGCATGAACATATATTACTCATATATCTTGTGGTATTCAATGAAAGTAATACAGCATTTAAACCACAATTCTTTATCATTTCAAATCAACAAACATGATATTAAGTCAATACTTTAGATTACTCATATATGTTGTGATATTAAGAAATAAATATGGCTTTTATTTATTTATAATTTCAAAAACATATTATTGCTATATCTTTTGATTTTGATTATTTTATTATTATTAGTTACTTTTATGAATTTCTTCATCTGAGACTGGCAAAGAGAGATTATGACTGAAAGATGGTGTATTCTCATCACAATATGGGTCCTTCTTTTATATTCACCTCCAAAACCCAGGGTACATTTTATATCCCAAATAATAGCTTGTACTCATTTTGATTGGTGGAACATTTTTCTTTGTTTATTATGATATATTTATTCAGAGCTCTAAATTTGCTATTTTTAACACAGTCCTTCCTTTTGATTTTGTTTCTTCTTGACTGCTGTTTTTTAAGCTCCAAGGCTGCTTATGATCACTAGAACAGATTAGAAGCTGACACATGATCGGTATTCCTCAGATAGATTTACCTCAAAAAAAGAAGAGTGTGAGTCAACATCACTATACCTCGGGCTACCCTCTGACCAATGAATAGTTGGATTTATAGGTCAAGCGACCAAACCATAACACATGCATATATGTAAAAATGCATGCATTTTGGTAACTAGAAACTCTAATGTTATTAAAAATATCGCTTTTTTAGGAACCTTCTGAATCTTAACTTACAGAACTCTCTGTAATTAATTCAAAGATAAAATCAATTACCTAAGACATAAAGCTGCTGACAAAGGATATATCATCCCAATTATTGATAAAGCTGTTAGCAGAATAATGTTCAAGCCAAATATGTCTGAGCTACCTACACTTTCAACTGTTTACAAAAAACACAACTTTCTACAAATAACACACACAGAACAGATTACTTCTAATTAATCCAAGAAAATAAAAAGTATAATAAGAAAATCTAAACTGCCTGTTAAAGTCACAGATTGCCAATATCAATAGTCAATTTTTAAGAACTGCTGTTGAGTCAACTGAGATCTTTTTCTTTCTCTTACTTTTTAAATGACAAAAATGTCATTAAGCCACTGAATATTACATGTACCACAGTTATATAATTAAACCACTAAATATTACATGTACCAAAGTTATTTAATTAAACCACTAGATATTACACGTACCACAGTTATTTCATTAAACCACTAAATATTACACGTTCCACAGTTATTTAATTAAACCACTAAATATTACACGTACCAAAGTTATTTAATTAAACTACTAGATATTACACATACCACAGTTATTTCATTAAGCCACTAAATATTACACGTACCACAGTTATTTAATTAAACCACTACATATTACACGTACCACAGTTATTTAATTAAACCACTAAATATTACACGTACCACAGTTATTTAATTAAACCACTAAATATTACACGTACCAAAGTTATTTAATTAAACTACTAGATATTACACGTACCACAGTTATTTCATTAAGCCACTAAATATTACACGTACCACAGTTATTTAATTAAACCACTAGATATTACACGTACCACAGTTATTTCATTAAACCACTAAATATTACACGTTCCACAGTTATTTAATTAAACCACTAAATATTACACGTACCAAAGTTATTTAATTAAACTACTAGATATTACACATACCACAGTTATTTCATTAAGCCACTAAATATTACACGTACCACAGTTATTTAATTAAACCACTAGATATTACACGTACCACAGTTATTTCATTAAGCCACTAAATATTACACGTACCACAGTTATTTAATTAAACCACTAGATATTACACGTACCACAGTTATTTCATTAAACCACTAAATATTACACGTACCACTGTTATTTAATTAAACCACTAAATATTACACGTACCACTGTTATTTAATTAAACCACTAAATATTACACGTACCACAGTTATTTCATTAAACCACTAAATATTACTCGTACCACAGTTATTTAATTAAACCACTAAATATTACACGTACCACAGTTATTTAATTAAACCACTAAATATTACACATACCACAGTTATTTAATTAAACCACTAAATATTACACGTACCACAGTTATTTAATTAAACCACTAAATATTACACGTACCACAGTTATTTAATTAAACCACTAGATATTACACGTACCACAGTTATTTCATTAAACCACTAAATATTACACGTACCACAGTTATTTAATTAAACCACTAAATATTACACATACCACAGTTATTTAATTAAACCACTAAATAATACACGTACCACAGTTATTTAATTAAACCACTAGATATTACACGTACCACAGTTATTTCATTAAACCACTAAATATTACACGTACCACAGTTATTTAATTAAACCACTAAATAATACACGTACCACAGTTATTTACTTCCAACCATTTTCCCAGTGAGATACCACGTTTACAGCACTGCTGAGCGTACTCAAGTTTAGCACGACACACTGATCTACCAGGCTTCGTACTGTACGACACGTCATTCTTACAAGCTTCTCTGAATGGTATAGGATCAACAACAAATTCACAGGCAGTCGACGTAAAGTTGCATATTTCTGGGGGTGGGGTGGGGATCTTTATCTTAGAGATGGTGCACGTCTCTCTGGTTCCAGTGGTTAGCCAACTATAGGCAAAGTCTTCTACATTGTCTGTTACATATCCATCCCTATGGTACATGTCATCTGATGCATCAAAATTGCATATTCCTAAATTGTACAGGAAAGTAAGAGTTCAGTATCTTTTCATACATAAGAAATACTCTATATTACAAATATTCCACTGTTTGTTGAGTAGATAAACATTTCAGCATCAAGTACTTGTAATTTTATAAAGATACACACATATACACGTGTATATGATAAATTAATGTTTAATAAAAACATGAAATATCAACTATATTCACACAAGTAGAAGCTAGTTTTCATGGTAAAATAAGATTTTGTATACAATTAACGAGAATCTTCATCAACTGTGTGAAAAGAGAAACCTTCTATAATTATACAATTTCACTATTTTGTTTTTATTTTCTTCATATACTGATTAACTTGTAATATTTGATATAAAACCAAAATTAACTTGAAAACAATTCTTTGTCTGTTTTTAATTTTGCACAAAGCTATACAAGAGTAACCATGAAAGGTTTTATGGAATACAGGTTCACATCAACACTCACCACCAACTCTTGGGCCACTTTTATATAAATGAATAGTAGGACTGACTGTCTCATCATAACTTTACCACTGCTGTAAAGGTAAGAATGTTTGATAAAACAGGGATTTGAATCTGTGAGCTGCACATTTTGAGTTGAGTGTTCTTATCACCTGGCTATGCCAGACATAAAATACAATTAAGCTACACTTCAAAAGGTATGCTAAAATAATACAGTGTTTAACAAAACCTACTTATTCTTGTTTGTACAGAGGGTTGAGTAAGTTATATTAAGGTAGTTCTGAGCCACGTCTTGTCAAGTCCTATCCAATTTCCATAGATCTTTACAATACTACAACATAGTTTTCATTTCAAATGAATATATCACAAGTTTGTCATGTCCAAAGCATCCAGCACTTTTCTGTTTGTTTTTCATAATCTATCTATGCAGCAACAGAACTGGTATGCATATGTTATTAAATAACATGCACACACATTTCATTCTCTGACTGCTATAGGTTTATAATTTGAAAACATGTGCCACAGAAACAGCTTGTGTCACTCTTACAGACAGAGATTCTTCCCAGCAGTGTAAGATACTGTTGTCTGTGACACACAGATAGCTTTTGCCATTTAATTTAGTGTTTTTGTATCCTCACTTACAGTGTCTCACATGTTACATTTGTGGCAGAACTAACTGCAGGATTGTTTCTGTTTTGGATGTTTATGGTGCTCCAAGTTAACCAATATTAATTAGTTTCAGAACACCATAAAGTAAAGTGATAAATCTTCTTACAGAAAACTGAACACATTTATGACTTAATCATATAAATATATTGTGTCAGAAATTACTTCTAAATACCTGTAACAAAAGAAGTAGATTGTTGGTGGCATCAAACTACCGACAAAGCAATAAGAAAATGAAGTTACGATACACACAATTAAATAAGAAAATGTAGTTACGATACATGACACACACAATTCATACAAATCTTTCAAAACAGAGAAACCCACCACACAATCCTTCTGTACTGTTCCAGTAATACTTAGATGGAAGTTCAATGTAAAATCCAAAGTTTAGTTCAAAGTAGCGAACTGCGAGGTTGATAGAAGGAACCTGAACGACAGCACTTCGACCTCTCACTGTTGTGATGTTAAAACCTTCAGCCACAAATGGATAGTCACTTTCTTTGATAGAGTACCCATTAAACGTTACCTTTAAAAGATATGTAGAATACTCTTAAAATCTAAAATTCTGGTCAATAATACTATAGTTACAAAAACAGTGGAGATTACAACAAACAAATACATACACTCAATGAGTTAATGTTTACTAGGTAAATAACCACATCTGCAAATCAAACTAAGCAAAGTAGTAATAATCTCACTGAATCTACACATTAAATACAGTAGTACTAATCTCACTGAATCTACACATTAAATACAGTAGTACTAATCTCACTGAATCTACACATTAAATACAGTAGCAATAATCTCACTGAATCTACACATTAAATACAGTAGTACTAATCTCACTGAATCTACACATTAAATACAGTAGTACTAATCTCACTGAATCTACACATTAAATACAGTAGTAATAATCTCACTGAATCTACACATTAAATACAGTAGCAATAATCTCACTGAATCTACACATTAAATACAGTAGTACTAATCTCACTGAATCTACACATTAAATACAGTAGCAATAATCTCACTGAATCTACACATTAAATACAGTAGTAATAATCTCACTGAATCTACACATTAAATACAGTAGTACTAATCTCACTGAATCTACACATTAAATACAGTAGCAATAATCTCACTGAATCTACACATTAAATACAGTAGTAATAATCTCACTGAATCTACACATTAAATACAGCAGCAATAATCTCGCTGAATCTACACATTAAATACAGTAGCAATAATCTCGCTGAATCTACACATTAAATACAGTAGTAATAATCTCGCTGAATCTACACATTAAATACAGTAGCAATAATCTCGCTGAATCTACACATTAAATACAGTAGCAATAATCTCGCTGAATCTACACATTAAATACAGTAGCAATAATCTCACTGAATCTACACATTAAATACAGTAGCAATAATCTCACTGAATCTACACATTAAATACAGTAGTAATAATCTCGCTGAATCTACACATTAAATACAGTAGTACTAATCTCGCTGAATCTACACATTAAATACAGTAGTAATAATCTCGCTGAATCTACACATTAAATACATTAGCAATAATCTCGCTGAATCTACACATTAAATACAGTAGCAATAATCTCACTGAATCTACACATTAAATACAGTAGCAATAATCTCGCTGAATCTACACATTAAATACATTAGCAATAATCTCGCTGAATCTACACATTAAATACAGTAGCAATAATCTCACTGAATCTACACATTAAATACAGTAGTAATAATCTCACTGAATCTACACATTAAATACAGTAGTAATAATCTCACTGAATCTACACATTAAATACAGTAGTAATAATCTCACTGAATCTACACATTAAATACAGTAGTAATAATCTCACTGAATCTACACATTAAATACAGTAGTAATAATCTCACTGAATCTACACATTAAATACAGTAGTAATAATCTCACTGAATCTACACATTAAATACAGTAGTAATAATCTCACTGAATCTACACGTTAAATACAGTAGTAATAATCTCACTGAATCTACATTGTTTTACAGTTATGTTCTCATCAAATTGATCCAGCTGAAAATAGTGTTGTAACTGCTTCTACTGTTGGGCTCATTCTTTTCAATCATTTGAGATGAAACAATGCAACCTTCAGTTCACTTAAAGACAACAAAAGTTTTTTTATCTATTTATTCAGTTATAAGTTTCTTAACTAAAATAAGGTCAACATAATAATGATGGCCTTAACTTCATAAAAGACCATCTTTACAGTTACACATTACCTGTCTTGATGTTAAAACACACATAATGATTCACCTTTACAGTGACAGATTACCTGTTTTCCCTTCTCCACTGTCACAGTATTTCCCTTGAAACGAACTGTTACTGCAGACAAACAGGCAGTGTTAGGTTCTTCTTGGCATTCTACATTTGTACCAAAAACTTGGAAATCTCGGTAGCCCTTGTTAGTGCGATGTTGAGCAAGGACATAAGTACAGTTTCCTTGAAAAGGATAGTAATGACCATCAAAAGTGTAATAGTTGGGGTCACCATAACCTTTACAAACACCTGGGAAGATAAAGAAGTTATGTAACTACTAAATGAAAAATATTTCAATATTGCTTTAAATTTACACTTAAGTTCCATGTTCACCACGTCCTGACATGAGACACCCATTTTTTTTGCATACCAGACCATCACCTGTGGATGGTGTAGGAGTTCAGTACATGCTATGTCATCACTTCACGATACCTTTCTATTCAATGTGTTGGAGCAGTTTAAGTGCGAGAGTTCTATGATATTTTGTGTCAAAAGATGAAACTGAAGAATGTTGATGGAACCCTCAGGCAAATCATGGTAGATGAGGATTCGGGTATTCTTTGACACATTATTTAGGCAGACACTGACCTGAAGACAAAAGGTGAAATACTTTCGAAATGTCATCCTCTACACAACAGGCAGTTGCCATCTGTTCTACAAAGTTTCACTGAGAATTCAAGTTGTTAATGGGATGTTTCTGATGATGACTGGCCATCAGGATCTCATTACAGTGGTATTTATGAAAGTGACAGTAACACCACTTCCATACCAAAAAGGAAGTATGGTACAGAAGCCAGTAGTAACAAGCATGGCAGGCCTAATAGATGAAACTGTGGCAGCTACAGGATATACTCTCGATTGGACGTTATATGCCGAAAAGGAAGAGGACAATGATAATGATGTAGGTCCAACATTTCAAGTGATACATCCTGTATTATGTGTACCCTCATCCAATACTATAAGTGCTACACATCATGTTGTGAGTAACCCTCATCCAATGTTACAAGTGCTACACATCGTGTTGCATGTAACACTCATCTAATGTTACAAGTTCTACAAACCATGTTGTGTGTAACCCTCATTCAATGTTACAAGTGCTACACATCATGTTGTAACCCTCATCCAATGTTACAAGTGCTACACATCGTGTTGCATGTAACACTCATCCAATGTTAAAAGTACTACATATCGTGTTGTGTGTAACCCTCAATTATTTTTTGTAATTTCATTTTTTAGAATAACTATGAAGAAGAAAACAAAGCAATTTTCTTAAATAAATTCAGTCACAACACAGTGACTTATAGATTGACTCTGAGTTTCTTTTCAAATACACACTTTAAACTCATAACTCAACCTCCTGAGCAATTTGATATGTAATTACAGTTACAAATATTGAGGAATGTCTCTTGTTTCATATAACTTGTAGCTCAATCTCCTGGGCAAATTGAGATGTAATTACAGTTACAAATATTGAGGAATGTCTCTTGTTTTACATAACTCATAGCTCAATCTCATGGGCAAATTGAGATGTAATTACAATTACAAATATTGAGGAATGTCTCTTGTTTTACATAACTCATAGCTCAATCTCATGGGCAAATTGAGATGTAATTACAATTACAAATATTGAGGAATGTCTCTTGTTTTACATAACTCATAGCTCAATCTCCTGGGCAAATTGAGATGTAATTACAGTTACAAATATTGAGGAATGTCTCTTGTCTCACATAGCTCATAGCTCAATCTCCTGGGCAAATTGAGATGTAATTACAGTTACAAATATTGAGGAATGTCTCTTGTTTCATATAACTTGTAGCTCAATCTCCTGGGCAAATTGAGATGTAATTACAGTTACAAATATTGAGGAATGTCTCTTGTTTTACATAACTCATAGCTCAATCTCATGGGCAAATTGAGATGTAATTACAATTACAAATATTGAGGAATGTCTCTTGTTTCATATAACTTGTAGCTCAATCTCCTGGGCAAATTGAGATGTAATTACAGTTACAAATATTGAGGAATGTCTCTTGTTTTACATAACTCATAGCTCAATCTCATGGGCAAATTGAGATGTAATTACAGTTACAAATATTGAGGAATGTCTCTTGTTTCATATAACTTGTAGCTCAATCTCCTGGGCAAATTGAGATGTAATTACAGTTACAAATATTGAGGAATGTCTCTTGTTTTACATAACTCATAGCTCAATCTCCTGGGCAAATTGAGATGTAATTACAGTTACAAATATTGAGGAATGTCTCTTGTTTCATATAACTTGCAGCTCAATCTCCTGGGCAAATTGAGATGTAATTACAGTTACAAATATTGAGGAATGTCTCTTGTTTTACATAACTCATAGCTCAATCTCCTGGGCAAATTGAGATGCAATTACAGTTACAAATATTGAGGAATGTCTCTTGTTTCATATAACTTATAGCCCAATCTCCTGAGAAATTTGAGATGTAATTACAGTTACAAATATTGAGTAATGTCTTTTGTTTCATGTTAAGACTTGCTCAGTTTCTAGAGACCGAATTTCAAAATTAAACTTATTATTACAAAATTAAACTTATTATTATCTTTACAATTGTGAGTTTTCTAAGATAATTATTTCTATGCTTTATATTTATCATTAAAACTACTTATGATAAAAGCTCATTTTATATAGTGTCTATGAAGTGATGGTTTAAAACACCAGATTATCTGATTCTATTTTTTCCCAATTTGTTTTCTACCATGAAATAGTGGGTGTGGCACAGTTTCTAGTCATTGATGGAAACTATATGTGAGGGGTAAGAATTTAAAAATGGAGAAATGAACTCAGAAAGTTAGATCAAGTTAGTCAGTTTGACATGAAATATAATCTTGTGAAGGTTCTAATACAAAACAGTTATAAATTTTATTG
The DNA here is from genome assembly GCA_011833715.1 of Carcinoscorpius rotundicauda. Lineage (NCBI taxonomy): Eukaryota > Metazoa > Arthropoda > Merostomata > Xiphosura > Limulidae > Carcinoscorpius > Carcinoscorpius rotundicauda. Next base: position 47,537,458 of record CM022406.1, on the reverse strand, counting down.
GTTTATAAAATACATATATTACAGTTGCATGAAAAACAGGAGAGATTCATATCTGTGTGAAACTATTACAAATGGAATGATTTACATATATGTTGCATGAAAAATTACAAACAGAATGATCCATACTTATCTTGTGTGAAAACAGTTAGAAACAGAATGATACATACTTATATTGTGTGAAAACAGATACAAACAGAATGATCCATACTTATATTGTGTGAAAACAGTTACAAACAGAATGATCCATACCTATCTTGTGTGAAAACCGTTACAAACAGAATGATCCATACCTATCTTGTATGAAAACAGTTACAAACAAAATGATCCATACTTATCTTGTGTGAAAACAGTTACAAACAGAATGATCCATACTTATATTGTGTGAAAACAGTTACAAACAGAATGATCCATACCTATCTTGTATGAAAAGAGTTACAAAGAGACTGATCCACACTTATCTTGTGTGAAAACAGTTACAAACAGAATGATCCATACCTATCTTGTATGAAAACAGTTACAAACAGAATGATCAATACTCATCTTGTGTGAAAACAGTTACAAACAGAATGATCCATACCTATCTTGTGTGAAAACAGTTACAAACAGAATGATCCATACTTATCTTGTATGAAAACAGTTACAAACAGAATGATCCATACCTATCTTGTGTGAAAACAGTTAGAAACAGAATGATCCATTCCTATCTTGTATGAAAACAGTTACAAACAGAACGATTTATACTTATCTTCTTTGCAAAAGTTACAAACAAAATGATCCATACTTATCTTGTATGAAAACAGTTACAAACAGAATGATCCATACTTATATTGTGTGAAAACAGTTACAAACAGACTGATCCAGACTTATATTGTGTGAAAACAGTTACAAACAGACTGATCCAGACTTATATTGTGTGAAAACAGTTACAAACAGAATGATCCATACTTATATTGTGTGAAAACAGTTACAAACAGAATGATCCATACCTATCTTGTGTGAAAACAGTTAGAAACAGACTGACACATACTCATCTTGTGTTAAAACAGTTAGAAACAGAATGATCCATACCTATCTTGTATGAAAACAGTTACAAACAGAATGATACATACTTATATTGTGTGAAAACAGTTACAAACAGAATGATACATACTTATATTGTGTGAAAACAGTTACAAACAGACTGATCCAGACTTATATTGTGTGAAAACAGTTACAAAGAGACTGATCCAGACTTATATTGTGTGAAAACAGTTACAAACAGAATGATCCATACTTATATTGTGTGAAAACAGTTACAAACAGAATGATCCATACCTATCTTGTATGAAAACAGTTACAAACAGACTGATCCATACTTATCTTGTATGAAAACAGTTACAAACAGACTGATCGATACTTATCTTGTATGAAAACAGTTAGAAACAGAATGATCCATACTTATATTGTGTGAAAACAGTTAGAAACAGAATGATCCACACTTATCTTGTATGAAAACAGTTACAAACAGAATGATCCATACCTATCTTGTGTGAAAACAGTTACAAACAGAATGATCCATTCCTATCTTGTGTGAAAACAGTTATAAACAGAATGATCCATTCCTATCTTGTATGAAAACAGTTACAAACAGAATGATCCATTCATATCTTGTATGAAAACAGTTACAAACAGAATGATCCATACTTATTTTGTATGAAAACAGTTACAAACAGAATGATCCATACCTATCTTGTGTGAAAATAGTTACAAACAGAATGATCCATACTCATCTTGTGTGAAAACAGTTACAAACAGAATGATCCATACTTTTCTTGTATGAAAACAGTTAGAAACAGAATGATCCATTCCTATCTTGTATGAAAACAGTTAGAAACAGAATGATCCATACCTATCTTGTGTGAAAACAGTTACAAACAGAATGATCCATTCCTATCTTGTGTGAAAACAGTTATAAACAGAATGATCCATTCCTATCTTGTGTGAAAACAGTTAGAAACAGAATGATCCATACTTTTCTTGTATGAAAACAGTTAGAAACAGAATGATCCATACTTATATTGTGTGAAAACAGTTAGAAACAGAATGATCCATTCATATCTTGTATGAAAACAGTTACAAAGAGAATGATCCATACTTATCTTGTGTGAAAACAGTTACAAACAGAATGATCCATTCCTATCTTGTGTGAAAACAGTTATAAACAGAATGATCCATTCCTATCTTGTATGAAAACAGTTACAAACAGAATGATCCATTCATATCTTGTATGAAAACAGTTACAAACAGAATGATCCATACTTATCTTGTATGAAAACTGTTACAAACAGAATGATCCATACTCATCTTGTGTGAAAACCGTTACAAACAGAATGATCCATACCTATCTTGTATGAAAACAGTTAGAAACAGACTGATACATACTTATATTGTGTTAAAACAGTTAGAAACAGAATGATCCATACTTATCTTGTATGAAAACAGTTACAAACAGAATTATCTATATTTGCATGGAACTTGTAATCAACAAAATGATCCAATTAATGTAAAAAGTCTTACCAAATTAAGAGATTAGTACTTGTGTGGAAACGATTATGAAAGGGAAGATTTGTACTTATTTTGTGAAGAAACTGTTTTCAGTGTAAGGTTAGTGCATGTTTTAAACTTTTAAACATACCCAGTCAGAGACTATTACCTAACCATCTCATTCAATAAAAAATGATCTAATTACTTCCCCCCAACACATATTAGAGTTATTTATTTTATTAAGCTATTTAACACTATGTAAACATTTCCAGTTCATTGTTTTCATATTTATCACATTCATTGCAGGTTAGTTTTATCAAAACTTCTTCCTACTTTTCTCTCTATTTTCTATTAAACTTATTTGACATTTTAGTTTGTTAAATCTGGGTAATTCATTCATATATTGTATTTAAATTGAATTAACAGCTAAAACTTATTTTTTATTAATTAATTGGTAAAAAAAGTTTTAATATGGGCCTCTTACATACTGTTTTAAAAACTTAAAGAGCTTATGTAAACATTACTTACAGTTTTGTTATTTCCAGACACAAGAATGTACTTACAGTCATGGCACATTTCAGGTTTAACACAGAATCTTCCATGACGCAGCAGTCCAGGTGGACAGAAACAGCCAGATACACACACAGCAGGACAAACTAAGTCCTCCCTCTGGAAGTTATCACAGTTCTTCTCACAAGGAGATCCACAATCTTGCCATACTAAACCAGGTGGGCATTTTGGAGCTATGTGGGATAAAAAATGAACTGATGACTTTAAAAGTAAACAGCCTTAATTTTGTACTTTACTCACTGTTCTAATACACCTAAAAAACAACTTATCTTCTAAATGTTCTAATACACCTAAAAAACAACTTATCTTTGAAATGCTTTCATACTTCATTAACAATAAAACTTTACTTGCTAAATATACAATAACTACACACATTGACTCTACTTGTATAAAAACCAGGTGCACAAGTAGTCACCTTCACTTAAACTGTTCAAACATTTAATTTATTTAAATAAAAAACTTGAATGTTGCATCTTGTATATTATATGTGCCAACTGGATTACTTCTCAAGTAGTGGTTTAAAGTTAGGGATGGCTAAGTGATACAGATAACAAACTGGATTCCTTTCCAGGAAGTGGTTTAAAGTCAGGGATGGCTAAGTGATACAGATAACAAACTGGATTACTTCTCAGGTAGTGGTTTGAAGGTAGGGATGGCTAAGTGATACAGATAACAAACTGGATTCCTTTCCAGGAAGTGGTTTAAAGTTAGGGATGGCTAAGTGATACAGATAACAAACTGGATTACTTCTCAGGAAGTGGTTTAAAGGTAGGGATGGCTAAGTGATACAGATAACAAACTGGATTACTTCTCAGGTAGAGGTTTGAAGTTAGGGATGGCTAAGTGATACAGATAACAAACTGGATTACTTCTCAGGAAGTGGTATAAAGTTAGGGATGGCTAAGTGATACAGATAAACAACTGAATTACTTCTCAGCTAGTGGTTTAAAGTTAGGGATGGCTAAGTGATACAGATAACAAACTGGATTCCTTTCCAGGAAGTGGTTTAAAGTTAGGGATGGCTATGTGATACAGATAACCAACTGGATTACTTCTCAGGTAGTGGTTTGAAGTTAGGGATGGCTAAGTGATACAGATAACAAACTGGATTCATTTCCAGGAAGTGGTTTAAAGTTAGGGATGGCTAAGTGACACAGATAACAAACTGGATTCCCTTCAAGGAAGTGGTTTAAAGTTAGGGATGGCTAAGTGACACAGATAACAAACTGGATTCCTTTCCAGGAAGTGGTTTGAAGTTAGGGATGGCTAAGTGATACAGATAACAAACTGGATTCCTTTCCAGGAAGTGGTTTAAAGTTAGGGATGGCTATGTGATACAGATAACAAACTGGATTCCTTTCCAGGAAGTGGTTTAAAGTTAGGGATGGCTAAGTGATACAGATAACAAACTGGATTACTTCTCAGGTAGTGGTTTAAAGTTAGGGATGGCTAAGTGATACAGATAAACAACTGGATTACTTCTCAGGAAGTGGTTTAAAGTTAGGGATGGCTAAGTGATACAGATAACAAACTGGATTACTTCTCAGGAAGTGGTTTAAAGTTAGGGATGGCTAAGTGGTACAGATAACAAACTGGATTACTTCTCAGGAAGTGGTTTAAAGTTAGGAATGGCTAAGTGACACAGATAACAAACTGGATTCCTTTCCAGGAAGTGGTTTGAAGTTAGGGATGGCTAAGTGATACAGATAACAAACTGGATTCCTTTCCAGGAAGTGGTTTAAAGTTAGGGATGGCTAAGTGATACAGATAACAAACTGGATTACTTCTCAGGTAGTGGTTTAAAGTTAGGGATGGCTAAGTGATACAGATAAACAACTGGATTACTTCTCAGGAAGTGGTTTAAAGTTAGGGATGGCTAAGTGATACAGATAACAAACTGGATTACTTCTCAGGAAGTGGTTTAAAGTTAGGGATGGCTAAGTGGTACAGATAACAAACTGGATTACTTCTCAGGAAGTGGTTTAAAGTTAGGGATGGCTAAGTGATACAGATAACCAACTGGATTCATTTCCAGGAAGTGGTTTAAAGTTAGGGATGGCTAAGTCATACAGATAACAAACTGGATTCCTTTCCAGGAAGTGGTTTAAAGTTAGGGATGGCTATGTGATACAGATAACAAACTGGATTCCTTTCCAGGAAGTGGTTTAAAGTTAGGGATGGCTAAGTGATACAGATAAACAACTGGATTACTTCTCAGGAAGTGGTTTAAAGTTAGGGATGGCTATGTGATACAGATAAACAACTGGATTCCTTTCTAGGAAGTGGTTTAAAGTTAGGGATGGCTAAGTCATACAGATAACAAACTGGATTCATTTCCAGGAAGTGGTTTAAAGTTAGGGATGGCTAAGTGATACAGATAAACAACTGGATTACTTCTCAGGAAGTGGTTTAAAGTTAGGGATGGCTATGTGATACAGATAACCAACTGGATTCCTTTCTAGGAAGTGGTTTAAAGTTAGGGATGGCTAAGTCATACAGATAACAAACTGGATTCATTTCCAGGAAGTGGTTTAAAGTTAGGGATGGCTAAGTGATACAGATAACCAACTGGATTACTTTCCAGGAAGTGGTTTAAAGTTAGGGATGGCTAAGTGATACAGATAACCAACTGGAATACTTTTCAGGAAGTGATTTAAAGTTATGAATGATAGGGTGATGTGGGATACCACCTAGATTAGTTCTAAGATAAAAACTATGAAGTGATATATTCAGCATATGGGATTCCTTACCAATTAGTGGTTATGAAACAAACATGGTAGAGTTATGGTATGATAGAGGTATTAAACAGTTTTCCTTTATTAGTTCTGTGATAGTTGTTAAACAGTTTTACTTACTTCTATGGAACAATAACATAAAGTCAATCACTATAACAAGTTCCACACTCTAAAGGAATGATGTGGCATTACTGACTGATTAGTGCATTATGACTTCTGAGCTCAATAAATAATTGTTACACATATAATGTAGGAAAATAGTAATTTATCAAAGGTAAAATCTGAATGAGTAATAACTGTATTGCTAATAAACTCACCACAGCCATGGGCTATTCTCCACTCTCCAATTGGAGCCTTAGTGGCTGATCGACAACTCTGTACAAAGTTTTCAATGGCTGCACACTTGCATTCCTCAGGATCATTATCAGGTCGCTGAAGACAATCACAAACAGTAGATAAACAGAGAGAAATATAGGTATCTATCACCATGTCACTTGCACAACCTTCAAATGGTGGTTTTCTGGAATTCAAAATTTTTGTGATTAAAGACCGATACTAGCTGTTAAACCACGGAAAGTGAATGTTTAGAAACATGTCTTCAGTACAATGGTAGAAAACAGAAATGGTCTGCACAGACACAAGTTGAAAAAATTCAGGATTTTTTCAGAAATGAATCAGTAAATTTCTAGGAAAAACCACATGAATAATTATACACAAAAATACTTTACTTACAGAATGTCTTAAGTACATTAGTCCTTACAGAGCATAACAGGCAAGTACAAACAATTTATGTAAATGAAATGTTTTAATACGACTTTGTTTGAATTGTTCTTTTCAATAAACTGTTTCACTGTCTTTTATTTAAATATTTTTTGAGCAAGAGTAACATTCTGTATATATGGTGCAATTCTCAACTTGGTTAAGTTGCAAACTTTTCCTCACCACACCTTTGCAATACCACGATCATTGTAGAAAATACTTGTTGTATGTTGTAATATGACATAATGTAAATAAGTACCGTATGTTACAATTTTGGAGGTCCATATTATATATGATTTTCAAACATCAGTGCCAGCTAAATAATTGGAACAATTATCTATTTGCATGAATGAAAGAAGGAAAAGAAAATTAGAAGAAAAATGGCCCGGAAAAGGGGTCCACTCTCCTGGAAAACGTAGCTGAACCTGGAATTTTCAAACAATCACACAATTTTGAATGTTTATGCCTAAAAATATATAAAACATTCTTTACAATATTTTCCTTTGTTGTATTTTAGTTTTGAAGTCCTAAAGTTTAAGTTTCACAGAAACCATAAAGACATCATGAAACTTAACCATGCCAATATACGCATCATATATGAATGTACAGGTCCACAAATTAACAACAATTACACTGGAAATATTTAACTGCTAGACATGGTTTATTGACCATTCAGATTTGAGAATGATTTTTTTTTCACTGCTTCTAAATCAGTTAAACTGCTGATAACAAAGTAAAGTACAAAGAATAGATTATTTAAAAAGACTACAGAAAACTGAAAAAGTTTTTTTCTCTGTTTTCCAAACTAACAAGACTTTCAAAAGCCGTTTTTAAAGACAACTTGTTCGGGAAGTAAAGATTTCTGTCCATCAGCTGACTATAAGGTTTCTCTACTATTGAAAAACAAACAAATAGAACAATATGAATATTGATTAATAACTTCTCAAGAGTGCAAGTGATTTATATTTAGGGAATATTCACATACCTGACATGTTCACATATCTCTAAGGCATGCTTCATAGTTTCTGCAGGACAAACAGGTGGGAGACATTTCTGAGTGGTACTCAGTGACCAACTATCGCCAAAGTGTTCAGTTGATAAAACCTGTTCCTCTTCAGGGGTTTCTTTGTCATCTCTCTTGTTATTATTGTAATTTCCACAAAGACCAGAGACTTTATGAACAAGACAGTAAGATGCCTAAATATATAACAAATACAACTTAAATAAGTGACTTGATGTAAAAATCTAAAATTAGAATAAATACAAGAAATACCTTTAGCTGGTCACTTGGTGAAAAAAAGTTGATAATATTCACAAGACAAATAAAATTTAAATCATTGTTAAAAAGAATATTAGGCCAATAACTTGTAGAAGACATTGGAACCAGTCACTTTGATAACTTGCAGAAGACATTACTGTTGGAACCAGTGACTTTGATAACTTGCAGAAGGCATTACTGTTGGAAACAGTGACTTTAATAACTTGCAAAAGACATTACTGTTGGAACCAGTGACTTTGATAACTTGCAGAAGGCATTACTGTTGGAACCAGTGACTTTGATAACTTGCAAAAGACATTACTGTTGGAACCAGTGACTTTGATAACTTGCAGAAGGCATTACTGTTGGAACCAGTGACTTTGATAACTTGCAGAAGGCATTACTCTTGGAACCAGTGACTTTGATAACTTGCAGAAGGCATTACTGTTGGAACCAGTGACTTTGATAACTTGCAGAAGGCATTACTGTTGGAACCAGTGACTTTGATAACTTGCAAAAGACATTACTGTTGGAACCAGTGACTTTGATAACTTGCAGAAGGCATTACTGTTGGAACCAGTGACTTTGATAACTTGCAGAAGGCATTACTGTTGGAACCAGTGACTTTGATAACTTGCAGAAGGCATTACTCTTGGAACCAGTGACTTTGATAACTTGCAGAAGGCATTACTGTTGGAACCAGTGACTTTGATAACTTGCAGAAGGCATTACTGTTGGAACCAGTGACTTATGGTTTATACATTACCTTGTGTTAAATAGCACGCAATTATATAGCTGGTCTCTTACTGTTCAGTAGCTTAAATGTGTCACATATGGCACATGTATATCAAAAGTTACTTTTTTGTTCATTAACTGTCTTGTGTTACACAGTACACAAGAATATCAAATGATACATTGTTATTTATTAAATGTGTGGTGTTACACTGTACACAAGCATATCAAAAGGTACTTTGTTATTCATTAATTGTATTGTGTTACACAGTACACAAGAATATCAAATGATACCTTGTTATTTATTAAATGTGTGGTGTTACACTGTACACAAGTATATTAAATGGTACATTGTTGCTTATTAAATGTGTGGTGTTACACAGTACACAAGTATATCAAATGATACATTGTTATTCATTAATTGTATTGTGTTACACAGTACACAAGTATATTAAATGGTACATTGTTGCTTATTAAATGTGTGGTGTTACACAGTACACAAGTATATCAAATGATACATTGTTATTTATTAAATGTGTGGTGTTACACTGTACACAAGCATATCAAAAGGTACTTTGTTATTCATTAATTGTATTGTGTTACACAGTACAAAAGTATATTAAATGGTACATTGTTGCTTATTAAATGTGTGGTGTTACACAGTACACAAGTATAATAAATGGCATTTTGTTGTTCATGTGTGTTTTCTAATAGCAAAGCCATATCACACTATCTGCTGTATTCACATAGCGGGATTGAACCCCTGTTTCAGCACTGTAACTTCACAGACTGTCCACAAGGAAACTTTGTTGTTCACTGACTATTTTGTACCACTGTTGTTCATATATTACACTAAACATACTCAAGTATATGAATGTACTTAATGTTGAAAATTGAATAAAACAAGATACAATATAAATTATGAGTTAACTCACATAACAGTGAAAGTTAGGTTTGTAATCAGGTATTTTTGTTTTTTGTATTCATGAACTGAGTAGATTCTTTTGGATTATTCAGTAAAATGAAAAGTTTAGCTCAATCAATGAGGATTAAACTTTCAATTTGTTAAAGAACACATTCACCGATTTCTACTATTTAGGGTTGAGTAAGTAACCTAACTTCAGAAGTAATGCTAATTACCTGTAATATACCTAAGGCCCTGTCTTATATTACTAGTACTTTATTTAAACAAAAAACAACAATTGTGGTACAACTAACAAACTTGTTTACTAAATAATCATATCAAGATATACTCTACTCTAACTTAAGTCATGAATCACACAAGTCAATAAAAACACAGATATTAAACCTACATTCATGTAAAAACAGAAAGTAATGAAAAAAAAGAATTGTATGCTTTCCATGATAGCATATCCTAATCTCAAATAAGCATTTATTGAATTATATTCAACAGTATAACTGCAGCTTTCCAATATTAAATGTTTACGAACACATACTTGAAAAACAAGAGTTTACTAGAACTGAATCCTTTAAAGTGTTTATTATAATTACATGGTTCAAAACTCACCTTGATTTTAATATTCTGTTGGGAATCAATTATAACATCAAATCCATAACGTAAGGATTTCAAAATAAGCTCTTGACCCACACGCTGAATCCTGATGTCTTTTAGCTTTTCTGATATTATCCAAAAATTGTCAGGATGAAACACTGTGTTATCTATCTTGAAATCATTAATTGTTGGTCCCAAGCTAAACTCCAAACCTTCAATAACGACTTTAACCACTTTATCACAGAACTGAGGTTTGGAGTCAGTGCACTTCTTGAAAACTATCAAAACCAAAAAATCATTATCTTTAAACATGGCGACTTCTCAAATGTAACAAAAATGAAAGTAGCTGGCTTTAAAATAAGCAGAGCATAGCAATTCATAAATAATTTACAGTCTGTACATAAACTTTAAACATGTGGTAAAAATAAGTGTTCATGACAGTTTCAATAAATGTAAGTTTAAATTACATAACTCATTGCAAAAGACATAGCAGCTTTCAAAAATATATGTTTAATTTATATAACTCATTGTGAAAGGCATAGTAGCTTTCATAAACATATGTTTAAATTATAGAACTCATTGTGAAAGGTATAACAGCTTTCATAATATATTTTTAAATTATATAACTCATTATAAAAGGTATAACAGCTTTCATAAATACATGTTTAAATTATAGAACTGTTATGTAAATGTCATGTAAATGTTTTGTAAACGACAACATGTTGTGTTGTGTTTGGATTTCCATATCTATTATTTATATTTCCATATTTATATTATTGTTTCGAAGTTTATATCAATAAAATATGTTGTTATTCATTTGAAATAACATTTAGAAATTTCTAGAATTAGGTAGCTCAATCATATGTTTATAAAATAAATGTATGTTGCCTTGGTGTCTAGACGACGAGTCTCGTGCAAACACACAGACATGCGCGGACTGCTCTGGAATTCTGTGAAAGTTCCGCGATTGTTCGAGAAAACAGTAGGCCTACTGGTATAAAATCAGACGGTAACGCGAGGAATGATGAGAAGAGTCAGTCATTCGTTTTTACTTTCGATTCAAGAGATATTGTCTCCGTTAGAGAATTTTTCAATGTTTGCTGTGTGTTTATTCAACTTGGATTTGTGACTGGAGTTAGATCTACAGAAGCTGTAATTTTAGTTCGTCAATCTTTACGACTCTTTACGAATTAGTGGTTATACTGAAGGTCAACATGTACAGGACTGTTTAGGGAGACCGGAAAAGTGAGAGAATGACAAATTTGAGACATTCATCAAAAACATCGTAAAAAAAACTTTGTCAAATTTATTGAACTGTGAATTGTTTCTGGACTTCTCCATTCAAGCTTCGGAATTTCTTCGTGGGACCAAATTCACACCCTAGACTGGAATTTTGGATTTCTGATCTAGACTCTTGGACTTTCATTCTGAATCATTATATTGGACACAGGCCAGTACCATTTTGTATTGTAATTAATTTTAAACTGAATATCTGTCATTGTTATTATATAATTTATGTTATATCTGTTACATATTTAATAATTTATTGTAATAGATTATATAAGCTGTTATCTGTGTCTTTCTGTTGCGTTCAATCCACACACATAAAAAACGTAACAAGAACTCGTTGTAAAAGGCGTAACAGCTTTCATAAATATATGTTTAAATAATATAACTCATTGTAAAAGGTATAGCAGCTTTCATAAATATATGTTTAAATTATAGAACTCATTGTAAAAGGTATTTATTCATATATATTTGAATAATAAAAAATTCAAAACTCTATAAGTTATGAAAAAAAACAGTAGAATTTTCTGAATAAATAGTGGATGAAAACATTAACACAGAAGCACTTCACTACTGACAACATGTACAATACAATATTTGAAAAACAAATTTTCATAACAAAGATTCACGTTATATTATATATAATTAAAACATATTTTGAAACACTTCCTACCAGATACTGAATACCAATGATGTCCCTTCTCTCTCATTAACGTATGCTCGCAAACTGCATATTTGTAGTCCAATTTGTCAAATGTTGAGATATATTCATTCTGGACAATGCACACAGCAACTCCTAAAAATAAACAGTGATATTAAATGTTGAAGTTTTTTGTTTTTTTTAACAGAAAGTTTATAAACATTTCTTATTTTCTAATACGTAGGTGAACTTTCTACTCAACACCTTCTAAACTAGTTTACATTTCATCATAACTTCCTAATGTTCAACATAATATTAAAGTAATTGTTTGAAAAAGTTTTATGGTTTACTATGAAAACTGATAAGACATCCTTTATTGACTCTGTTAATTTTAAATTCTACTGAGAAAGTAAAGTTTTTAAATAAAATCCATACAATAATGATACCATTTCACTTCATCTTAATCTACTGTAAATATATAGTCACATAATACCATGTCATTAAAAGTAAAATAAATTCTCACCATAAGGTACATCAGTGACACAAGGCTTAGCAGTTGGTGTCACTGTAGTGGTAATGACAGGAGGAAGTGTAGTGGTAATGACTGGTATTTCTGCTGTAATAGGACATAAAAACAGAAACATATAACACTATACATAACACAGTCACAAATTACATTTAACAGGAATACCGAAACTATACATAACACAGTCACAAATTACATTTAACAGGAATACCAAAACTATACATAACACAGTCACAAATTACATTTAACAGGAATACCGAAACTATACATAACACAGTCACAAATTGCTCTTCTATTTGAAGTGTTTTCTGGGCCCAGAACAGCCGTTTTTGCATATAAAAGTTCTCAACAAGTGGGTTTCTCGACATCACTGATTATACATAACACAGTCACAAATTACATTTAACAGGAATACCGAAACTATACATAACACAGTCACAAATTACATTTAACAGGAATACCGAAACTATACATAACACAGTCACAAATTACATTTAACAGGAATACCGAAACTATACATAACACAGTCACAAATTACATTTAACAGGAATACCAAAACTATACATAACACAGTCACAAATTACATTTAACAGGAATACCGAAACTATACATAACACAGTCACAAATTACATTTAACAGGAATACCGAAACTATACATAACACAGTCACAAATTACATTTAACAGGAATACCGAAACTATACATAACACAGTCACAAATTACATTTAACAGGAATACCGAAACTATACATAACACAGTCACAAATTACATTTAACAGGAATACCGAAACTATACATAACACAGTCACAAATTACACTTAACAGGAATACCAAAACTATACATAACACAGTCACAAATTACATTTAACAGGAATACTGAAACTATACATAACTCAGTCACAAATTACATTTAACAGGAATACCAAAACTATACATAACACAGTCACAAATTACATTTAACAGGAATACCGAAACTATACATAACATAGTTACAAAGTATATCCCAACAGGAACATATAACACTCAACATTACACAGTTACATCAAAGCACATCAAACAGACACATAAAACACAACACATCACACAGCATATTATATTTCTTTTCATCATGATTATTTTATGATCTTACCACATGATTCAACAAAATGTAAAAAAGTGTGACCTGCGATATGCACAGAAGAAATTTTGATGATAATACTGTCAGAAAAAATTATATGAACATAAAATAAAAATGAAGTACATATTTAGAGGATACAACAAATAAATCGAAACAATAAATAACTTAAGGTAACAGTTGAAAATGAACAAATGAAAGAATTAAAGTTGAAAACTATGGATCCACTCATAAAGGTAAAAGTGAAACATGTAAAAATGCACAATAAAGGTAAAAGTAAAAACTAAAGATGAACATAAAAAAGGTAAAAGTAAAAACTGAAGATAAACATCATAAAGTTAAGGTGAACATAATGAAGGCAGAAGTAAAAACCATATAAGAACATTATAAAGAGTAAAAGTGAAAATTAAAGACAAACATAACAAAGAGTAAAAGTAAAAACTAAAGATCAACACAAACAAAAACTTAGATTTGTAAATATCTGTAACTGTTTTACAATCAATCATACACTAACTAACATCTTACTTTTTTCACAGTTGATTTCATCATCTGGACAGTCAATTGCTCCATCACACCAGAGATTGCTGTTAATACACTGACCATCTGTTGGACACAAAATAGTGCCTTCTGGACAGCCTTCACAAGTACATTTACATGCAGAAGTAAGTTTTTGTTTTTCCCCCTAAATATGGAAAAAAGTTTTTTTTAATAATAAAATAACATTAACTTAATTTCTCAAATTAAATAGTTTTATTATCTAAACACTTAAATACTGTTTTATTATTTAAACACACAAGACAAAATGAAAGATATTTTCTCACATTTTATTGACTCAATTAAGATCATATTTTCAAAAGTCACAAAGAAAATCAAATATTTGATCCAATTTCTCAGCTTTAGTCTGATATATACATATATATAACAAATTTAACCAAAAACGAATTTGTTGTTAAAATGTTTCTTTATCTTGAAAATTTGGTTTTGGTTCTCTTTTATTTTTGGCCGAAACAGTAAAGAACAAAATACTTTCTCTTAAATTTGTTGTTTATGTTCAGAACCAGAAATGTAAATGGGTAAACTTTGGTTGTTTTTATTATTATGGAACAAAATTCTTGTGGCAAAAGTTTTCGTCATTAAACATAACATGAAACGTTCCACAACTGTTTACTGGTTCAGATGTTTCCTACCTCAGGACATTTGGGACATTTTTTTTGTTCACATCGTGAATGTCCTTTCATATCACAAACACAAGTTTGGCAGTCCCTTGTTTCAAGAATATCTCCTGGCTAGAAAAAAAATTTTGAAATTAGCATAGTAAAATTAGAATGTAATAAAAAACAGCATAATTTCACACTAATAACAAATTAGTTTCATTCTAAGGTTAATTTTAAAATAATGCAATAACACTGTTTCATAAAACAAAATAATTTATCAGAACAAATTAAATAAAATATGAAATTTTATGACATAATTTACAAGCTAAACAAACTATTCTGTTCCCATAAAGAGTATTTATTTATTTTTACAACCAAATAAAATTTGGATAATTATTAAAAAGTATCTTTTTACAATAAATTTCCTTTTCTTTATGAATTCTTTTTTAATACAAAAGATCAGCTCTACATTCACCTGACTGTTGAATAAAATAAAAACAGAAAACAGGAAATAATGAATATTATAAATATAACAAAAGTACATAAAGATATTAATATGGAAAAAACTCAATGTTTTCAATAATGTGAAACTACATGCAATAAAAAACAGCCAGAAACAGATAAAATAAGCAAGTTAATTTGTAAGAAATAAAGAGAGAATGCAAACTACACTTATGGATAACATTAAAAATTAAATTTATAATGCAAACAACAGTTAACATGTATTTAAAAATATCAACTAATGCCTGAATAAAATCGGTATATTTAACACAATTACAGTTGGTATATTTAATACCACTAAAGTTGGTATATTTCACACTACTACAGTTGGTATATTTAATACCACTACAGTTGGTATATTTAATACTACTACAGTTGGTATATTTAACACTACTACAGTTGGTATATTTGATACCACTACAGTTGGTATATTTAATGCTACTGCAGTTGGTATATTTAATACCACTAAAGTTGGTATATTTCACACTACTACAGTTGGTATATTTAATACCACTACAGTTGGTATATTTAATACTACTACAGTTGGTATATTTAACACCACTACAGTTGGTATATTTGATACCACTACAGTTGGTATATTTGATACCACTACAGTTGGTATATTTAATACTGCTACAGTTGGTATATTTAACACTACTACAGTTGGTATATTTAATACAATTACAGTTGGTATATTTAATGCCACTGCAGTTGGTATATTTAATGCCACTGCAGTTGGTATATTTAACACAACTACAGCTGGTATATTTAATACTACTGTAGTTGGTATATTTAAGACTACTACAGTTGGTATATTTAATACCACTACAGTTGGTATATTTAATGCTACTACAGTTGGTATATTTAACACAACTACAGTTGGTATATTTAATACCACTACAGTTGGTATATTTAATGCTACTGCAGTTGGTATATTTAACACAACTACAGTTGGTATATTTAATACCACTACAGTTGGTATATTTAATGCTACTGCAGTTGGTATATTTAATACTACTACAGTTGGTATATTTAATACTACTACAGTTGGTATATTTAATACTACTACAGTTGGTAAACTTAATACCACTACAGTTGGTATATTTAATACTACTACAGTTGGTATATTTAATACTACTACAGTTGGTATATTTAATACCACTACAGTTGGTATATTTAATACTACTACAGTTGGTATATTTAATACCACTACAGTTGGTATATTTAACACTACTACAGTTGAACTAAATGAAAGTTAAAATACAACATATACTTTTATTCTTAAAGTGTGTCCACACCTTGAAACGTTTGTTTTCTTGCATGCAAGGACAATCTATCAGATCAACACAACTAATTCCATCACAGACTTTTCCAGGAGGGCAGTCCGGTGGACAACCAGTTGAAAGAATACTTGGAATTTCAGGACAGAGAGGAACGGGTGGAAGAGTAGTTGTTGTCACATTTGGACCTGAAACAAATCACTGTTTTACATCTTACTTGAATGAATGTTGATATAACAACATTGACTATCCTTGAAATAGCTCAGATGATAATTATGAAAAGAAATATCAATTAATAGGAACACACAGTTACAACAGAAAGTGTTCGTACCGCTGTGTCGCGAGTAGTTTTTTTATCATAACTTAAAAAGTATCACGGTCAGGATAATGAAACTACAGTGGATTACAAATGTTATACTGACACACATCTTCACAAGTTTTTATGTACATTGAACGACAAATAAACTGTTTATAAACAAATAACCAAACATGGGAGGGGTGGAAAGTGTTTGTGCATCTACTTTAATGGTCAGTTGTGTAGCCTTTCAGGTGAATTACTTGGTGAAATCTCTCCTCGTGGTCCTCCATGATCATTTGACAGTATTTAAATGAAATTTTCTTTCATTTTTCTTCACAGAAGGCCTCCAACTCTTGCAAGTTTCTTGAATCATGCTGATGAAGCCTGGTCTTCAACTCATGCCAAATTCTTTCAATTGGGTTCAGATCGGGTGACTATGCGATGGCCACTCCAAAACGCTTACATGTTTCCTATGCAACCAGGAATGCACATATTTCAATGTGTGCTTATGGTAATTGTCGTGCTGGAAGATCCAACGATGCCCAAGCTTCAAGTTCTGAGCATCATTCTTGTGCTAATATATCAATGTACTCTTCGTGATGAAGGCTGCCTACACCAGAAGAACTGAAGGGACGGTGTTCTTTGGAAGATTTCATTCCCCCTTCCGATGGAAAATATTGGGAACATCACTGTGGCCGAAAAGCTCGATTTTAGTCTTGTCTAGCCAAAGAATACTCTTTCAATGGGTATAGGGTTTATGTACACGCTTTCTTGCATAACTCAATCATGCTTCTGAATGGACAGGCCTTAAATATGGAGTTCTGTGAAGACAGCATGCTTTGAACCCAAAAGAGCATAACATGTTTGTAACTGTAGAGATGCTAACTCCAACTCCAGTTTTCCTTTCCAGTTTCGGTATGTCATTACATGTTAAATGAGGGTTCCAACTAACTTCTCTGAGAACCTTCCTCTTGGCTCTCTCTGGAATTTTGGTGGGGCACCCAGAACGAGGGAGGTTAGCAGTTGATCCTGTGAGTTTAAACTTGACAGTTATGCTTTGAACAGTAGATTTCGGCACATTATGTTGTGTAGCAATACCGGAAAGACACACACGAGACTTATATTTTACAATAATTTGGTTTTTTAAATTACTGGACAAGTGTTTCCTGTTTGCCACGATGATGAAGCAGATAATGATGGAGGCGGAGCTAAATTGCCAGAAGTACATTTTTTGCTGGCTAAATTCCAATAATTATGAACCCAGTGTCGGGTTCTGGAATGGAATAATGTTGTTTATTTACCAAACTATATAAACTTTTACGGGAATATCAGTTTCTTCTTATGTTCTGAGCTGTATGAAAACTTCCTGCTCCTCCTATTTTTGGTTATTTGTTTATAAACAGTTTATTTGTCGTTTAATTTACATACAATTGTATCTAGATGTGTGTTGGTATAATATTTATAATATATTATACTTCTATTAGCCTAATCATGATACTTTTTAAGTTATGAGCAAATAACGAATCAAGACGCAGGGGTCCAAACACTTTCTGTCTTTACTATAAGTACATGTTTATATGGAAATGCAGTGCACATAAAAATAAAAAAAATTAACCACTTTGATAAAGTTAATCAAAAAGAACTTGGGTTTATTTGCAAGACAGAAAATAATTAATTCAAAAATTAGATCAATCCAAATGCCATCAAACAAACAAAGAAATGACAAATATGTTAAGTTGACAACATTATCTTATATAATTGCATTACAGCCTGCTTAAAAAACATTACACCTTCCCTATCACTTCCACACAGTCATAATAAAAACATTACTTCAACTATTATTGTCAAAGTATATGATATACACTAGTGACAGGTGATCTCAGAAAAGTATCACAGTTCTCGGTGAACTAGTTTTTAACAATCTTTGGGTAAATCTCTCCATTACCATAATCAAAAACTTCTACCACAAGAAAATAGTAAATGATAAATACATATGTTTTAGTGTTCAGGAGGGGACATTCTTCCTATAGGGATTTTAAATCTTGAGAAGCAGGAGGTTTGATACCACAATGGATTGAAATATTCTGAACACTCAGAATAAGCATTAAACAACAAATCTAAAGATACAAGTTACTGGGAAATTAAAAATTTAGTTTCATGACAAAGGAACATAAATATTTATATATCAGAACAGATATAACACTCTACATTACACAGTTACAAAGCACATCAAACAGAAACATAGAACACTCAACATTACAGTTACAAAGAATATTAAATAGTAACATAGAACACTCTACATTACACAGTTACAAAGTACATCAAACAGAAACATAGAACACTCTACATTACACATATATATGTAAAAACGGCTCGTTTTGGTTGAAGAAATATTTTACATCGAAGAAAAAACAATGTTTCGACCTTCTTTGGTCGTCGTCAGGTTCACAAAGTACATCAAACAGACACAAAACACAATATATTACACAGTTACAAAGTACATCAAAAAGACACATATAACACTTTACATTACACAGTTACAATGCACATCAAACAAAAACATAGAACACAATACATTACACAGTTACAAAGTACATCAATCAGACACATATAACATTGCACATTAAACAGTTACAAAGTACATCAAACAGACGCATAACACTGTACAATACACAGTTCCAAAGTACATTTAACAGGAATATAGAACACAATACATAACACACTCACAAATTACATTTAACAGAAACATAAAACACTATACATAACACAGCAAGTTATATTTCTTTCCATAATGATTATTTTATGATCTTACCACATGATTCAAGAAAATCAAACAGAAACACAGAACACAACACATCACACAGCATATTATATTTCTTTTCATCATGATTATTTTATGATATTACCACAGGATTCAAGAAAATGTGAAAAAGTCTGACCTACGATATGCACAGTACAAATTCTGATGACAATGCTGTTAGAAAAAATAATATGAGCAGAAAATAAAAGGAAGTACATAATTAGAGGATACAACAAATAGATGGAAACAATAAATAACTTAAGGTAACAGTTGAAAATGAACAAATAAAATAATTAAAGTTGAAAACCATGGATTCACTCATGAAGGTAAAAGTGAAATATGTAGAAGAGCATCACAAAGGTAAAAGTAAAAACTAAAGATGAACATAATGAAGGCAAAAGTAAAAACCATTTAATCACATAATGAAGAGTAAAACTACATATGAACATGAAGAACAATTTAGATTTGTAAATATCTTTAACTGTTTTACTATCAATCATTCACTGACTAATATCTCACGTTTTTCACAGTTGACTTCATCATCTGGACAGTCAATTGCTCCATCACACCATAGATTGCTGTGAATACACTGACCATCTGTTGGACACAGAACAGTGCCCTCTGGACAGCCTTCACAAGTACATTTACATGCAGAAGTAAGTTTTTGTTTTTCCCCCTAAATATGGAAAAAAGTTTTTTTCATAATAAAATAGCATTAACTTAATTTCTCAAATTAAATACTGTTTTATTATTTAAACACTTAAATACTGTTTTATTATTTAAACACTTAAATACTGTTTTATTATTTAAACACACAAGACAAAATAAAAGATATTTTCTCACATTTTATTGACTCAATTATGATATTTTCAAAAGTCACAAAGAAAATCAAAAATTTGATCCAACTGCTCAGCTTTAGTTTCATATATATACATATATATAACAAATTTTACAAAAAACCAATTTGTTGTTAAAATTTTTCTTTATCTTGAAAATTTGGTTTTGGTTCTCTTTTACTTTTGGCAGAAACAGTGAAGAACAAAATACTTTCTCTTAAATTTGCTGTTTATGTTCAGAACCAAAAATATAAATGTTTAATAAAGGGTAAACTTTGGTTGTTTTTATTATTATGGAACAAAATTCTTATGGCAAAAGTTTTCGTCATTAAACATAACATTATATGTTCCACAACTGTTTACTGGTTCAGATGTTTCCTACCTCAGGACATTTGGGACATTTTTTTTGTTCACATCGTGAATGTCCTTTCATATCACAAATACAAGTTTGGCAGTCCCTTGTTTCAAGAATATCTCCTGGCTAGAAATAAAATTTTGAAATTAGCATAGTAAAATTAGAATGTAATAAATAACAGCATAATTTCACACTAATAACAAATTAGTTTCATTCTAAGGTTAATTTTAAAATAATGCAATAACACTCTTTCAAAAAACAAAATAATTTATCAGAACAAATTAAATAAAATATGAAATTTTATGACATAATTTACAAGCTAAACAAATTATTCTGTTCCCATAAAGAGTATTCATTTATTTTTACAACCAAATAAAATTTGGATAATTATTAAAAAGTATCTATTTACAATAAATTTCCTTTTCTTTATGAATTCTTTTTTAATACAAAAGATCAGCTCTACATTCACCTGACTGTTGAATAAAATAAAAACAGCAAACAGGAAATAATGAATATTATAAATGTAACAAAAGTACATAAAGATATTAATATGGAAAAAACTCAATGTTTTCATTAATGTGAAACTACGTGCAATAAAAAACAGCCAGAAACAGATAAAATAAGCAAGTTAATTTGTAAGAAATAAAGAGAGAATGCAAACCACACTTGTGAAAAACATTGAAAAATAACTTAATAATCCAAACAACAGTTAGCATATAGTTAAAAATATCAACTAATGCCTGAATAAAATGGTCAAATTTAACACTACTACAGTTGGTATATCTAATACTACTACAGTTGGTATATTTAACACCACTACAGTTGGTATATTTAACACCACTACAGTTGGTATATTTAACACCACTACAGTTGGTATATTTAACACCACTACAGTTGGTATATTTAAAACTACTGCAGTTGGTATATTTAATACTACTACAGTTGGTATTTTAACACCACTACAGTTGGTATATTTAACACTACTACAGTTGGTATATTTAACACTACTACAGTTGGTATATTTAACACTACTACAGTTGGTATATTTAACACTACTACAGTTGGTATATTTAACACTACTACAGTTGGTATATTTAATACTACTACAGTTGGTATATTTAATACTACAACAGTTGGTATATTTAATACTACAACAGTTGGTATATTTAATACTACTACAGTTGGTATATTTAATACTACAACAGTTGGTATATTTAATACCACAACAGTTGGTATATTTAATACTACTACAGTTGAACTAAATGAAAGTTAAAATACAACATATACTTTTATTCTTAAAGTGTGTCCACACCTTGAAACGTTTGTTTTCTTGCATGCAAGGACAATCTATCAGATCAACACAACTAATTCCATCACAGACTTTTCCAGGAGGGCAGTGTGGTGGACAACCAGTTGAAAGAATACTTGGAATTTCAGGACAGAGAGGAACGGGTGGAAGAGTAGTTGTTGTCACATTTGGACCTGAAATAAATTACTGTTTTACATTTTACTTGAATGAATGTTCATATAACAACATTGACTATCCTTGAAATAGCTCAGATGATAATTATGAAAAGAAATATCAATTAATAGGAACACACAGTTACAACAGAAAGTGTTCGTACCGCTCCGTCGTGAGTAGTTTTTTTATCATAACTTAAAAAGTATTATGGTTAGGATAATGAAACTATAGTGCAATACAAATGTTATACTGACAAACATCTTCACAAGTTTTTATGTAAATTGAACGACAAATAAACTGTTTATAAACAAATAACCAAACATAGGAGGAGTGGAAAGTGTTCGTGCATCTACTTTATTGGTTAGTTGTGTAGCCTTTCAGGTGAATAACTTGGCACAATCTCTCCTCAGCTCCATGATCATTTGACTGATATTTTCTTCCATTTTTCTTCACAGAAGGCCTCCAACTCTTGCAAGTTTCTTGAATGATGCTGATGAAGCCTGGTCTTCAACTCATGCCAAAGTCTTTCAATTGGGTTGAGATCGAGTGACTATGCAATGGCCACTCCAAAACGCTTACATGTTTCCTATGCAATCAGGAATGCACATATTTCAATGTGTGCTTATGGTAATTGTCGTGCTGGAAGATCCAACGATGCCCAAGCTTCAAGTTCTGAGCATCATTCTTGATATAAGTGCCTAATATATATCAACGTACTCTTCTTATTTCTTGATTCCATTGATGCGGTGAGGGCTGCCTACACCAGAAGAGCTGAAAGAACCCCATATCATGGTCGAGCCACCTACGTGTTTAACTGTAGGGACGGTGTTCTTTGGAAGATTTCATTCCCCCTTCCTGTGGAAAATATTGGGAACATCATTTTGGCCAAAAAGCTTAATTTTAGTCTTGTCTGGCCAAAGAATACTCTTCCAATGGGTAAAGGGTTTATCTACATGCTTTCTTGTATAACTCAATCATGCTTCTAAATGGACAGACTTTAAATATGGAGTTCTACGAGGACAGTGTGCTTTGAACCCAAAAGAGCGTAACATGTAACATGTTCGTAACTGTTGAGATGCTTACTTCAACCCCAGTTTTCCTTACCAGTTTTGGAATGTCATTACATGTTAAATGAGGGTTCCAACTAACTTCTATAAGAACCTTCTTCTTGGTTCTCTTTGGAATTTTGGTGAGGCGTCTAGAATGAGGGAGGTTAGCAATTGATCCTGTAAGTTTGAATTTGACAGTTATGCTTTGAACAGTAGATTTCGGCACATTATGTTGTGTAGCAATACTGGAAAGACACACACGAGACTTATATTTTATAATTTTATTTACTAAACTAAATAAACTTTTCTGGGAATATCAGTTTCTTCTTGTGTTCTGAGCTGTAAAAAAATTTCTGTTCCTCCTATTTTTGGTTATTTGTTTATAAACAGTATATTTGTCGTTTAATTTACATACAAATGTATCTAGATGTGTGTTGGTATGATATTTATAATATATTATACTTCTATTAGCCTAATCATGATACTCTTTAAGTTATGAGCAAATAACGAATCAAGACGCAGGGGTACAAACACTTTCTGTCGTTACTGTAAGTACATGTTCATGTGGAAATGCAGTGCACATATAAATAAAAAAAATTTAAAAAGTTAACACTTTAATAAAGTTAATCAAAAAGAACTTGGGTTTAAATGCATGACAGAAAATAATTAATGCAGAAGTTAGATCAACCCAAATGCCATCAAACAAACAAAGAAATGACAAATATGTTAACTTCACAATATTATCATTACAGTCTGCTTAAAAAACATTACACCTTCCCTATCAGTTCCACAGAGTCATAATAAAAACATTACTTCAACTATTATTGTTAGAGTATATGATATAGACTAGTTACAGGTGATCTCAGAAAAGTATCACAGTTCTCGGTGAACTAGCTTTTAACAATCTTTGGGTAAATCTCTCCATTACCATAATCAAAAACTTCTACCACAAGAAAACAGTAAATGATAAACACATATGTTTTAGTGTTCAGGAGGGGACATTCTTCCTATGGGGATTTTAAATCTTGAGAAGCAGGAGGTTTGATACCACAATGGATTGAAATATTCTGAACACTCAAAATAAGCATTAAGCAAGAGATCTAAAGATGCGAGTTACTGGGAAATTAAAAATTTGGTTTCAAGGCAGAATAACATAAATATTTATGTATCAGAACAGATATAACACTCTACATTACACAGTTACAAAGCACATCAAAGAGAAACATAGAACACACAACATTACAGTTACAAAGCATATTAAACAGAAACATAGAACACTCTACATTACACATATATATATGCAAAAATGGCTTGTTTGAGTTGAGGAAATATTTTACATAGAAGAGCGAACAACGTTTCGACCTTCTTTGGTCATCGTCAGGTTCACAAAGTACATCAAACAGACACAAAACACAATATATTACACAGTTACAAAGCACGTCAAACAAACACATATAACACTTTACATCACACAGTTACAATGCACATCAAAGAGAAACATAGAACACAATACATTACACAGTTACAAAGTACATCAATCAGACACATATAACACTCTAAATGACAAAACTACAAAATACATCAAACAGACACACATAACACTGCACATTACACAGTTATAAAGTACATTAAATTGAAACATAGAACACTCTACATCACACATATGTATGCAAAAATGACTCGTTTGGGTTGAGAAAATATTTTACATGGAAGAGGGAACAATGTTTCGACCTTCTTCGGTCATCGTCAGGTTCACAGAATACATCAAAAAGACACAAAACACTATATATTACACAGTTACAAAACAGGTCAAACAGAAACATAGAACATCATACACTACACAGTTACAAAGTATATCCCAACAGGAACATATAACACTGTAAATTACACAGTTACAAAGCACATTAAACAGAAACATATAAAACTCTACAATACACAGTTAGTAAGCACATTAAACAGAACCATATAATACTCAACTTTACACAGCTACAAAGCACCTCAAACAGAAAAATAGAACACTACACATTACACTGCATATTATATTTCTTTTCATCATGATTATTTTGTGATCTTATCATATGATTCAAGAAAATGTAAAAAAGTCTGACCTACGATACGCATAGTACAAATTCTGATGACAATACTGTGAGAAAAAATAATATGAGCAGAAAATAAAAGGAAGTACATATTTAGAGGATACAACAAATAGATGGAAACAATAAATAACTCAAGGTAACAGTTGAAAATGAACAAATAAAATAATTAAAATTGAAAACCATGGATTCACTCATGAAGGTAAAAGTGAAATATGTAGAAAAGCATCACAAAGGTAAAAGTAAAAACTAAAGATGAGCATAATAAAATTGAAGGTGAAAACAAAAGATGGACATGAAGAACAATTTAGATTTGTAAATATCTTTAACTGTTTTACAATCAATCATTCACTGACTAATATCTCACGTTTTTCACAGTTGACTTCATCATCTGGACAGTCAATTGCTCCATCACACCATAGATTGCTGTGAATACACTGACCATCTGTTGGACACAGAACAGTGCCCTCTGGACAGCCTTCACAAGTACATTTACATGCAGAAGTAAGTTTTTGTTTTTCCCCCTAAATATGGAAAAAAGTTTTTTTCATAATAAAATAGCATTAACTTAATTTCTCAAATTAAATACTATTTTATTATCTAAACACTTAAATACTGTTTTATTATTTAAACACACAAGACAAAATAAAAGATATTTTCTCACATTTTATTGACTCAATTATGATATTTTCAAAAGTCACAAAGAAAATCAAAAATTTGATCCAACTGCTCAGCTTTAGTTTCATATATATACATATATATAACAAATTTTACAAAAAAACCAATTTGTTGTTAAAATTTTTCTTTATCTTGAAAATTTGGATTTGGTTCTCTTTTATTTTTGGCCGAAACAGTGAAGAACAAAATACTTTCTCTTAAATTTGCTGTTAATGTTCAGAACCAGAAATATAAATGTTTAATAAAGGGTAAACTTTGGTTGTTTTTATTATTATGGAACAAAATTCTTATGGCAAAAGTTTTCGTCATTAAACATAACATTATATGTTCCACAACTGTTTACTGGTTCAGATGTTTCCTACCTCAGGACATTTGGGACATTTTTTTTGTTCACATCGTGAATGTCCTTTGATATGACAAACACAAGTTTGGCAGTCCCTTGTTTCAAGAATATCTCCTGGCTAGAAATAAAATTTTGAAATTAGCATAGTAAAATTAGAATGTAATAAATAACAGCATAATTTCACACTAATAACAAATTAGTTTCATTCTAAGCTTAATTTTAAAATAATGCAATAACACTGTTTCATAAAAAAAAATAATTTTTCAGAACAAATTAAACAAAAATGTGAAATTTTATGACATAATTTACAAGCTAAACAAACTATTTTGTTCCCATAAAGAGTATTCATTTATTTTTACAACCAAATAAAATTTGGATAATTATTAAAAAGTATCTATTTACAATAAATTTCCTTTTCTTTATGAATTCTTTTTTAATACAAAAGATCAGCTCTACATTCACCTGACTGTTGAATAAAATAAAAACAACGAACAGGAAATAATGAATGTTATAAATATAACAAAAGTACATAAAGATATAAAAATTGAAAAAAACTCATGTTTTCATTAATGTGAAACTACGTGCAATAAAAAACAGCCAAAAACAAATAAATTAAGCAAGTTAATTTGCAAGAAATAAAGAGAGAATGCAAACCACACTTGTGAAAAACATTAAAAATTAAATTTACAATGCAAATCACACTTGTGAAAAACATTGAAAAATAACTTGATAATGCAAACAACAGTTAGCATATAGTTAAAAATATCAACTAATGCCTGAATAAAATGGGTATATTTAATATTACTACAGTTGGTATATTTAATACCACTACAGTTGGTACATCTAATACTACTACAGTTGGTATATTTAATACTACTGCAGTTGGTATATTTAATACTACTGCAGTTGGTATATTTAATACTACTGCAGTTGGTATATTTAATACTACTACAGTTGGTATTTTAATGCTACTACAGTTGGTATATTTAATACTACTACAGTTGGTATATTTAATACTACTACAGTTGGTATATTTAACACTACTACAGTTGGTATATTTAACACTACTGCAGTTGGTATATTTAATACTACTACAGTTGGTATATTTAATACTACAACAGTTGGTATATTTAATACTACTACAGTTGGTATATTTAATACTACAACAGTTGGTATATTTAATACCACTACAGTTGGTATATTTAATACTACTACAGTTGGTATATTTAATACTACAACAGTTGGTATATTTAATACTACTACAGTTGGTATATTTAATACTACAACAGTTGGTATATTTAATACTACTACAGTTGGTATATTTAATACTACTACAGTTGAACTAAATGAAAGTTAAAATACAACATATACTTTTATTCTTAAAGTGTGTCCACACCTTGAAACGTTTGTTTTCTTGCATGCAAGGACAATCTATCAGATCAACACAACTAATTCCATCACAGACTTTTCCAGGAGGGCAGTCTGGTGGACAACCAGTTGAAAGAATACTTGGAATTTCAGGACAGAGAGGAACGGGTGGAAGAGTAGTTGTTGTCACATTTGGACCTGAAACAAATTACTGTTTTACATTTTACTTGAATGAATGTTCATATAACAACATTGACTATCCTTGAAATAGCTAAGATGATAGTTATGAAAAGAAATATCAATTAATAGGAACACACAGTTACGACAGAAAGTGTTCGTACCGCTCCGTCGTGAGTAGTTTTTTTATCATAACTTAAAAAGTATCACGGTCAGGATAATGAAACTACAGTGGATTACAAATGTTATACTGACACACATCTTCACAAGTGTTTATGTAAATTGAACGACAAATAAACTGTTTATAAACAAATAACCAAACATAGGAGGAGTGGAATGTGTTCGTGCATCTACTTTATTGGTTAGTTGTGTAGCCTTTCAGGTGAATAACTTGGCACAATCTCTCCTCACAGCCCTCCATGATCATTTGACAGTATTTGAATGAAATTTTCTTCCATTTTTCTTCACAGAAGGCCTCCAACTCTTGCAAGTTTCTTGAATGATGCTGATGAAGCCTGGTCTTCAACTCATGCCAAATTCTTTCAATTGGGTTCAGATCGGGTGACTATGCAATGGCCACTCCAAAACGCTTACATGGTTCCTCTGCAACCAGGATTGCACATATTTTGATGTGTGCTTAGGATCATTGTCGCGCTGGAAGATCCAACGATGCCCAAGCTTCAAGTTATGAGCATCATTCTTGATATAAGTGCTTAATATATCAACGTACTCGAGAGAAGAGCTGAAAAAACCCCATAGCACGAATGAGCCACCAATGTGTTTAAATGTAGGGATGGTGTTCTTTAGAAGATTTCATTCCCCCTTCCTGTGGAAAATATTGGGAACATCATTGTGCCCAAAAAGCTCGATTTTAGTCTTGTTTGGCCAAAGAATACTCTTCCAATGGGTAAAGGGCTTATCTGCATGCTTTCTTGCATACCTCAATCATGCTTCTAAATGGACAGGCTTTAAATATGGAGTTCTACGAGGACAGTATGCTTTGAACCCAAAAGAGTGTAACATGTAACATGTTCGTAACTGTTGAGATGCTTACTTCAACCCCAGTTTTCCTTACCAGTTTTGGTAAGTCATTACATGTTAAATGAGGGTTCCAACTCACTTCTCTGAGAACCTTCCTCTTGGCTCTCTCTGGAATTTTGGTGGGGCACCCAAAACGAGGGAGGTTAGCAGTTAATCTTGTAAGTTTAAACTTGGCAATTATGATTTTAACAGTAGATTTCGGCACATTATGTTGTGTAGCAATGCCAGAAAGAGACACACGAGACTCATATTTTACAATAATTCATTTTTTAAATCACTGGACAGTTGTTTCCTGTTTGCTATGATGATGAAGCAGATAATGATGGAGACGGAGCTAAATTGCCAGAAGTACATTTTTTGCTGGCTATATTCCAATAATTATGAACCCAGTGCTAGTTCCGGGATGGTATAATGTAGTTTATTCATCAAACTAAACAAAATATTTACGGAAATATCAGTTTTTTCATGTGTTCTGAGCTGTATGAACACTTTCTGCTCCTCCTATTTTTGGTTATTTGTTTATAAACAGTATATTTGTCATTTAATGTACATACAAATGTATCTAGATGTGTGTTGGTAGGATATTTATAATATATTGTACTTCTATTAGCCTAATCATGATACTTTTTAAGTTATGAGCAAATAACGAATCAAGACGCAGGGGTACAAACACTTTCTGTCGTTACTGTAAGCACATGTTTGTATGGAAATGCAGTGCACATATAAATAAAAAAAATTTAAAAAGTTAACACTTTAATAAAGTTAATCAAAAAGAACTTGGGTTTATTTGCAAGACAGAAAATAATTAATACAAAAATTAGATCAACCCAAATGCCATCAAACAAACAAAGAAATGACAAATATGTTAACTTGACAATATTATCATTACAGTCTGCTTAAAAACATTACACCTTCCCTATCAGTTCCACATAGTCACAATAAAAACATTACTTCAACTATTATTGTTAGAGTATATGATATAGACTAGTGACAGGTGATCTCAGAAAAGTATCACAGTTCTCAGTAAACTAGTTTTTAGCAATCTTTGGGTAAATCTCTCCATTACCATAATCAAAAACTTCTACCACAAGAAAACAGTAAATGATAAACACATATGTTTTAGTGTTCAGGAGAGGACATTCTTCCTATGGGGATTTTAAATCTTGAGAAGCAGGAGGTTTGATACCACAATAAATTGAAATATTCTGAACACTCAGAATAAGCATTAAACAACAGATCTAAAGATGCAAGTTACTGGGAAATTAAAAATTTAGTTTCAAGACAAAGGAACATAAATATTTATATTTATATATCAGTATAAATTTAAATACTAGTCAAAGACTGGGGTTTCAAATATATTTGAAAAGTGTTTTTTTTTAAATGTTAACAACAAAAACAACTAAGGTGATGTGAACTGTTACAAAGCAATGACTTAATGTTTCTAAGTTTCAAAACGATACCTAGTAGTCTGGCATCTAAAAATGAAATACACACACAGAAAAAATAGAAAATTGTAGTATGCATGGAACCGTACACATTCATATGTTTCAGAAAAAACAATCATTCATTTCTTCCAAACAAATGGTGCCAATTCAACAGATGAGTTTGTTTTTGTTTTGCTGTCTCTTCGTTTAGATTAGTAACACAGAACAAGTAATTATAATGTGAACTGATGACATCACGACAATCAGTGAAATGTTTCACACGAGGCTGTCTGGGCCATAGTTCTGGAAGTTACAAATATATTCAAGTGTTTGACTGGGTGATATTTTAATACTGACAACAGAATAAACCGAGAACTTCTGTGTACAGATTTAAAATTAAATATCTGTTCACCTGCAGACAGCTGAGCAATGCTGTGTCAAAGCATGTTGTACGTTCCACCACAAATAAATCACTTCATTATTCTTACAAATCTATGTCTGTCTACTTGTTAATAAATTGGCATAATATACTTTCTTACTCAAGTATTTGTGTATCTAGACATGAGAGATTGGCTGTGCTTATATAAAAATCATATAAGCTCACACTATCTTTGGGTATATGCGAGTATATATGTACATTTATAATTAATATTTTTGAATATTAATTTCTCTCTGTTATTTTGCTTTTTAGACATAAAATTACTAATTATCTTTCCAAATTTAGAAATATGAAACTGTTTCTTCACAACAATATAAATCACCCTACTTATCTGTTATTATCATTAACATTTCTAGAAAACTATTAAATATATTTAAAACCTCAATTTCTGATTGTTATTTTTATTTAGAATGATATATTTAATAATGTTAGCTTATTTTCAAAATATTAAGGTATACATCTTTAGGTCTGTTGAATGATGTTCACGTCCATCATTGTATGTTTGATAAACCTTTGGTGTATCAAACCTTTTGTTCCATCAAAGTTTAAAATCACTACAAGAGCATCATAACATTGTGAAAATTAAAACATCATTTACCACTTTCTGTCACAAGTTTTTTTTTCCTCTGTTCAATTTACTCACACCATAGAGGAATTTTCCATTATTTTCACCTCTGAGATACGTGATATTTCTGTGAATGTCAAAGTTAAACAAAACCAGTTTTGCTATAAAAAGATACAATGTAATTATTAACCATGCATCCAACAGATCTTACCACAGATCCAACAACCTATTCTCACTTCATAGTTAAAACAGTAGTTTTGTGACTGGTCCTGGTTTCGGCACAAAAGCCCTCTAGATAAGTCACAGGTCACTTTTTGTTGCATAGTAGAGTAATCTTTATGTGTTACATATTCCCGACACTGAATACGTACTGGATTGAGACAACCACCACTGACACCTACAATCTTTTTTATTGGCTCTTGGTCCCCAACATTTCCAGGTTTCGGAGTACTCAAACTGATCCAAGGACCGTATCTTATACATGTTTCTAAATAAAAGAACAAATAGAATGCAAAGTAAGCAAACTAAATCTTGAGGTCTTTCACTGTCAGTATAAAATAATCAAAATAAAATCCAACATACTATAGTTTATTTATAATTGTTTGATTAAAAATAGAACAATCTCTTAATATTTCCTAGCTGACATGCCTCTATTTTAAAATAAATTGAAGATTTCACTACAGAACTCACCATAAGGTTCAAAGCAGCCAAGTAATTCCAATCTCATGCTAATTCCTCCATAAAATTCCAAAGGTACAATTCTGACAGCTACAGCACTGACTGAAGTGTTAAATAAATTGTAAACTAAAGAATTGCGGTCAGTGTTCCCTTTGAAAACCTTTAGAAAGAAGAATATATATGAATCGTAAGAACTGCAGTTGGCAAGAGTTTAGTTTTTCAATTGCCAAAATATGTTCTGTCAATCAAAACATGAAAATTTGTTTGCAAATGTGTATGGTACTAAATATTTTTAAGATATATTATGTTCTTATATGAGTTCTTAAATTAAATAAAACCAAATAAAAAATACTAACACATATTAAACATACTTGTGATATGAAGATAACAACACCCTACAGTTCATTCATGTATTTGATGTATATACAATTTTTATTAATTTATAATTTCAAACATCCTAAAGACCGTCAAGGTTCTGTACGATATTCAGCCCTTAGTGTCAGTTTCTGTAACTATAGAAACTATCCACTGTTCCACGGTATAATTGTATGGAATCCTATAGTTGTCAAAAGAAACATATTTTTAGATTTTCATTGATCATCTGTAGGTAGAAGATGAACTATGAAGTCTGACATTATTTTGTCTAAAAAAACCAGAAGATGTGAAATCTGTGCTTGTTTACAACCTGTTACTAATAATATGGTGTGAGTAAGGTGTTAAACTAAACCAGAAGATGTGAAATCTGTGCTTGTTTACAACCTGTTACTAATAATATGGTGTGAGTAAATTGTTAAACAAAACCAGAAGATGTGAAATCTGTGCTTGTTTACAACCTGTTACTAATAATACTGTGTGAGTAAGGTGTTAAACAAAACTGAAGGAAATTCCATCCTGACAAGGGTCATGGGTGAACATTATTTAAAGAATATAAAAAGGAGGGAATACTACCTCTAGTAAAGAAAATAATAAAAACATTCAGTAATAAAATAAACCATATTTGATGTAAAAACTGCACGTAGCTGTAACGATATTCTACTAAACTGTGAGAAAGGTTCAGTCTCAGTGACTTTTGTTTATATCAGCGAGGTTGTTTGTAAAACTGTTCGTGCTCTTTTCATACACAGATAGTGACTACAAATGTAATCCTCTTGTACAAAACAATATTGAGGTTCTGACATAAACTGGTACAAAGTTAACAGAGCTGTCAGAACAGGAAAATATCGTGCATTTTCTTGTTATATAATGTTTATTCCAAATTTCATAAATAAAACAACTAAAAATGTTTCATCTCGGCAGACAGAGCAAAATACAAGAGTATGTCATCACCAAATAAAATTCAATAATCACTAAAAACATAGGAAAAGACATTCAGTAGACGAGGTAGTAAATAATAAAGTTAAGCATATTAACTATAATTGTTTACATCTTCATGAAAGATACATTCTAAATTTTACTTATGAAGAACAATCGTGATTTGTATAGACAATTGTAAAACAGTAAATTTATTTACACCTACATGTATGTAGTGGTAAGAATGTAAGACAACAATTTTAATTTCACAAACAGTTTTTCTGATTTAGTGAAACCTGAACCTTGCCACAAAATAATACCTTACAATATCTCCATCATGAGACTTTTCCACATTAAGAACGAACAAAGTCAAGAAATAGCACGTTTACAAGTAATGAAGTGTTGCAAATTCTTCAGTTGCAAACATCTGGATATTGTTTCAAATTAACATGAGTGTGAGTTAGATAAATATTTTGTTAGATATGAGTGAAGATGTGTTTGTGAGTTATTCTGTTAATCTGCAATTTCTTCCGATACAAATCAAGATGTAACTTGATCACACAGGATCATTTTTCACATTGAAGTGAATAAACTAGTACACATCCTCCTACAGACTGAGTTAAGTACTGATAGAACTTCAAGTATGAATAAAAAAGTTAAGTAAATTTAACCAAAAGAATAATTAATCAACTGAATACAATATCATTCATTTGCAGGCTCAAAGCTATTTTTCTGCTTGAGTTCTCTATGAATGCTCGTTAGATACGCGTGAATAACTTTTAAGTTTTTTCTTGCATAAAGATCAGGAATATATTTGGAATTACATAAAAATTCAAAAATTAATTAAAAGTTACCAGTAAAGTTGTAATAAATGTTTATGTAAAACTCCTTGAGATAATGAAACTGTGAGCTTGCAACTAAACTGCATTTTAAATAATTATTGCATTTAAAGGGTTTTCTTACACAGCAATATGATCCATCAAATAAAATAAATATTTTCAAACATTTAGAAAATGTAGCTGTTTACCTCTTTACCAGCAATGTTTCTTGCACTGGTCCACTTCTTATGATCAACAGTATAGAAAATAGCAAAATTTGTTACCCAATTATCTGCATCTTCACGGCCTAATCAGCAGAAATTAAGTAACAATTTTGGTAATTTTATAAAAACTACACAAAAACTCCAAAAATTAAAATTCCAAATTTTCAAGTGTACTAAAAAACTTCAAAATTTAACAATGATGAGTAATGTGTGAATAATAATAATAATAAGTTGAAATACAATCAAATCTAAATGACTGGTTTAAGATATAAAACTAAAATGTAACATAACCATGACTGATTGAACTATTTCAAAACAGGCTTCATCAATTTGACTAATCACATGACCTCTTTGTACTCATTTAAAGTCTTTGTACATTTAATACTTCTTACTTAACCAATCACGTGACCTCTTTGTACTCACTTGAAGTCTTTGCAGATTTAATGTTTCTAAATTTCAATATATTGTGTACATCTTCAGAAAATTTAGCAGTGTTTTAGTAAACATTGTCTTTCACATACAAAACAAACAATCATAATTTTAGTGAAGTAGTTTCAATAAAATAAAGATTTGTACATGAATATACTGAGTATTGGTTTCAATATTCTTTGTGAAAAGTAACATGCACTTTAAAATTAAAAATACTGTTCCTCATAAAAAAATCTGAACTTTTCTTTGTGTAATCCGTAACATCTCCTAAAGTGACCATTGTTTTCTTTGTGTAATCCCTAACATCTCCTAAACTGACCATTTTTTCTAAAGAAAACAGTGTTGTATGATATGTTATTTAATAGGTGAAATCCTTGACTTTCTATTGGGTTTATGTGACATAAATTAAACATTAGAGGAACTTCTAAAACAATCTGAAGAAGAGAGAATGTGATGGATGTGGTAGAAAGGTTCTGATTATCTCCTGACAGCTCTGTAACCAAATAAAATTGAAGGCTATAAAAAGTATGGTTTGCCGAGTAATAATTACTCTGTAGCTAGTAATTTGTGTCGAATTTCTAACTCTTTCAAGAGATGATGGAAATTCAGGATTTTAAAAAAATATTTCCTTGTACAATTAAGAACTTAAACTTATATATGAATACAATATGGATTGTTAACTATGATTTTATATGAATACAATGTGGATTGTTAACTATGATTTTATATGAATACAATAGGGATTGTTAACTATGATTTTATAAGAATACAATATGGATTGTTAACTATGATTTTATATGAATACAATATGGATTGTTAACTGTGATTTTACATGAATATAATACAGATTGTTAACTATGATTTTATACTATACTAATTGGTATAACATAGATAAAATGTTGGATGTAAGACACTAAACATTCTGTCATGTGCAGTAAAGGGTATCCACGGTTAAAGAGCTAAGATATAAAGCTAAAGTATCATCACATCTACATGTTCAAATGTTCCTAAACTAAAGTTATTCTTCTTACCCTGAGTTATAATTCCAGACAACTCTCTTAGAGAAGGAAAACTGATTTCAACAAACTGTTTCTGATCATTCAGTTTTGCTACCCATCCTCCTGTCCCATCTGCACCAGACTCAGTATTGAGTCGAATACGATTAGAGCCACTCTGGGGACTCAGAGAGGATGACACAAGTATATTAGCTGTTGGAATCTGACCATTCTCTAGCCCCATTGGTTCCCTACATTCTGAAAATAATAATATTTTACACCATAAAAATATTTTTGTGACATTTTAAATAACATGTATAGTAGTTTCTTTAAGGTATTAATATACTGTTAATAAAGAAACAATATTTACAATTCATAAATACTCTTTTCACATTTAGAAACTACTTAATCATGTTAAATTTATTTATATAAATTTCACTGTAACCTGGAACTCAAACTACATTATAATGTTGAACGAACATGTTAATCTAAAATAAAACCAATTTAAGACAAAAATACAGGACCCTATAACCTAAGTGTTCTTGAAAGGTGGACCTTTCTTCAACAGTTTACCTCCAATGTTGGAAATGCCCACTTTGAAAGTGCTATTAAAGGATTCTGCAATTTCATTAATCCGACATGTATTTGATCTATCTGTTCAAACTTTTATGAACTTAAGTTTAAATACAATTTCAATTTCAAATTGTTCATTATGAATAATGTATATTTCCAACTCTGTTTTTTTACTTATTTGCGATATTTTCACAATACAAAACTTACTAGATATAATGAAAGGAGTAGTTGAAGTAACTGGAAGTTCAGAAATAGCTTCAGCTGAAAAAATAAAATTATATCGTCACTCAAGACAACAGTGAACATTACAGGCAAGTAATCTATTTAAGTCAAATTAGAGTTAACATAAAAAATTGTTTAACAGTTATAAACACTTACAAAATATCACCAAGATACAAGTTATTTATAAATCTTCTTCTAATTGTACAACTCACTTGTCGCCTCAAAGCAACCAAGAAGTTCGAGACGCATTGCGATCCAATTATGCCATCTGAATGGATGAATATGAAGAAACTGAGCCCTGATCATTTTTGGAAAGTAGTTTGTAACTTGGGTATCACTGTCAAAGTTGGCAGCAAAGATCTGAAAACAAATAAAATCCAGATCTGAGCCACAGTAATCTTTGAAAAGATGTTTCACAATCAGCAGAAGAGTTTTAATAATAAATTAAAATCCTATTTGACAGAATAAAAAGTTGAAGAAAAACGTATTCATCATTTCAAAATACTTGGGAAATCTTAGTAAATGATATACCTGTAGTTGAATTTTTTTTCAAAAAAAGATACACTGTTAATTAACTAATACCATATAACAGTGCTATAATTATTTTAATTTATGCCGACCAGTGGTACTACACAAAGATTATGTCAACTTATACTAACCAGTGGTACTACATAATGATTATGTCAACTCATACTAACCAGAAGTACTATATAATGATTATGTCAACTGATACTAACCAGAGGTACTACATAATGATTATGTCAACTTATACTAACCAGTGGTACTACATAATGATTATGTCAACTTATACTAACTTGTGGTACTACATAATGATTATGTTAACTTATACTAACCAGAGGTACTATATAATGATTATGTCAACTTATACTAACCAGTGGTACTACATAATGATTATGTTAACTTATACTAACCAGAGGTACTACATAATGATTACGTCAACTTATACTAACGTGTGGTACTACATAATGATTATGTCAACTTATACTAATCAGAGGTATTAAATAATAATTATGTCAACTTATACTAACCAGTGGTACTACATAATGATTATGTTAACTTATACTAACCAGAGGTACTACATAATGATTACGTCAACTTATACTAACTTGTGGTACTACATAATGATTATGTCAACTTATACTAATCAGAGGTATTATATAATGATTATGTCAACTTATACTAACCAGTGGTACTACATAATGATTATGCCAACTTATACTAACTTGTGGTACTACATAATGATTATGTCAACTTATACTAATCAGAGGTATTATATAATGATTATGTCAACTTATACTAACCAGTGGTACTACATAATGATTATGTCAACTTATACTAACTTGTGGTACTACATAATGATTATGTTAACTTATACTAACCAGAGGTACTATATAATGATTATGTCAACTTATACTAACCAGTGGTAATACATAATGATTATGTCAACTTATACTAACCAGTGGTACTACATAATGATTATGTCAACTTATACTAACCAGAGGTACTACATAATGATTATGTTAACTTATACTAACCAGAGGTACTACATAATGATTACGTCAACTTATACTAACTTGTGGTACTACATAATGATTATGTCAACTTATACTAATCAGAGGTATTATATAATG
Organism: Carcinoscorpius rotundicauda; assembly: GCA_011833715.1. Taxonomy (NCBI): domain Eukaryota; kingdom Metazoa; phylum Arthropoda; class Merostomata; order Xiphosura; family Limulidae; genus Carcinoscorpius; species Carcinoscorpius rotundicauda. The sequence continues at coordinate 47,499,059 of CM022406.1, read as the reverse complement.
ATTATGTCAACTTATACTAACCAGTGGTACTACATAATGATTATGTTAACTTATACTAACTTGTGGTACTACATAATGATTATGTTAACTTATACTAACCAGTGGTACTACATAATGATTATGTCAACTTATACTAACCAGAGATACAACATTATGATAATGTCAACTTATTCTAACCAGTGGTACTACATAATGATTATGTTAACTTATACTAACCAGAGGTACTACATAATGATTATGTTAACTTATACTAACCAGAGGTACTATGTAATGATTATGTCAACTTATACTAACCAGTGGTACTATATAATGATTATGTCAACTTATACTAACCAGTGGTACTACATAATGATTATGTCAGGTTATACTAACCAGAGATACAACATAATGAATATGTCAACTTATGCTAACCAGAGATACAACATAATGAAGTCAACTTATGCTAATCAGATGTACTACTGTATGTTGATTATGTCTACATATGCAACCCAGTGATTGTATTTTTAATGATGTAAAGAAATAAACTAAATTAACATGAAAAAAAAACTACACTAATTGGTGACTCTGTGAACTTCTCTCTAGTCAAGTTGCATACAACTAGCCATATTTATCTAAATCAACTCACCACAACTAGCCATGTTTATCTAAATCAATCCACCAGTGTTTTGTTAAGAATAAGAATAATGTGAAAATAAGTTAAGCTGTATTTCATTATTATCCTAATAAGATAAGAGAGAAGTGAAAAATGAATAATTTACCTTTGGTTTTTTATTCTCTAATAAATAATTGTAGGGGGCATCTTTGGTACTCTTGTAAGCAATGTAGTAAGAAGTGACCCACTGGGATATTCCATTACGTCCTTGTGTAATTAAACCAGTTAGGTTCTTGGGTGCCAGAAGGTTGATCTTAAAATATTTAAAATATTTTCTGTCATTAAATAGTATGTTAGAATATCCTGAACACTTTATAAACCACAAAAAATAATAAATAGTATGTCAGAATATCCTGAACACTTTATGAACCACAAAAAATAATAAAGAGTATGTTAGAATATCCTGAACACTTTATGAACCACAAAAAATAATAAATAGCATGTTAGAATATCCTGAACACTTTATGAACCACAAAAAATAATAAATAGCATGTTAGAATATCCTGAACACTTTATGAACCACAAAAAATAATAAACAGTATGTTAGAATATCCTGAACACTTTATGAACCACAAAAAATAATAAATAGTATGTTAGAATATCCTGAACACTTTATGAACCACAAAAAAATAATAAATAGTATGTTAGAATTTCCTGAACACTTTATGAACCACAAAAAATAATAAATAGTATGTTAGAATATCCTGAACACTTTATGAACCACAAAAAATAATAAATAGTATGTTAGAATATCCTGAACACTTTATGAACCACAAAAAATAACACATACATGTATAATACCTACTTTTCCTGTCATAATAATTTAAAAAGGAGATACAACATTACTTTGAACTGGATTTACACACATGCTATGCACACGTAGCCACACTTTAAATTAAGTCTTAATTTAAACTGTTAGTATTACATCTGATCCCCTTTTAAGTTTTATGAAACTTATTTCACTTTCTTGAAATCTAAAGACAAGGTTCCACTGACAATATTTTAAATTAGAGATGTCTAAATCTTTTAAATTCTGACAAATAAAAACACATGAAATTAAAAGGTATTAAAATATTAATAAAATAAATTACCGTATTTTCCGCCTAATAAGCCGAATTTCTACACCTGAATTTTAGCCCTGATTTTTGGGGGTTGACTTTTTGGCCGATCACCAGCTTTGGACCAAAAAATACCGAAGACCAAAATCGGCCCCAAAATCATACCTTTAATCTCACAGTTACGTCAGTGTTATTTCACTTGAATAAACTTTATTTATTAATAGAAAAAGGTCTATACATTACGAATGACATGTATTCATAGAAATAACAAAATTCATAAAAAAATACACAGTTTAATATCAGAAATTTATTAAAATCCATCAAATTATCATCTTCATCGTCAGAAGCACCAAATAATAGATTCCAATCCTCGGCAGAGACCTGGTCGTCGTACGGGTCATTCTCTGGTGTTATTAGCTGAGTGGGTGGAATGTTGTCTTCCCTGTCGTCGTCGAACCACAACATATCATCTTTCATTCCATCTGTTGCATTTGAGATGCTGCATTTTTTAAATGACTTCTCTACAGTTTCAACACTAATATCGTCCCACGATTTCATGACCCACTCACAGATGGTAGCCTCGGTAATAAGCAAAAACCCTCATTTTCAGAGCTGAAAATTGGCCTCGGCTTATTAACCGGAAAATACGGTACATAAAAATGAAGTTGTATAAAATGAAGCTGTATAAAAAAGTGAATTTTCAAAATTATAAAATACATTTCAGTAATTAAACAGAAAGAACTGAATCACGTATAACCTAAAGGTGGTAATACATGATACTGCAGCAAACATGAACAATGTACTTCAACTTTGGTTGAGGCATAAACTAACAACATTTCAAAGTTGAATCAGCTTTAATGCAACGTGAACAAATTTGGTCCCATACTGGAGAAGTAATGTCAAATATAATTTTCAAAATTACTGTTGAATTCACATAAAATATGGAAAGCTTTAAGTAGAATATGGAAGTCAGTTGTATGCAGTAAATATGTTCAAAAATACTTGTACTTGTGACATGTGGATTGGATGCTGTGACTCAGAAAAGTTGGATAGAAAGGTGAAATACATGTGAAGAATAAAATTACATCTTCAGTTTGCACATTACACATGCAAAACCTCTAGTGACTTTCAGACACAAACCTAATGTTTTTCAGCATCCCACTATATTGTACTTTATAATTACCCTCTTCTAAGATATTATGTCAGTAAACCAGAAATGTAAGGTCAAATTAACATCTGATAACTTTCACATCAAACACAACACGATGTTGATTGGCACTCTGGAAAGCACATGTGGACCACATCCTCACAAACTTGGAATAATGAGCAAAAGTAGACTCTTAGAGACATTACAGAACATTGCATCTCGTTATTAACCCAAACATCACCTGAGAAGGACAAAACATCGTTCTCTGCTTATCAATAAAAGTGTTACTACCCACAGCAGCTATTCTGAGATACATTTTTATTTCAATTGGGTTCCTCGTCATCAAGAACTATGGAACATTCTGAGAGATACAACTTGAAAGTTATTCATACAAATCATACCTGCAGCTTTGAAGGTGTACTTCTAAAAGTACTTTCAGTAAAATCTCTAGTACATGTTTGAAACATATACTGAATCAATACATCTAGTAAAATCTCTAGTGCATGTTTAAAACATATACTGAATCAATATATCTCGTAAAATCTCTAGTGCATGTTTGAAACATATACTGAATCAATATATCTAGTAAAATATCTGGTGCATGTTTGAAACATATACTGAATCAATATATCTAGTAAAATCTCTAGTGCATGTTTGAAACATATACTGAATCAATATATCTAGTAAAATCTCTAGTACATGCTTGAAACATATACTGAATCAATATATTTAGTAAAATATCTGGTGCATGTTTGAAACATATAACAAAACAATATTTTCAGCAAAATGTCTAGAACACCTTTGAAACAAATACTGAAACAATACTTTTATTAAGATGTCTAGTGCATATTAGAAACATATTTTGAAACAATAGAGTAAAATGTGTGGTACATATTTAAAACATATACTAAAAATTTTCACTAAAATGTCTAGTGCATGTCTGAAACATATATTTAAACAATACTTATGATAAAATGGCTTCTGCATGTTTGAAACATATACTGAAACAATACTTTTAGTAAAATGTCTAGTGCAACTTTGAAAAATATATTGAAATAATACTTTCAGTAAAATGTATAGTGTATGTTTGAAACATATATTGACACAATATTTTCAGTAAAATGTCATGCATGTTTGAAACATACTGAAACACTACTTTCAGTAAAATGTCTAGTATAGCTTTGAAACATGTTAAAACAATACTTTCAATGAAATGGAATATTGAAACAATAGCTTTCAGTAAAATGCCTCATGCAATTTCGTTTGCTGTAACTTCAAATTATTTATATCCAAAATGTTAGAGTTAATGTTATAAAATACACTTAGAAAGATAATTTCCTGACTTTTCCTTTGAAATACAGGTAAAATTGGGAAGACTTATATCATTTACAAATTCATTATGTCTTAATTAAATATTTATCAAAAAAGTAGTGGAAGTCTATACATACCATATCAGCAGATTACTATATAATACAAAGTTTGAAATGTTTACAATGTCTACACCATTCTTATAGTTACAGGGATTAAACACCAAAAACTGGAAAATAAATGAAACCAATAAGCCAAACATCAATGCAAAAATTTCATACTGAATAGCACGTATTTGTATCTCTGTTACTCAGATCATTGCTTATTTAAAGGAGTAGAAATTTATAAATAAAATTTTAAATCCATCTACTGTCCATGAAGTCTCTACAGTGATGGCATTTCTTTCAACACTCTTCTAGCTGTGTTAGACATGATGGCATACAATTCTATCTGTAGAAAATAACATAAATAAAACTATCTGTGCAAAGACAAATCACAGATAACAGTTTTAAGAGAGTATCTGAAATGGAATAACCGTTTAGTGTATTTTAAATAAAACACAAATGTTGAAAATTCGTGTTTTATACGTCTTCACTGTGTTTGAAGCAATTTACATACATTTGTACTTTTACGACTTGCATTCTTCATAACATCTTAATCTTTCAAACCACATAAGAATCACAAAAACTACAATATTTTGGTATTCTTTAATGAGTAGAAGAAATATTTCAAGATAGTTTTACCTCAACAAACTGGTTTGAATCCTCTTCCTTAGCTACCCACCCTCCAGCAGAACCTTTTGTTGCAAGTGAGTTTAGTGCAATTGCAAAAGGCCCAAAGTTTGGTCCTTTAGAAGAGGTAACTCTGACCTGATCAGGTGTTATTCTACCATTCTCTAATCCCATTTTATCTTGACATACTATTCAGAGAGTGGTAAAGAATCATTACTGTATTTTGTAAAAGTAAACACAAGAAATACAAACAGAAGCAACATAATAATATTTGTTAATCTTTAAATATTTCTGTGTAATGAGTTTATTACATTGGGTTTCAGTACTTCATAAAGCCATAGCTTTGTAGACTTTTTAATGATACAAAAAAAAGGAAAATTTCTGTTAAATAATTGTTTTTCATTTCAAAATTAAAGCAAGCAATATAAACATATCTGTACTAAATTTGACCTAATAATTAATAAACACAAGTTTCTAAACCAACAAGGTTAAGAAAAACAGCATTAAGAAACAAAATACAATTTAACTACAAAACATACAAACATAAATCGTTTGTTTCAATTACATAACAGCACCAATATTATTATGCTAGTTACTCAGTGTACAAGAAACTGTATTGTATATTTACTTTTGTGTTAACGAGCAAGAAAGACTCAAAAAGCTACTTTGACGGTAATAAGCACAAAATCTGGAAAATAACTATCACAAACTAACCAGCAATAAAGATTAGATACAGTTACTTCTGTGTTAGCTAGCCACCAACAAAGATTGGATACAGCTATTTCTGTATTAGAAAACTAGCAACAAAGACTGGATACAGCTATTTCTGTATTAGACAACTAGCAACAAACACTGGATACAGCTATTTCTGTATTAGATAACTAGCAACAAAGACTGGAAACAGCTATTTCTGTATTAGACAACTAGCAACAAAGACTGGAAACAGCTATTTCTGTATTAGATAACTAGCAACAAAGACTGGATACAGCTATTTCTGTATTAGATAACTAGCAACAAAAATTGGATGTAGCTATTTCTGTATTAGATAACTAGCAACAAAAATTGGATGTAGCTATTTCTGTATTGTATAACTAGCAACAAAGACTGGATACAGCTATTTCTGTATTAGACAACTAGCAACAAAGACTGGATACAGCTATTTCTGTATTAGACAACTAGCAACAAAGACTGGATACAGCTATTTCTGTATTAGACAACTAGCAACAAAGACTGGATACAGCTATTTCTGTATTAGACAACTAGCAACAAAGACTGGATACAGCTATTTCTGTATTAGACAACTAGCAACAAAGACTGGATACAGCTATTTCTGTATTAGACAACTAGCAACAAAGACTGGATACAGCTATTTCTGTATTAGATAACTAGCAACAAAGACTGGATACAGCTATTTCTGTATTAGATAACTAGCAACAAAGACTGGATACAGCTATTTCTGTATTAGATAACTAGCAACAAAGACTGGATACAGCTATTTCTGTATTAGATAACTAGCAACAAAGACTGGATACAGCTATTTCTGTATTAGATAACTAGCAACAAAGACTTGATACAGCTATTTCTGTATTAGATAACTAGCAACAAAGACTGGATACAGCTATTTCTGTATTAGACAACTAGCAACAAAGACTGGATACAGCTATTTCTGTATTAGACAACTAGCAACAAAGACTGGATACAGCTATTTCTGTATTAGATAACTAGCAACAAAGACTGGATACAGCTATTTCTGTATTAGATAACTAGCAAAAAAGACTGGATACAGCTATTTCTGTATTAGATAACTGGCAACAAAGACTGGATACAGCTATTTCTGTATTAGATAACTGGTAACAAAGACTGGATACAGCTATTTCTGTATTAGATAACTAGCAATAAAGACTGTATACAGCTATTTCTGTATTAGACAACTAGCAACAAAGACTGGATACAGCTATTTCTGTATTAGACAACTAGCAACAAAGACTGGATACAGCTATTTCTGTATTAGATAACTAGCAACAAAGACTGGATACAGCTATTTCTGTATTAGACAACTAGCAACAAAGACTGGATACAGCTATTTCTGTATTAGATAACTAGCAACAAAGACTGGATACAGCTATTTCTGTATTAGATAACTAGCAACAAAGACTGGATACAGCTATTTCTGTATTAGACAACTAGCAACAAAGACTGGATACAGCTATTTCTGTATTAGACAACTAGCAACAAAGACTGGATACAGCTATTTCTGTATTAGATAACTAGCAACAAAGACTGGATACAGCTATTTCTGTATTAGACAACTAGCAACAAAGATTGGATGTAGCTATTTCTGTATTAGATAACTAGCAACAAAGAGTGGATACAGCTATTTCTGTATTAGATAACTAGCAACAAAGACTGGATACAGCTATTTCTGCATTAGACAACTAGCAACAAAAATTGGATGTAGCTATTTCTGTATTAGATAACTAGCAACAAAGACTGGATACAGCTATTTCTGTATTAGATAACTAGCAACAAAGACTGGATACAGCTATTTCTGTATTAGACAACTAGCAACAAAAATTGGATGTAGCTATTTCTGTATTATATAACTAGCAACAAAGACTGGATACAGCTATTTCTGTATTAGATAACTAGCAACAAAGATTGGATGTAGCTAATTTTGGATTATATAACCAGCAACAAAGATTGGATACAGCTATTTCTGTATTAGACAACCAGCAACAAATCAGTGATGATGAGTAAACCCACTTGTAGAAACAAACGGCTGGTTTGAGTTGAGAAAATTTTTATGTGGAGGAGCAAACAAAAACTGGATACAGGTATTTCTGTGTTATATAACCACCAACAAAGATTAGATACAGCTATTTCTTTGTTACATAACCAACAACAAAGACTGGATACAGCTATTTCTGTATTAGATAACTAGCAACAAGGACTGGATACAGCTATTTCTGTATTAGATAACTAGCAACAAAGACTGTATATAGCTATTTTTGTGTTAGAAAAAAAAGGGACAAAGACTGGATACAGCTGTTTTTGTGTTAGATAAACAGGGACAAAGATTGGATACAGCTGTTTCTGTGTTGTATAACTAGCAACAAAGACTGTATACAGGTATTTCTGTGTTAGATAAACAGGGACAAAGACTGTATACAGCTGTTTCTGTGTTGTATAACTAGCAACAAAGACTGTATACAGGTATTTCTGTGTTAGATAAACAGGGACAAAGACTGGATACAGCTATTTCTGTATTAGACAACTAGCAACAAAAATTGGATGTAGCTATTTCTGTATTATATAACTTGCAACAAAGACTGGATACAGCTATTTCTGTATTAGATAACTAGCAACAAAGATTGGATACAGCTATTTCTGTATTAGATAACTAGCAACAAAGATTGGATGTAGCTAATTTTGGATTATATAACCAGCAACAAAGATTGGATACAGCTATTTCTGTATTAGATAACCAGCAACAAAGATTGGATACAGCTATTTCTGTATTAGATAACCAGCAACAAAGATTGGATACAGCTATTTCTGTATTAGATAACCAGCAACAAAGATTAGATACAGCTATTTCTGTATTAGATAACTAGCAACAAAGATTGGATGTAGCTAATTTTGGATTATATAACTAGCAACAAAGACTGGATACAGCTATTTCTGTATTAGATAACTAGCAACAAAGACTGGATACAGCTATTTCTGTATTAGATAACCAGCAACAAAGATTGGATACAGCTATTTCTGTATTAGATAACTAGCAACAAAGATTGGATGTAGCTAATTTTGGATTATATAACCAGCAACAAAGATTGGATACAGCTATTTCTGTATTAGATAACCAGCAACAAAGATTGGATACAGCTATTTCTGTATTAGATAACCAGCAACAAAGATTGGATACAGCTATTTCTGTATTAGATAACCAGCAACAAAGATTGGATACAGCTATTTCTGTATTAGATAACTAGCAACAAAGATTGGATGTAGCTAATTTTGGATTATATAACCAGCAACAAAGATTGGATACAGCTATTTCTGTATTAGATAACCAGCAACAAAGATTGGATACAGCTATTTCTGTATTAGATAACCAGCAACAAAGATTGGATACAGCTATTTCTGTATTAGATAACTAGCAACAAAGATTGGATGTAGCTAATTTTGGATTATATAACTAGCAACAAAGACTGGATACAGCTATTTCTGTATTAGATAACTAGCAACAAAGACTGGATACAGCTATTTCTGTATTAGATAACTAGCAACAAAGATTGGATGTAGCTAATTTTGGATTATATAACCAGCAACAAAGATTGGATACAGCTATTTCTGTATTAGATAACCAGCAACAAAGATTGGATACAGCTATTTCTGTATTAGATAACCAGCAACAAAGATTGGATACAGCTATTTCTGTATTAGATAACCAGCAACAAAGATTGGATACAGCTATTTCTGTATTAGATAACTAGCAACAAAGATTGGATGTAGCTAATTTTGGATTATATAACCAGCAACAAAGATTGGATACAGCTATTTCTGTATTAGATAACCAGCAACAAAGATTGGATACAGCTATTTCTGTATTAGACAACCAGCAACAAATCAGTGATGATGAGTAAACCCACTTGTAGAAACAAACGGCTGGTTTGAGTTGAGAAAATTTTTATGTGGAGGAGCAAACAAAAACTGGATACAGGTATTTCTGTGTTATATAACCACCAACAAAGATTAGATACAGCTATTTCTCTGTTACATAACCAACAACAAAGACTGGATACAGCTATTTCTGTATTAGATAACTAGCAACAAAAATTGGATGTAGCTATTTCAGTATTAGATAACTAGCAACAAACACTGGATACAGCTATTTCTGTATTATATAACTAGCAACAAAGACTGGATACAGCTATTTCTGTATTAGATAACTAGCAACAAAGATTGGATGTAGCTAATTTTGGATTAGATAACTAGCAACAAAGACTGGATACAGCTATTTCTGTATTAGATAACCAGCAACAAAGATTGGATACAGCTATTTCTGTATTAGATAACCAGCAACAAAGATTGGATACAGCTATTTCTGTATTAGATAACCAGCAACAAAGATTGGATACAGCTATTTCTGTATTAGATAACTAGCAACAAGGACTGGATACAGCTATTTCTGTATTAGATAACTAGCAACAAAGACTGTATATAGCTATTTTTGTGTTAGAAAAAAAAGGGACAAAGACTGGATACAGCTGTTTTTGTGTTAGATAAACAGGGACAAAGATTGGATACAGCTGTTTCTGTGTTGTATAACTAGCAACAAAGACTGTATACAGGTATTTCTGTGTTAGATAAACAGGGACAAAGACTGTATACAGCTGTTTCTGTGTTGTATAACTAGCAACAAAGACTGTATACAGGTATTTCTGTGTTAGATAAACAGGGACAAAGACTGGATACAGCTATTTCTGTATTAGATAACTAGCAACAAAAATTGGATGTAGCTATTTCTGTATTAGATAACTAGCAACAAAAATTGGATGTAGCTATTTCTGTATTGTATAACTAGCAACAAAGACTGGATACAGCTATTTCTGTATTAGACAACTAGCAACAAAGACTGGATACAGCTATTTCTGTATTAGACAACTAGCAACAAAGACTGGATACAGCTATTTCTGTATTAGATAACTAGCAACAAAGACTGGATACAGCTATTTCTGTATTAGACAACTAGCAACAAAGATTGGATGTAGCTATTTCTGTATTAGATAACTAGCAACAAAGACTGGATACAGCTATTTCTGTATTATATAACTAGCAACAAAGACTGGATACAGCTATTTCTGTATTAGATAACTAGCAACAAAGACTGGATGTAGCTAATTTTGGATTATATAACCAGCAACAAAGATTGGATACAGCTATTTCTGTATTAGATAACCAGCAACAAAGATTGGATACAGCTATTTCTGTATTAGATAACCAGCAACAAAGATTGGATACAGCTATTTCTGTATTAGATAACCAGCAACAAAGATTGGATACAGCTATTTCTGTATTAGATAACTAGCAACAAAGATTGGATGTAGCTAATTTTGGATTATATAACTAGCAACAAAGACTGTATACAGGTATTTCTGTGTTAGATAAACAGGGACAAAGACTGGATACAGCTATTTCTGTATTAGACAACTAGCAACAAAAATTGGATGTAGCTATTTCTGTATTATATAACTAGCAACAAAGACTGGATACAGCTATTTCTGTATTAGATAACTAGCAACAAAGACTGGATACAGCTATTTCTGTATTAGACAACTAGCAACAAAGACTGGATACAGCTATTTCTGTATTAGACAACTAGCAACAAAGACTGGATACAGCTATTTCTGTATTAGATAACTAGCAACAAAGACTGGATACAGCTATTTCTGTATTAGACAACTAGCAACAAAGATTGGATGTAGCTATTTCTGTATTAGATAACTAGCAACAAAGACTGGATACAGCTATTTCTGTATTATATAACTAGCAACAAAGACTGGATACAGCTATTTCTGTATTATATAACTAGCAACAAAGACTGGATACAGCTATTTCTGTATTAGATAACTAGCAACAAAGATTGGATGTAGCTAATTTTGGATTATATAACCAGCAACAAAGATTGGATACAGCTATTTCTGTATTAGATAACCAGCAACAAAGATTGGATACAGCTATTTCTGTATTAGATAACCAGCAACAAAGATTGGATACAGCTATTTCTGTATTAGATAACTAGCAACAAAGATTGGATGTAGCTAATTTTGGATTATATAACCAGCAACAAAGATTGGATACAGCTATTTCTGTATTAGATAACCAGCAACAAAGATTGGATACAGCTATTTCTGTATTAGATAACTAGCAACAAAGATTGGATGTAGCTAATTTTGGATTATATAACTAGCAACAAAGACTGGATACAGCTATTTCTGTATTAGATAACTAGCAACAAAGACTGGATACAGCTATTTCTGTATTAGATAACTAGCAACAAAGATTGGATGTAGCTAATTTTGGATTATATAACTAGCAACAAAGACTGGATACAGCTATTTCTGTATTAGATAACTAGCAACAAAGATTGGATGCAGCTAATTTTGGATTATATAACCAGCAACAAAGATTGGATACAGCTATTTCTGTATTAGATAACCAGCAACAAAGATTGGATACAGCTATTTCTGTATTAGATAACCAGCAACAAAGATTGGATACAGCTATTTCTGTATTAGATAACCAGCAACAAAGATTAGATACAGCTATTTCTGTATTAGATAACTAGCAACAAAGATTGGATGTAGCTAATTTTGGATTATATAACTAGCAACAAAGACTGGATACAGCTATTTCTGTATTAGATAACTAGCAACAAAGACTGGATACAGCTATTTCTGTATTAGATAACCAGCAACAAAGATTGGATACAGCTATTTCTGTATTAGATAACTAGCAACAAAGATTGGATGTAGCTAATTTTGGATTATATAACCAGCAACAAAGATTGGATACAGCTATTTCTGTATTAGATAACCAGCAACAAAGATTGGATACAGCTATTTCTGTATTAGATAACCAGCAACAAAGATTGGATACAGCTATTTCTGTATTAGATAACCAGCAACAAAGATTGGATACAGCTATTTCTGTATTAGATAACCAGCAACAAAGATTGGATACAGCTATTTCTGTATTAGATAACCAGCAACAAAGATTGGATACAGCTATTTCTGTATTAGATAACCAGCAACAAAGATTGGATACAGCTATTTCTGTATTAGACAACCAGCAACAAATCAGTGATGATGAGTAAACCCACTTGTAGAAACAAATGGCTGGTTTGAGTTGAGAAAATTTTTATGTGGAGGAGCAAACAAAAACTGGATACAGGTATTTCTGTGTTATATAACCACCAACAAAGATTAGATACAGCTATTTCTCTGTTACATAACCAACAACAAAGACTGGATACAGCTATTTCTGTATTAGATAACTAGCAACAAAAATTGGATGTAGCTATTTCAGTATTAGATAACTAGCAACAAACACTGGATACAGCTATTTCTGTATTATATAACTAGCAACAAAGACTGGATACAGCTATTTCTGTATTAGATAACTAGCAACAAAGATTGGATGTAGCTAATTTTGGATTAGATAACTAGCAACAAAGACTGGATACAGCTATTTCTGTATTAGATAACCAGCAACAAAGATTGGATACAGCTATTTCTGTATTAGATAACCAGCAACAAAGATTGGATACAGCTATTTCTGTATTAGATAACCAGCAACAAAGATTGGATACAGCTATTTCTGTATTAGATAACTAGCAACAAGGACTGGATACAGCTATTTCTGTATTAGATAACTAGCAACAAAGACTGTATATAGCTATTTTTGTGTTAGAAAAAAAAGGGACAAAGACTGGATACAGCTGTTTTTGTGTTAGATAAACAGGGACAAAGATTGGATACAGCTGTTTCTGTGTTGTATAACTAGCAACAAAGACTGTATACAGGTATTTCTGTGTTAGATAAACAGGGACAAAGACTGGATACAGCTGTTTCTGTGTTGTATAACTAGCAACAAAGACTGTATACAGGTATTTCTGTGTTAGATAACTAGCAACAAAGACTGGATACAGCTATTTCTGTATTAGATAACTAGCAACAAAAATTGGATGTAGCTATTTCTGTATTAGATAACTAGCAACAAAAATTGGATGTAGCTATTTCTGTATTGTATAACTAGCAACAAAGACTGGATACAGCTATTTCTGTATTAGACAACTAGCAACAAAGACTGGATACAGCTATTTCTGTATTAGATAACTAGCAACAAAGACTGGATACAGCTATTTCTGTATTAGATAACTAGCAACAAAGACTGGATACAGCTATTTCTGTATTAGACAACTAGCAACAAAGATTGGATGTAGCTATTTCTGTATTAGATAACTAGCAACAAAGACTGGATACAGCTATTTCTGTATTATATAACTAGCAACAAAGACTGGATACAGCTATTTCTGTATTAGATAACTAGCAACAAAGACTGGATGTAGCTAATTTTGGATTATATAACCAGCAACAAAGATTGGATACAGCTATTTCTGTATTAGATAACCAGCAACAAAGATTGGATACAGCTATTTCTGTATTAGATAACCAGCAACAAAGATTGGATACAGCTATTTCTGTATTAGATAACCAGCAACAAAGATTGGATACAGCTATTTCTGTATTAGATAACTAGCAACAAAGATTGGATGTAGCTAATTTTGGATTATATAACTAGCAACAAAGACTGTATACAGGTATTTCTGTGTTAGATAAACAGGGACAAAGACTGGATACAGCTATTTCTGTATTAGACAACTAGCAACAAAAATTGGATGTAGCTATTTCTGTATTATATAACTAGCAACAAAGACTGGATACAGCTATTTCTGTATTAGATAACTAGCAACAAAGACTGGATACAGCTATTTCTGTATTAGACAACTAGCAACAAAGACTGGATACAGCTATTTCTGTATTAGACAACTAGCAACAAAGACTGGATACAGCTATTTCTGTATTAGATAACTAGCAACAAAGACTGGATACAGCTATTTCTGTATTAGACAACTAGCAACAAAGATTGGATGTAGCTATTTCTGTATTAGATAACTAGCAACAAAGACTGGATACAGCTATTTCTGTATTATATAACTAGCAACAAAGACTGGATACAGCTATTTCTGTATTATATAACTAGCAACAAAGACTGGATACAGCTATTTCTGTATTAGATAACTAGCAACAAAGATTGGATGTAGCTAATTTTGGATTATATAACCAGCAACAAAGATTGGATACAGCTATTTCTGTATTAGATAACCAGCAACAAAGATTGGATACAGCTATTTCTGTATTAGATAACCAGCAACAAAGATTGGATACAGCTATTTCTGTATTAGATAACTAGCAACAAAGATTGGATGTAGCTAATTTTGGATTATATAACCAGCAACAAAGATTGGATACAGCTATTTCTGTATTAGATAACCAGCAACAAAGATTGGATACAGCTATTTCTGTATTAGATAACTAGCAACAAAGATTGGATGTAGCTAATTTTGGATTATATAACTAGCAACAAAGACTGGATACAGCTATTTCTGTATTAGATAACTAGCAACAAAGACTGGATACAGCTATTTCTGTATTAGATAACTAGCAACAAAGATTGGATGTAGCTAATTTTGGATTATATAACTAGCAACAAAGACTGGATACAGCTATTTCTGTATTAGATAACTAGCAACAAAGATTGGATGCAGCTAATTTTGGATTATATAACCAGCAACAAAGATTGGATACAGCTATTTCTGTATTAGATAACCAGCAACAAAGATTGGATACAGCTATTTCTGTATTAGATAACCAGCAACAAAGATTGGATACAGCTATTTCTGTATTAGATAACCAGCAACAAAGATTAGATACAGCTATTTCTGTATTAGATAACTAGCAACAAAGATTGGATGTAGCTAATTTTGGATTATATAACTAGCAACAAAGACTGGATACAGCTATTTCTGTATTAGATAACTAGCAACAAAGACTGGATACAGCTATTTCTGTATTAGATAACCAGCAACAAAGATTGGATACAGCTATTTCTGTATTAGATAACTAGCAACAAAGATTGGATGTAGCTAATTTTGGATTATATAACCAGCAACAAAGATTGGATACAGCTATTTCTGTATTAGATAACCAGCAACAAAGATTGGATACAGCTATTTCTGTATTAGATAACCAGCAACAAAGATTGGATACAGCTATTTCTGTATTAGATAACCAGCAACAAAGATTGGATACAGCTATTTCTGTATTAGATAACTAGCAACAAAGATTGGATGTAGCTAATTTTGGATTATATAACCAGCAACAAAGATTGGATACAGCTATTTCTGTATTAGATAACCAGCAACAAAGATTGGATACAGCTATTTCTGTATTAGATAACCAGCAACAAAGATTGGATACAGCTATTTCTGTATTAGATAACTAGCAACAAAGATTGGATGTAGCTAATTTTGGATTATATAACTAGCAACAAAGACTGGATACAGCTATTTCTGTATTAGATAACTAGCAACAAAGACTGGATACAGCTATTTCTGTATTAGATAACTAGCAACAAAGATTGGATGTAGCTAATTTTGGATTATATAACTAGCAACAAAGACTGGATACAGCTATTTCTGTATTAGATAACTAGCAACAAAGATTGGATGTAGCTAATTTTGGATTATATAACCAGCAACAAAGATTGGATACAGCTATTTCTGTATTAGATAACCAGCAACAAAGATTGGATACAGCTATTTCTGTATTAGATAACCAGCAACAAAGATTGGATCCAGCTATTTCTGTATTAGATAACCAGCAACAAAGATTGGATACAGCTATTTCTGTATTAGATAACCAGCAACAAAGATTGGATACAGCTATTTCTGTATTAGACAACCAGCAACAAATCAGTGATGATGAGTAAACCCACTTGTAGAAACAAACGGCTGGTTTGAGTTGAGAAAATTTTTATGTGGAGGAGCAAACAAAAACTGGATACAGGTATTTCTGTGTTATATAACCACCAACAAAGATTAGATACAGCTATTTCTGTATTAGATAACTAGCAACAAAAATTGGATGTAGCTATTTCTGTATTAGATAACTAGCAACAAAGACTGGATACAGCTATTTCTGTATTAGATAACTAGCAACAAAGATTGGATGTAGCTAATTTTGGATTATATAACTAGCAACAAAGACTGGATACAGCTATTTCTGTATTAGATAACTAGCAACAAAGATTGGATGTAGCTAATTTTGGATTATATAACCAGCAACAAAGATTGGATACAGCTATTTCTGTATTAGATAACCAGCAACAAAGATTGGATACAGCTATTTCTGTATTAGATAACCAGCAACAAAGATTGGATACAGCTATTTCTGTATTAGATAACCAGCAACAAAGATTGGATACAGCTATTTCTGTATTAGATAACCAGCAACAAAGATTGGATACAGCTATTTCTGTATTAGATAACTAGCAACAAAGATTGGATGTAGCTAATTTTGGATTATATAACCAGCAACAAAGATTGGATACAGCTATTTCTGTATTAGATAACTAGCAACAAAGATTGGATGTAGCTAATTTTGGATTATATAACCAGCAACAAAGATTGGATACAGCTATTTCTGTATTAGATAACCAGGAACAAAGATTGGATACAGCTATTTATGTATTAGATAACCAGCAACAAAGATTGGATGTAGCTAATTTTGGATTATATAACCAGCAACAAAGATTGGATACAGCTATTTCTGTATTAGATAACCAGCAACAAAGATTGGATACAGCTATTTCTGTATTAGATAACCAGCAACAAAGATTGGATACAGCTATTTCTGTATTAGATAACTAGCAACAAAAATTGGATGTAGCTATTTCTGTATTAGATAACTAGCAACAAAGACTGGATACAGCTATTTCTGTATTAGATAACTAGCAACAAAGATTGGATGTAGCTAATTTTGGATTATATAACCAGCAACAAAGATTGGATACAGCTATTTCTGTATTAGATAACCAGGAACAAAGATTGGATACAGCTATTTATGTATTAGATAACCAGCAACAAAGATTGGATGTAGCTAATTTTGGATTATATAACCAGCAACAAAGATTGGATACAGCTATTTCTGTATTAGATAACCAGCAACAAAGATTGGATACAGCTATTTCTGTATTAGATAACCAGCAACAAAGATTGGATACAGCTATTTCTGTATTAGATAACTAGCAACAAAAATTGGATGTAGCTATTTCTGTATTAGATAACTAGCAACAAAGACTGGATACAGCTATTTCTGTATTAGATAACTAGCAACAAAGATTGGATGTAGCTAATTTTGGATTATATAACTAGCAACAAAGACTGGATACAGCTATTTCTGTATTAGATAACTAGCAACAAAGATTGGATGTAGCTAATTTTGGATTATATAACCAGCAACAAAGATTGGATACAGCTATTTCTGTATTAGATAACCAGCAACAAAGATTGGATACAGCTATTTCTGTATTAGACAACCAGCAACAAATCAGTGATGATGAGTAAACCCACTTGTAGAAACAAATGGCTGGTTTGAGTTGAGAAAATTTTTATGTGGAGGAGCAAACAAAAACTGGATACAGGTATTTCTGTGTTATATAACCACCAACAAAGATTAAATACAGCTATTTCTCTGTTACATAACCAACAACAAAGACTGGATACAGCTATTTCTGTATTAGATAACTAGCAACAAGGACTGGATACAGCTATTTCTGTATTAGATAACTAGCAACAAAGACTGTATATAGCTATTTTTGTGTTAGAAAAAAAAGGGACAAAGACTGTATATAGCTATTTTTGTGTTAGAAAAAAAGGGACAAAGACTGTATATAGCTATTTTTGTGTTAGAAAAAAAAGGGACAAAGACTGGATACAGCTGTTTTTGTGTTAGATAAACAGGGACAAAGATTGGATACAGCTGTTTCTGTGTTGTATAACTAGCAACAAAGACTGTATACAGGTATTTCTGTGTTAGATAAACAGGGACAAAGACTGTATACAGCAATTTCTGTGTTGTATAACTAGCAACAAAGACTGTATACAGGTATTTCTGTGTTAGATAAACAGGGACAAAGACTGGATACAGCTACTTCTGAATTAGATAACCAGCAACAAAGATAGGACAAAATTGTTTGTTAGTTTACCAGTTATAAAGGTACAACAGAGCTATTTTTATTTTACCACCTTCTAAGGCTAGACACAGTTACTTCTGTTATTTTACCAGCTTCAAAGATTTGACACACTTACTTCTCTTACATACAATTACTTTTATTTTACCAACTACAAAAGGTTAGATGCAGTAACTTACGTTATCTTTTCTGCTTCAAAAGGTTTGATTACTCTTCTCAGTTTTTAGCATTTAAATTCATTTTTAAAGATACTAGGTAAATCACAAGAATTAAAAGAAGATAATAAATCTGTACTCTACTTATTACTAAGTATTTATTTGCTTTTTCTGAAGCTTTGTATGCCAACATATCAGCTTCAGAGAACTTCATGTGCTGGAATACATACTCAGAATCCTATTAAAACTATTTCATGAGTGAAAATAAGCAACTTTAGTGAAAATTGATAATTATTATCAGTACTTGCAAAATGTAGATTTTAATTTTATGTCTTTTTCACAAGAGATGTGAAAATAAGAGAATCGTAATAGGAAAAACATGTTATAGCTTCATTGAATATTACTATAAAAAAAAACATTACATTACATATATATACACTTGTGTGATGCATGTATGAAAGAAAAACCAAATTGTTTTCAGTATTCTACCCATACCTTCACACTCATTATCTTCATTAACATAATTCGAATAAAACTATCATAAAAATCAGATAAATTAAAGCATTAGACTGAAATACATTTTGATATTAAACAAAACATCTGCTTTACAAAGATATCATGAAAAAATTTAAAATTCTAAAGATTTATTCTTTGAACATTTACCTGGTGAAGGGGTTGGTGCTACTGTCAAAGGTTTGGGGATACCTAAGAAACAAGGAACAAAAATTACATTCCACACAAACATTTAATATTTTTAATCAATTTCCTACTTTAAACTCAATGAAAATAATTTGATAAACTGCTCAATTTTTAAGGTATTGTTTTATTTCATGTCTAAACATTTTATACAACACTGTAAACAGCTGTTTAAGAGGTATAAACATATTTTATACAACACTGTAAATAACTGTTTAAGAGGTATAACATTTTATATGACACTGTAAACAACTGTTTAAGAGGTATAACATTTCATACGACACTGTAAACAACTGTTTAAGAAGTATAACATTTTATACAACACTGTAAACAGCTGTTTAAGAGGTTTCAACATATTTTATACAACACTGTAAACAACTGTTTAAGAGGTATAAACATATTTTATACAACACTGTAAACAACTGTTTAAGAGGTATAAACATATTTTATACAACACTGTAAACAACTGTTTAAGAGGTTTCAACATATTTTATACAACACTAAACAACAGTTTAAGAGGTATAAACATATTTTATACAACACTGTAAGCAACTCTTTAAGAAGTATAACATTTTATACAACACTGTAAACAAATGTTTAAGAGGAATAAACATATATTATTCCACACTGTAAACAATTGTTTAAGAGCATGAAATGAGATTACTATTTAAATTACTCGCACACTGTACTCACCTTCACATCCCAAGAGTTCCAAACGTAATGCAATCTGTCTGACCCATTCCAAAGGTTGAACTCTAACATATCTTGCTTCGAATGGATTTACGAATATATGTTTTACCTCTGAAAAACTATCATAGTTGCCTGTAAAAACCTAGAAATTTGTGATAGAAATGATTAGATCTAATTGTTCAATTCAGTATAATTACTGATTAAATTTTAATGACATTAAGTTAAATATTGAAAAGCCAAACACATTTTGCAGAATCCAAAAGTTCATCTACAAGAATTATGTAATTTCTCTTCTCCATCCTCCAAAACTAGAATTCAGTATTATATATATATCTAAAAATAAATAACCTCATAACACCAAATTCTGTTGTTAAATAAATGACTTTATAACACCAAATTCTGTTGAAATTGATTTTTATTAATATTTAATTAGAAACACAATGTTTCATTTTGCAGTTTTCTTAAGAGCATTCTACTAAAAACAAACAACAAAAATTGTAAGAAATTTCAACAAGTTTATACAGAAACTTCTAACTGACTCTACAGTTTCATTTGGAATTATATGACGTAAAGCTAATTTCTGAAAGTTTAAATTGTGTCTCAAATTGGTTAATATGGGTATTAAAACTTTTATTGAAATAAAGTAGAAAACAATGTTTCAAACTTCGAGGTCATCTTTAGGTTGACAAGTGAGTGACTGATTTAGTGTTTTATGGCACAAAGCAGTGAGGCTATCTGTGCCAGACATCTGGTAAAAATGTAAAAATAAAGTAAATGTAGTAAAATACATAAATGGAAATGAAGGTAAAACAAAAAAGTATAAAACCAATGTTGACACCTAGTTTACAACGTTAAGATAGAAGGCAAAGTATAAGAAGTTGTAAGGTATTTACTCTAGCAAAAAGACAATGATCATAACCTGCCAGGAAGACTAACAGATAAGTTCAAGACCCACCATCAATCACCTGAAGTTGGTCTTTCCAGTCCTGGTTCCAGGTTATGTGTCATAGCAACCAGTATCAAAATGTAAAAGAATAGAAGTTTTAAAAGACACATAGCAAAATCACAAAAATGAGTAGCCAAATGTCCAGTAAAAAGAGAAAAGTCAAGTAAATGGAGTAAAATTTGTAAAATAAATGAAGGTAAAAACAAAACAGCAATTAAAACAGAAAATGGTGTAAAATCCAATGGTGACATCCAGTCTTCAATGTTATAAAGTATTTACTCTAGCAAAATGGTAATGATCATAACCCACCAGGAAGACTAACAGGTAAGTTCAAGAACCACCGTCAATCACCTGAAGTTGGCCTTTCCAGTCCTGGTTCCAGATTATATGTCATAATGGCCAGTACTAAAAGATAAAGTAGTAAAAGTTTGAAATGATATGAAGCAAAAGTAAAATAACAACTCGCCAGAACGACTAACGAGTAGTCCAAAGGATAGTTCAAACAGTAGCGTTAGTCACTGAAGTTGGCCTTTCCAGTCTAGGTGTCGAGTTATTTAATGTTCTGGCCATTGTTTAATGTCACATTGAATGAGAGAGAATAAAACTTTAAAAAAAAAGCCACAATTAAAAAGGTGTAATAAATAAACATACCACCCTTAAATGAGATTAAAAAGATTAATGGCTATTAAAAAATTAAAAACGTTATTAAGGTGGACAGAGTCACCATCACCAATAACTCTGTCCAATGTTACAGACTGACGCTGGGAGAAAATATGTTTAAAGTATTGCCGTCGTTGAGAATTGTAACGATGGCAAGAAAGTAAAACGGGGCTGATAGTGATTTGAGTGTTACACAAACTACACATTGGTGCATCAGTTCCAGATAAAAGAAAATGATGAGTTAAAGAACTGTGACCAATGTGTAGTCTAGTTAGAACAACTTCCTCCTTCTGAACTTCACGGAAGCTAAATGGCCAAATTCCAATTTTGGGTTTGATTTGAAAAAGTTTGTTGTCGCGTTGCTCACTCCAAGTGGACTACCAGCTGGCATGGAGCCGAGCCTTGAAGACAACACCATAGTCCATGTACGGAATAGGCATAGGGGTGATGGTGCTGAGGCAGACATATTTAGCTGCCATGTCTGCAAGCTCGTTCCCATGAATACCAACATGGCCTGGTATCCAGAAAAACTGGATTGAAATAGCTGCTAATGAGAAATGGGCCAGTCGGTTTCGAATATCTGCGAGAATAGGATGTGAGCTAATGTGAAGTGATTCCAAGGCAAGTATAGAACTAAGCGAGTCAGTAAAAATAGTGCAGTTGGAGTACTGCTCAGCTGCAATATGATCCAGGGCAAGAGATATGGCATACAGTTCAGCAGTAAACACAGAAGCTGTAGAGGGGATTCTGTATGCAACTACTGACCCATAGCAAACCATAGCAGAGCCCACTGAATTACTTGATTTGGAACCATCTGTATAAATGGGAACTGAATGATAGTTTGAAAGATATTAATTGAATAAAAGACGGTACTTCCAATCTGGAGTATCTGCCTTTTTTAGGTGACTGAAAGAAAGGTCACATTTGGGAGCTGTAATAAGCCATGGTGAGATAGGCTGACCTGTGGAATATGCAATGTTATCCAAGGACAGACCCAAATCATCCAATTGCACCCGGATGCAAAGGCCAAATGGAGCAATGACAAATCGTCTGTTCTGAAAAAGTACAACCCACCGAGGAAGGAAAACACATTCCCAGGTGGGATGCTTTGGTAAGGAACAAAGTTTCGAAGTATATTGTAAAGATAGTTGCAAACGGCAAAGGTGTAGAGAAGGTTCATGAGATTCAATGTATATGCTTTGAACTGGAGAAGTATGAAAAGCCCCAGTGCAAAGTCGAAGTCCTTGATGGTGAATGGGGTCCAGCATCTTTAAGGCCAAGGGTCTGGCAGAGCCATAGACCATTGATCCATAGTCGAGTTTCGATCAAATAAGAGCATGATATACCTTTAACATTGAACAGCGATCTGCCCTCCAATTGGTAGAAGAGAGGACACGGAGGATGTTCAGTGCTCTTGTGCATTTGACCCGAAGCTGCTTTAAGTGTGATATAAAGGTCAGTTTACGATCAAAGATAAGCCCCGGGACCACTGGCAGCAAAACTTCACCGATATGAAGTTCAGGATCAGGGTGAATACCTTGTCGACGGCAAAAGTGCATGCATACAGTTTTTGAGAGAGAGAATTTAAAGCCATTTGCCAGAGTCCACTTCCATACACGATTGAGGGCAGTTTGTAGTTGCCGCTCAACATATGAAATGTGAGATGTGAAAGTCGTCAACATATAGCCCATTCGCAACAGTGAGAGGGAGTTGTTCAGCGATGGCATTTATCTTTATACTGAAGAGTGTGACACTCAATACACAGCCTTGAGGGACTCCAAGTTCCTGTACAAAAGAATGGGAAAGTGTCGAACCCACACGAACTTGGAATCTCCTGTCCATTAATAAATTTTATATAAACATAGGTAGATGGCCACGTAACCCATATGTATGGAGGTATCGCAAAACGTCATTCCTCCATGTTGTGTCGTAAGCCTTCTCTATATCAAAGAATATTGATACAAGATGTTGGCGGTTGAGAAAGGCTTCTCTGACAGATGCTTCAAGACGAATTAGGTGGTCTGTGGTGACGTGCTGTTGACAAAACCTACACTGGGTGGGTAAGAAGAGATTGTTTGATTCAAGGAACCAAACAAGACGAACATTAACCATCCTTTCTAAGGTCTTACAGAGACAGCTCCTCAAAGCAATTGGACGGTAGTTTGAAGGAAACTTGGGATCTTTCCCTGGCTGAAAAAAAAGGTAAAATAATAGCCTGGCACTGGGCATCAGGAAAAATATTCTCCTGCCAGATCTGGTTGAAGACAATCAGAAGGACATCAAGAGAAGCTAGAGATAAATGGTGCAGCATGTCATAATGAATATCATCAGGTCCAACAGACGTACTGGCAGACCAATGAAGGGCCATTTTTAGTTCCACCAGGGTAAAGCGATGATAATAGTCAAAGAAACAATCAGTTCGAAAGGAAAGAGGTGATCGCTCTGCCCTAGTCTTGATGACCAGGAAGGTAGAGGAACAAGCAGAGGTGCTAGATACCCAGCAAAAGCTTTCACCTAGAGTGTTAGCGATGTTCCGGACATCAGTCACCTCCTGACCATCAGAGAGTAAGATTGAGAGGGGGACAGAATTGTAGTGCCTTTCGAATCCTGTCCCATATGATCTTGGAACTAGTGGTAGAAGATATGCTGGTTGTGAACTTAATCCAAGATTCCTTCTGGCTTTGACGTCTTACCAACCTAGCATGTGCACGGGCCCGTTGGAAAGCAAAATGGTTTGAAAGTGTGGGATATCTATGAAAAGTATCCCAGGCCTGATTTTGAGCCTTCCGTGCTAAGTGGCAAGCAGAATTCCACCACGGATGAGGATATCGTGGAAAACGTGTCGAGGTTTTAGGAATACACTGAGCAGCTCCATGTATAATACAGTCAATTACCGCTGCTATACAATCGTCTATTGATGGCTGATTTACAAAGGCAGGATCAAGTTCTGCAAGTGCAGTGAAAGTGGACCAGTCTGCTTGATCCAGCTTCCATCAGGGCACACGGCCAGTCTATCTCAAAAGGATCGGAAAATGATCACTGCCTAGTGGATTACTGTCAACCCTCCATGAAAAATGGGAGAATAGTAAAGGGGAGCAAACTAAGAGATCAACAGCAGTAAAGGACTGACTAGGAGCATGAAAGTAAGTGGAAGAACCAGCAATGAAAAGAAAAAGATTGTGATCAGAGCATCCGCTCTACAGATCAACCCCTCCCATCAAATAATAGCACTTCCCCAGAGGGGATGGTGTCCATTAAAATCCCCCAGGATTAGAAATGGAGATGGCAACTGTTCAACGAGAGCATCAAGTTCTGATTGATCGTATGTCTCTCCAGGGGACAGGTACAGAGAATAAACAGTGATGGTTTGACCCAAGGAAACACAGATAGCTATGGTCTCCAAGGGTGTGTTGAGTGACAAAGACAGGGTGGGCACATGGTGATCAACTAACAGTGCCACCCCTCCATGTACTCGACCATCACACAACTTGTCATTTCTGAACAGAGAAAACTGCTGAATGGAGACTGTATCAGCAGATTTGAGAAATGTTTTTTGTAAAGAAAGACAAACAGGAAGGTAGGAAGCAATCAGCATTTTGACCAAATTAGAACGTAAATCTTGACAGTTCCATTGTATCAAGGTGGCCATTTTTAAGAACGGGTAGGTGAGGTGGCTGGAGAACCCTTCGGTTTACGACAACTTTTTTCTTTACTGTCTTTAGTCGGAGGAGGTCTATCAACCTCCATGGATCCTGGTCTGGGTCGAGTGGGCAGGTTTTTGTTATTGGAAGGGGAATCCAGTGACTGAGGATGCGAACGAATAATTGTTTTGTCTCTTGTGGTGGGAGAAAAAGATGTATCGGAAGAAATGCCTATATTTGAAACTAAAGGATGTGGATCTTGAGGTTTGATGGACTGTATGGACGGAACAGAAATGGGTGTGCAAGTCAATTCATCAACCTTTTTAACCATGGAGGTCAAAAGACTTTTCATTTGTTTTGAAAACGATTCTCTTGGAGGCCCAGAGAGATCTGTCTGCACTCCCACTGTAGTTGTGGAATGAAGTGCAGTAGCACATATTCGAGATGGAGTTGTGGACAGCAATTTCCGAGCCTCGGGATAATTAATGTTATGTATCGTTCTCAAACGCTGCACCTCTTTTTCCTCCAACCATTCTAGGCAAGAATGAAAGTAAGAGGGGTGAGAACCATTACAGTTTACGCAATGTGGGTTCATGTCACAGTCATAGGCATCGTGGTCCTTGCCTCCACAACTAGCACATGTCAGGGAACCACGACAAGATGTCTTTGAGTGGCCGAATCTCTGACATTGGAAACATCAAAGAGGGTTTGGAATGTATGGCCGAACCCTGCAGATGAGATAACCTGCCTTGATGGTGGCAGGTGCACGTGGTGAAGTAAATGTTAAAACGAGGCTATTTGTTGGCAGTGTAACTCCATCTTTGGAAGTGGAGATGCACCTCACTGCAGAAACTCCTTGAGTGGAGAGACCAGCAAGAATCTCTGACTTGGGAACGTTCTTCAAATCCCTTTCAACAATAACTCCTCGTGAAGAATTCAAAGTTGCATGGGGTGTAACCTAAACAAGTATATCTCCAATTGCCTTTGAATTCAAGAGCAGTTCACTGTGTTGAAATGTGAATGTTTCCATCAATATGCCACCAGATCTTTACTGACTTTGGAGAGCCAGCAAGTCCCTCCAATCCTTTCTGAATAAAAAAAGGGGACATTTGCCCTAAAGGTTTTTCCAAAAGAGAATGCAATATAAGAAAATGAGGTACGTGTGTTACTTATGTTAAAGATTGCTGTTCAGAGTATTCAAGACGTGTTTGCTTACCCATTGACTGTTTTTTTACAATTTTATTTAAATTTTTTGGAGGGTCCATAGGAAAGCAGAAACATTTCGGTACCCACTGACCCCACCCACCATGGAGCCCTACAAGGGGACACACTACAAAATCATGCAAGGACAATGCAGCAACACCAGGGTTTCGTGAGCACTATACCCAAACACCAGCATCAGGCACAATGTCCACAACACCAGTTGAGAGCTTCCAACACTGGTACTTGGTTGACTCTAGTCTTAGTGGATCAGCCGACTGACCCAAGGGGGGCCATCGAAAGGCCGCCCATCTACAGGAATTCGAGTCCAAAGTGGTGTGTTAGGGTTGCACCCCTCAACCACCAGGATCCTCTCCTCCCCTTCATGGGTCACCACGCACGGCAAACACGTGGGTGGATGTTTAGATCCTAGAGAAGGTAACCAGACAGAACAGAATCTTCCCTGGGAGGTCCCCTCACCACGTACAGGAATCCACACCAAGGGGAGGTTGACAAAGAGAGTTTGTAACTTCATTTTACAAGTTACATTTTTACTTCAAGTGTGTTTTTTGTCATTACAAATATTTTAAATTATCTACAGTAACCACATACTACTGTATATGAGGTCTGAAACAGAAAGGTTGAGGTGATAAACTTCAAATGTTATCCTTTGTATCTGTTAATTTATGGTCATAACTGTTGGATGAAAAACAGCAGCTCTCTCACTTTGAAACTTGTAAAGACAGACAAGATGTTATATTTTTGCATGCAAGGTTCAACAGGGTATGTGTGATGGCACATAAACATCAGTATGCCACAAAAATGATAACATCTTTATTTTTACCTCAACTTTTGCTTTTTCAGTTTTTACTTTCAATAGTGATTACTATACGTAACAATATTAATTTTCAACAATATAGTGAGAATAATGCACTCTGGAATTAAACAGAATATCTTAATTAAACCAATTAAAGTTTCACACTGTTAGTTATTATTTGTGTCTTAGTAGAATACTCCTGCAGAAACCGTGTTGAGAAACAAAGAATGTTCAACTGAAAAGAAACAACTTAATGTCATTTATTTCTAAAATTACTGCACTACAGAAACAATTGGCACTTACTTTAGCCACTTTGTAATTGGATGATTCTGTCACAAATGAGAAAGACTGATCATTAGAGCTATACATAACCCTAAATGCTGTGACCCATGATTGACCTTTGTCCTGACCTTTAATGATGATACCATATACAGGCTGGGTTTTTCCAAGGTCAACTTCAAGATACTGATCTTTATCAAAGATAGCAGGAATCCATGCTCCATCTGAAACAAGTTACTGGATATTTATCACACAAGGCACTAAATAAGCTGTGCTTATTCATAAAAATTCTCAACCTCCAATTAAATAGAGTGTATAACATTTGTAAAAAATATGGTAATTAGAAAAGAAAAAATTGGATGTTTCTTTTTGTATTACATGAATAAACAGCTTTAAAACATACATGTATAATTCTTGGTGATATAAATTATGAAAATTTTCCACATTAATTACGGCAAAAGAAGTGAATTTCTGAAACTTAAATTTTTCAATAACACTGAAAACACATGGTATGCTATATATAAAAATTAGTATTTATACCTTTCAAAACTTTGCTCAAAACTATGTAATGGCTGTCCATACTAATTGACCTGAATATTTTTTAGCTAAAAGGTTAAAAATTATGCAGCTAATCAAAAGTGTTCATATTTAATTTTATGAACAGATAATGAAATCTGACCTTTACACTTATAACACATTCACATCCCCATGACAGCCACTAAACCTGAAACTTAATGCGTGAACTAAATATAATTTCTTCTAAATTGTAATATTTAATATGTAATATGTATCTCAATTAATGTGATTTTTTTTTATTAAAAGTACACACTTATTGTTTTATTTTTTAAATTTCTTGAGAAGGTATTATTTGTTTGATAAAATGTCTCAATCTTATTACTTGAAACAAAGAAACATTTCACCAAAAACACGGGCAAGATGGAAAACAAAACAAACATTAACACTTTGTTTTGAAAACTGTAAATGTGATATCTTATACTTAAAACTCGCATTATATTTCATGACAGACCTGAATTTGGCCCCTTCTGCAACGTCAATCTTGAATTCTGTGGTTCACTATTTGAATTTAAACTACTTGAAGCTTTCAAGTTTTCATCAGGAAGAGGAGTTGATCCACTGATGAGAAGTTTGTAGTTAGAACATGGAGCTGGGATATGTAACAGATAATGTAGTTAGTACACGGAGCTAGGATATGTAACACATAATGTAGTTAGAACACGGAGCTAGGATATGTCACACATAATGTAATTAGTACACGGAGCTGGGATATGTAACAGATAATGTAGTTAGAACACGGAGCTAGGATATGTCACACATAATGTAATTAGTACACGGAGCTGGGATATGTAACACATAATGTATTTAGTACACGGAGCTGGGATATGTAACAGATAATGTAGTTAGAACACGGAGCTAGGAAATGTAACAGATAATGTAGTTAGTACACGGAGCTAGGATATGTAACACATAATGTAGTTAGAACACGGAGCTAGGATATGTAACACAATGTAGTTAGAACACGGAGCTAGGATATGTAACACATAATGTAGTTAGAACACGGAGCTAGGATATGTAACACATAACGTAGTTAGAACACGGAGCTAGGATATGTAACAGATAATGTAGTTAGAACACGGAGCTAGGATATGTCACACATAATGTAATTAGTACACGGAGCTGGGATATGTAACAGATAATGTAGTTAGAACACGGAGCTAGGATATGTCACACATAATGTAATTAGTACACGGAGCTGGGATATGTAACACATAATGTATTTAGTACACGGAGCTGGGATATGTAACAGATAATGTAGTTAGAACACGGAGCTAGGAAATGTAACAGATAATGTAATTAGTACACGGAGCTGGGATATGTAACAGATAATGTAATTAGTACACAGAGCTGGGATATGTAACAGATAATGTAGTTAGAACACGGAGCTAGGATATGTAACAGATAATGTAGTTAGAACACGGAGCTAGGATATGTAACACATAATGAAATTAGTACACGGAGCTGGGATATGTAACAGATAATGTAATTAGTACATGGAGCTAGGATATGTAACAGATAATGTAGTTAGTACACAGAGCTAGGATATGTAACACATAATGTAATTAGTACACGGAGCTAGGATATGTAACAGATAATGTAATTAGTACACAGAGCTAGGATATGTAACAGATAATGTAGTTAGTACACAGAGCTAGGATATGTAACACATAATGTAGTTAGTACATGGAGCTAGGATATGTAACAGATAATGTAATTAGTACACAGAGCTAGGATATGTAACAGATAATGTAGTTAGTACACAGAGCTAGGATATGTAACACATAATGTAGTTAGTACATGGAGCTAGGATATGTAACAGATAATGTAATTAGTACACGGAGCTAGGATATGTAACAGATAACATAATTAGTACACGGAGCTAGGATATGTATCAGATAAAGGTACAATTGCTTGGATTATACAAAAAGAATTCTTTTCTGAAGAAATAAAACTAAAATTGTTGAATAAAAAGTCTTCATAATACATTGTCAATCAACCTAATAACGTTAACCTATCAAACTGACATTGTATACGTATTCTTCTGAATTGGATTTTAAAAAATTAAATATATGAACATCAGAATAACTGATCCCACAGACCATGTGATTTAACATAGGCAAGTTAAATTAATAAACCAAAATAATTAGAAAATATAATTATTTGTATATTTTTCAAAGTTTAATTTTTTCTATTTTGACTGACAACAATTAATAATAACACTTTATATTTGGACATAAAAGAAAGTTGAATAACATCTAAGTGTTCAATATGTGGGCACAACCTTAACACATTCAAATGTTGGCCAATATTCATCACACAACTTAATCTGTACAAACTGGTATCCTACACGCTCAATACATGAACTGAACTTCTCAATGATCGGTATCACTGGTTTACAAAGAAACTGAGGCAAAAAATAGCTGTTTTAACCAAATTTGGGGGTGCTGAAGTCAGATTTGAAATCCGTTTTTACTCATCACCTCTAGTTTTTTAGATGTGCATACTGTACATAAAGGCGTATATGAATTCAGGGTTAATTTCTTATGTCTTCTTTTTTAGTTATTATGCAATAAATGTAAGTGATAGCATTACATTATACATATATATAGCTATATATCAAGACGGATCACCAGTTTCAGGAATCGGAACAAAGACCTTGCTTCATTTTTCGACATGGAAAACAAGTTGTGCTACTGCACAAATGTACCTGGCTTGTTCACTTTCCTTGGTTTGCCACATAATCCTTCAGACTGGCGTTTTTTCATAGACTCTTCCAAGCGAAGTCTCAAGGCTGTGCTTCTGCACAACAGGAATAAATATCCCAGCATTCCCACTGCACACTGTCCATCTAAAGGAGTCCTATGACAATATGGAGCTTCTTTTAGAAGCTGTTAAGTACAACCAGTACCAGTGGAGTCTGTGTGGGGACCTCAAGGTCATTGGTCTTCTTATGGGTATGCAAGCGGGCTTCACAAAGTACTGTTGCTTTCTCTGTCTCTGGGATAGTCGAGCTGTATCCCAGCATTACAAGCAGAAAGACTGGGGATCTAGAAGCACTTTCGTTCCTGGCGAACACAGCGTCAAGGAGAATCCTCTGGTTGACATGAAGAAGGTGCTTCTTCCTCCTCTTCACATCAAGCTTGGTTTGATGAAGAATTTCGTGAAGGCCATGGACAAAAATGGTGCTGCCTTCCAACACTTGTCTGCTGTGTTCCCAGGTCTCAGTGCTGCTAAGCTCAAAGAGGGCATCTTTGTTGGACCTCAAATCCGAGAAGTGCTGAAGGATACTGATTTTGAGGAGCTTCTTACCTTAAAGGAACTGAGAGCATGGGAAGCATTTCAGTCAGTCTGTAGTGGCTTCCTTGGTAACACGCGCGTACCAAATTACCAAGCCTGAATTGAGAAGTTGCTAAAGACTTATGAGGATATGGGATGCCGAATGTCACTCAAAATTCATTCTCTCCATTCCCACCTCAACTTCTTCCCTCCAAACCTTGGAGCAGTGAGTGATGAGCACGGAGAAAGATTCCACCAAGACATTACGAAGATGGAGAGCAACTACCAAGGCAAGTGGAACCCCAGCATGATGGGAGACTTCTGCTGGATGCTCTTGCGTGACATCCCAGAGACAAAATACACCAGATCATCTAAGAAAACACACTTCTAACTGTCTGCGGTACTATGAATTGTGTACATTGTGTCATCCAAGTATATTTATTCCGTCAATGTTCTTTACCTATCCTGTTTTATCTGTAATAAGCTGCTGCAACTGTTGAAATAAGCACGTATATACTCTGTATATACTAAAATGAGACTATTTAAAAGCCAGAAAACTAGAGGTGATAGAGCAAAACTGTTTATAAATTTGAATTCAGCACACCCAAATTAGTAAAAAAAAACCTCTTCACATTCTTGCCTCAGACAAAAAATATTTTTTTGTAAACCAGTGTAATCAGACATAAAACCTTCAGGTTTAGTTCCTGAACTTTTAACACTCCATTCTCAGTACCCAAGTTTAACTCTTTTTAGTACATGTCAATAAAAGTTTACCAATCATGTGTACTCATTTAAAGTCTTTGCAGGTTTAATACTTATTACTTAACTAACCATGTGACCTCTTTGTTGTCAAAGTCTTTGCAGATTTGTTTCCTCTATTCAATATGACACTGAAATTGGTCAGTTTAATCGACCTGATAAATCTGAATTACCTTCTCTTTCTAGAATAATTTCGGATTGTAACATGAAAGTACACTCATTTATCTTAAGTAGGTTTGTAATTATATATGTAAACACTGCTGGTTTGGGTTGAGAACATTTTCTTTTACGTAGAAGAGCAAACAACGTTTCAACAAGGTTTGCACTTGTAATAGTGTATATCTATTTTTATATATATATATATATATATATATATATATATATACTCTTCAAAACAAGAAATGCAAAAGGGATGTTTTTGTTATTTTAAAGAGAAATAATTGTAATAATGTTACAAGCTCAGAGTATGTGAGGCATTGATTGTGCACTTTGAAAACAGAGGAAAATATCGGATTTTTCGCCAAAATGCATGCGTTTCCAATAAATTTGTTTTAGAGATCTGCATGTTCTGCAAGTGCAACATGTGCAAAATCCCTATAAAAGTGACAGGTTCTCGGTTTCCATAGATCAGTTTTAAGCCACTGACACGCAATACAGTTACGCCAAGACTGACTGAAGCACAATGCAACAATGCCATTGATCGCTTTGAAGCAGGCGAATATCGATCAGATGTTGCCAGAGCTGTGAATGTCCACCCAGGCACCATCACAAGGCTATGAAATTGTCACTAACAACATGGATCAACTTGTGACCATCCATGATCTGGCAGACCTCTTGTGACCTCACCCGCACAAGATTGTTACATCCGGTTATGTCACCTTCGGGATAGGACCACCACTGCGACGTCTACTGCCTCAACCATAACAAGGCTGCATAGGACTTCTGATCAGACTGTACACAACCATCAACGAGATTCTTAGACCCCATGTGCAACCCATCATGGTGAACGTCAACGACGTTTTTCAACATGTCAACGCCCGTCCTCAAACAGCCCGGCTCACCACTGTCTACTTAAGACACCACAACACCAATGTTCTTTCCTGGCCCTTCAGATCACCAGATTTAAACCCCATCGAACATCTTTGGGAAGAGTTGGACCGATGTCTGAGACGGTGACAACCTCAACCGCAGACTCTACCTCAGCTTGCAGCAGCTTTGCAGGCTGAGTGGACAGCCATTCCACAGGATGTAATTCATCATCTCATCGCTTCCATGGGCAGGAGATGCCAAGCAGTTATTGATGCTCACGGGGGGGCATACATGTTATTGATGCTGAGTGATGTTAAACTTCAACTAGTGAGCGTGGACTTCGCCTTTGCAGACTTTGGATGTTCAGCAGTGAATGTGCAAAGTTTCACACATGTCATACAGAACTACCCAGAATAAACTTGTTAACAATATGTCTCATATTTTGCCTTTTGCAATTCTTTTTTTGAAGAGTATATTTTATTTTGAACTTGTAAGTGTATATCTATTTATACATATTCTATTTTGAACTTGTAAGTGTATATCTATTTATACATATTCTATTTTGAACTTGTAAGTGTATATCTATTTATACATATTCTATTTTGAACTTGTAATAGTGTATATCTATTTATACATATTCTATTTTGAACTTGTAAGTGTATATCTATTTATACATATTCTATTTTGAACTTGTAAGTGTACATTATTTATATATATTCTATTTTGAACTTGTAAGTGTATATCTATTTATACATATTCTATTTTGAGCTTGTAAGTGTATATCTATTTATACATATTCTATTTTGAACTTGTAAGTGTATATCTATTTATACATATTCTATTTTGAACTTGTAATAGTGTATATCTATTTATACATATTCTATTTTGAACTTGTAATAGTGTATATCTATTTATATATATTCTATTTTGAACTTGTAAGTGTATATCTATTTATATATATTCTATTTTGAACTTGTAAGTGTATATCTATTTATACATATTCTATTTTGAACTTGTAAGTGTATATCTATTTATACATATTCTATTTTGAACTTGTAATAGTGTATATCTATTTATACATATTCTATTTTGAACTTGTAAGTGTATATCTATTTATACATATTCTATTTTGAACTTGTAATAGTGTATATCTATTTATACATATTCTATTTTGAACTTGTAAGTGTATATCTATTTATACATATTCTATTTTGAACTTGTAAGTGTACATCTATTTATATATATTCTATTTTGAACTTGTAAGTGTATATCTATTTATACATATTC
This sequence comes from Carcinoscorpius rotundicauda, assembly GCA_011833715.1. Taxonomy (NCBI): domain Eukaryota; kingdom Metazoa; phylum Arthropoda; class Merostomata; order Xiphosura; family Limulidae; genus Carcinoscorpius; species Carcinoscorpius rotundicauda. Next base: position 47,464,274 of record CM022406.1, on the reverse strand, counting down.
TATTTTGAACTTGTAAGTGTATATCTATTTATACATATTCTATTTTGAACTTGTAAGTGTATATCTATTTATACATATTCTATTTTGAACTTGTAATAATGTATATCTATTTATACATATTCTATTTTGAACTTGTAATAGTGTATATCTATTTATATATATTCTATTTTGAACTTGTAAGTGTATATCTATTTATACATATTCTATTTTGAACTTGTAAGTGTATATCTATTTATACATATTCTATTTTGAACTTGTAAGTGTATATCTATTTATACATATTCTATTTTGAACTTGTAAGTGTATATCTATTTATATATATTTTATCCCCCCCTCCTCTTCTGGTTGCTCTTTGAGCCATGTCTAACTACTGTCTATGCCATTATAAGCTTTAAATCACTCAGGGCACATTACATTATCAAATTACTTTACCATCTGTTGTTTGTGTGCTTGTCTCACGAAAAAAAAAAAAAAATACACGTATTACTTAGTTTATTTCATCTAATTTTAACTGATTTAAAAAGATCCATATTTTTAGATTTTAGTTACTTTTATAATTTCACATAAAGAATAAACATGAAATAAAGTGCTTACCTAATCTTACTTTTTCTTTTCATGTCTACTCTTTTATACTAATGACAATAATACACTAAATAATGTTTATCTCATTAAGTAATGCATCAAATAACATAGACTAATATCATACAAAATGGAGCTAATTTTCCCTTCCTATCACAATATTTTTGGCTTTCTAACTATTACAAATTCATCAAGTTTCTCACAGGAATGTTGCTTGTACTCTAAGTAAAACTGACCGTTGTTTCTTAATAATACAGTGTTGTATGATATGTTATTTAATAGGTGAAATCCTTGACTTTCTAATGGGTTTATGTAATATAAATTTTGTAATATAGTAAATACAACAGGGATTGTTAACTATGATTTTAAGGTAATACAATATGGATTGTTAACTATGATTTTATACGAATACAATATGGATTGTTAACTATGATTTTATACAAATACAATGTGGATTGTTAACTATGATTTTATACAATACTAATTGGTATAATACACATAAAATATAGTTTTATAAAGTTTTGAGTATAAGAAACTCTGGGACATGCACAGGGTGAGAGGGTTAATTTCAAAATTCTCAGCATCTGGATGCAATCTGTAAATGCTCATTATCTGGATATAATTCCACAATGTTGAGTATCTAAGCTTAATTTCTAAATACTCAGTAAATGAATGTAATCCCTTCATAGTCAATACATGGATGTCAGCCCTTAATATTCAATACATGGATGTAAGCCCTCAATATTCAATACATGGATGTAAGCCCTCAATATTCAATACATGGGTGTGAGCCCTTGATATTCAATACATGGATGTAAGCCCTCAATATTCAATACATGGATGTAAGCCCTCGATATTCAATGCTTGGATGAAATTCCTACATTTTAGGTATCTCATTGTAATCCCTAAATGCTCAGTAATTGGTCTTATTTCTATATACTCAATGTCCAGATTTATTTTTATATGGTCAGTACCGAGAATTATTTCTACTTGCTCAGTGTCTGGACTTAATGCAGTATCAGAAAAGAATTTCATTTTATCAAGGTATAACCATAGTGATACTGAATATGTAAAATGTTACAGTCATTAATGCCTATGTTATTACAATGTAGCATCTCTTCCCCAAAAGTAAAAATGCACTTAAATTTCTAAAATACAAATTTAGGTAACATAGTAAACATTAAACACATACTAAAAGAAATATAAGTATACAAAACATCTCATTATAACTTTATTGCAACATTAATACTATCTTATTAACAGAATACACATTCTCATAATATTTGTATCATTTGTTAGCACATTTCCTTGAACCAGATCCTAAGATCCCGGTGCACTGTGATGAATTTTATCATATTAACAGTCTTCTTTACTAGTAGAACAAAAGAGTGACAACCAATAACATGTTCATAAGAGATTAACCAAGAAACTTTATTTCAAAACTGAAGACATCTCATAACTGTCCTTTAAAAGATATCCATTTCTCATTTTTTATATAATTTAATCAGTGTTGACATGTTTAATTTTACAGACCTATATATTTTAAAAGAGTATCTTGAAACATTTAGAATAAATTTTCACTTCACCAGCCTATGTGTTGGTTACTTAAAAAGTAAGAAAGATCAAACTTACGAAGTACTGATGGAGTTGTTGGGACAATCACTACTGTAGTAACTGATGGAGAGGTCACAGAAGACTCTGCAAAAATTACACAAATAGCTTCAAAATTTGTGCACATTACATCAAATTATTTTATTTAAAATAACCTAGGTTAATTAGATAAACAAATGTTTATATTCCAGTCTAAACTATGCATACTTTCTACTATTTATCTACAAGTCACGATTCATGTTGGAAGTTAATCTATCATGATATTTTAAACCTAAAAAGGCAGTAGCTAGCTCTAGGCTGTGACAACAAACAGATACAGTCTTAGTATATGTACACACATATCATGATGAATTGTTTATAAACTTCAACTAAACTGTATTTCTAACACAATATACAACTTAAAGGAAAAAGTGTTTGGCATCCATAAACTCTTCAGCAAGTTGGCTTAATGGATAAGAGAAATTTACTGTGCAGTTTAAATAAGCAGAAGTTTCTTACACAAACAAAATATCAAAGTATCATAAAAGGTGTTACAGGTTACATAAATATAATATCAGAGTATTATAAAATGTGTTACAGATTACATAAACGTAATATCAAACTATAATAAAATATGTTACAGATTAACCTGTTCAGTGCCATGGACGAGATAACTCATCCAAGCCGATCGGTAACACAATGCCACAGATGAGTTAATGTTGTATGTTTTGTTCATATTTCTTCATTTTGTGTACTACTATAAATTTGGCTTAGAGAACAAATAGCATTTGTTGTTTATTTCCTTTGTTTTAAAAATTACTCAAATTTGCTGAAAAAAAACCTGGCATAGGAGCTGCCGTAGCTGCCAAAGTCGACACGTTAAACAGTATATTAAACTACTGTATAACATGTTCTGAATTACATAAACAGCACATGAAAATATCATATGTAACATCATGTGCTTAAAAAAATAGAACATAAATGTAATATGTATTATGTTACACATAAGAAAATTTTCATATTTGAATATAATATGTGGTATTACATACTAGCAAGCAACTATTTTTGTCTAATGTTATCATGGTTAAAAAGACAACATATTAAAGTATGGTGTGTGATGTTACCTGCTACAAATTTAGCATATAAATGTATTATATGCACAATGTTGCATATTAAAAAAGAAACATATTAAAATATTATACCAACCTTTTAAGATTCAAAATGTGGAAACCGATATGAAATATACAGTTGCTTTTGTCTGTATGAAACTTTGAGAGATGTACAAGGAATTTCACATTCAACAGAGAAGCCTTTGCCTAAGAAGTCTGGATTGCACATTGGCTTGCACATTCAGAATACGTCAGCTGTATTTTTACTTAGCAAACTTTTAAATGGAGCAAGCATGCTACACAGCATATAGTAACATTGTTATCATGGCTTCATGTTGTTGTTTTGAACTAAGCACAAAGCTACACAATGGGCTATCTGTGCTCTGCCCACCACGGGTATCGAAACCCGGATTTTAGAGTGTAAGCCCGCAGACATACCGCTGAGCCACTGGGGGGCTATCATGGCTTCAGTTTCAACTTTTTTTTTATTTTTATTTACAAGGTATTTTATGTAAACAACACCTAACCTGTCTATATTTTTCTGAAACAAAATAAATCTCACACAAAATTTCTACGGGCTTTCTTAACTTTCTTAGCTCTAAAATATGCATGTAGAGTTTGTTCACTTTTGTGAACAAACATTCAGTCAAGTTTGTCTTCATCACACAGACCACTATAAATACCTGTTAGATACTTTATTCTTCACAACAGTTGTTATTTTTTGTGAGCTTGTTCTAACTTGCCATACACTAAAGACTGTTTCATACTCTGGACATCGTTACTTCATTGTTTACTTTAAGTGTAGTTTTATTAAATAAAGTTATGTATGCCCAGGTAATTTTGTCTGATTACCTGACTGTTTTTCACATAGACCAGGATTAACTCGCATACATGGAAGTGAAACTTAAATGTCATGTGTGAAAATAATGAATAAAGAAAATTGAAGTGTCGGGCAATACCAGAAACGTGTTGCAAGTCATGGATAGTATTTAAATATTATATGTAGTGTCACAAGTTACAAAAGCTGAATAATAAAGTATGATCTGATGTCATGTTATAAAAAACAACATGTTAAACTGTTATGTGTAAATATTATTTCATTTCATTTTTTACAGATGCTACATTCTATTTGCACATTTTGTAACTGTTAACTGATACAAATAAACTAAAAATTATTAATAGGAATACTAGAACTACACAATACCTGTTGTTACTTCTGCAGTAACTGTAGTTCCTTCACATTCACAAAGAAAGCGTACTTCATAATCATAGCACGTTTGGCCTCCCTTCCCTTGCCGATTTTCACAAATAAATCCTAATTTAATATCACAAACAATATTTTGTTTTGGTACACCAGATGGAATTCCAATTGGCCTACATTCTATTGCTGTAATCATATTACTTTCACAAGGTAACTTAAAGCCTTTTGATTGGATATTCTGAAGAGTCTCATAATCTCCTTTACCATCAACGACATGAGATGAAAACCAGTTTGTCCAACCACTTGTACAGGTTGGTTGAGGGGTTGTAGTGCTGAGGAAAGAAGTTGAAGTTGTGCTGCCTGGGGGAAAAGAAAGAATGATAAGGACAATAAATGTTAACTGATAAAACACTGAATTACTAATACAGAGAATGAAATCAGAATACTGTTTTAGGCTTTGTGGTAACCTGGGAATAAATTCTTCTGTTGATCAATTTGATGGTCAGGATTATGACCAATGATTTGATCAGTTTAATAAGTTATATGGTTGATAATTATGGCTACTTTTGCAGCCAATAGTATAAATTTCAATAAAATACGTTTTTGAAAATGGATGGATAAGTTAATATTTGAAGTAATTTCCAATGACCTTCCACTGCACATGGATATAAAGTTTTCAAGACTACAAGCAAACCAATGTCTCAAGAGTCAAAGTGTGTATGTACAGGAACACAAGTAGCTATTTGCAAATATAACCCACAAATACATGACTTTAATACAATTTATAATGTTAGCAAAATCCAAAATATTATATCCTGTAAGTGTGCCATGTCTTTTTGTTACATTAAAGCACAGTGCCTTTAGTTCATACTACAAACTAAAATCAACAATACCTTCTGTTTGAGATACTCATCTAAAACTTAAGTTCAAAATGCACTGAAAAAACACACCATCATATTAGGTACTTATCTATAAATGAGATTCATTGAGATACTACAGTACTTGGACAATGCCTTCATTTCACATTTAGTATTTATAAATCTAAAGTCAACAACATAGAGCAGTAATTATATAATGCCTTCAGTTTAATGTTCATCTTTTCAAGTACTCTTTGTTCAATAGAACAGACACCTTCAGGTGTCACAATTTAGGATTAGGTTACTAATCTAAAGATGAGAGTAACAGTGGTACAGTTTCATAAAAGCACTTTCCAGCTATTGTTTTCTATAAACTTTTGCCAAAGAAGCTAAATGAAGGATCACTGCCATCGTAAAGGCTATTGGGTAAGGACTTGGTAAAGATATGAGTTAATATTTTAGTAACACTACCCATTACCTAGGTGTATTGTAGGGAGCACGGACATCTATTCCATAGTAATACTTGCCATATCTACATGGGTTGGGTCGTGCCTTGTCTACATGTCTGGAGTTAACCACCTACTTTCAAACTCTGTTTCATATCACTGTTCCACTGCTTCTCTTGTGAATGTTTCTTTGTGTTTGCTTCCATTGACAGGTGAAGAGAAGATTTAGTGCATGATCTCTTTTGGTAGCTTTATGTTGAACAAAATTTGCTAGTATACTATGGAAGAGAGGAATCTAAATCTGGATAAGATTGGTTCTTGTACTATGGAAGAGAGGAATCTAAATCTGGATAAGTTTGGTTCTTATACTATGGAAGAGAGGAATCTAAATCTGGATAAGATTGGTTCTTGTACTATGGAAGAGAGGAATCTAAATTTGGATAAGATTGGTTGCTATATAGTGCAGAGGGGAATTTAAACTTGTATAAAGTTTGTTGTTATACTTTGCAGAAGAGAACATAAACCTGTATAAGGTTGGCTGTTATATTGCAGAAAAGAAAACAAAAACTTGCAATGTTTTTGTCTGAATCTCAGGCACTAGATACAGGAACTGTTAATTTAGCATGATATGCTGTGTTACCTTTCATGTGTTGTATGTGTGTGGATAATTTTGGGTGAGCTGTCGCCACAGTTTGTACATTGTAATGGTTACTGATCCACTGACAGCCGTAGTGTTCATAACAAATGCTACTGCCGTGTCAAACTTAAATGGTCATCCAAACATTTGGGTCAGCATATGGTATGAAGTTAAACATTTGTTTTCCCTAATATTGTGGTAATCGATCATAATGGCTGGCAGAAACTGGTGCGCAATTTTAAACATGTCATTTGCCAGCTTACTAATTGGTCCTTGGTTTCCTAATTCTCCTCCTCTATTGGTCTTTTAAAGTCTCTCACCGAGTCATGTTGCTCCTGCATCTAGTTTGTAAATGTATCATTGTATGTAAGCAATAAATGAACCATTCACTGTTTAGAACTCCTGTTGCTCGCCATATCTGCCCCAATATGGCAGGCAAGTATTTGAAGATCAGAATATAAGTTTATCAGAATATAACTATTATATTTGAAATAATGTGATAACAGGACTGAGAAACATCAGAAACATCATAGTTCAAGATTATAGAATTATGGAACATACCAGAAGCATCATCACTTATATAAAAGAATTATGGAACACACTAGAACCACCATATCTTATAGATATGAAAAAATTATGGAACACACTAGAACCACCATATCTTATAGATATGAAAAAATTATGGAACACAACAGAACCACCCTCACACATTTATGAGCATTATATAGAACAAAAGAAAAACTGGCTTGAAGATAAGAGTTTCAAAATTATACACACTTAAACTAATGTTGATAAAAAATATCAAGGCTTAACAACTGGAAAGTTAAAACTCAAAAGTAATTTCTAATTCTAATGTTGATTTATGTTCATGCTGAAACACTAACTTTTGAGTAAGATTTATTGTGCTCAAACCTTTCTTTTACTATTTTAATATTTGTACCTAAAGATGAAAACACACTACAGTTTCTGTAGATGTTGCAGAGAAATAAAGTTTACTTACAATGTAGGTATTCTACAACTGAGCTTGTGGAGAATAACTTATAGTCAAGAAATGTTTTAAAAAAAGAAATGGATGACTCAGATATTATTAAAAAACAAACAAATATCTACCAGGACAAGGACAAAGAAGTCTGATTTCATAATCATAACATCCCTCATCTCCATTTACATTGTTCCAACAATGCAGTCCAGTTTTTAAATCACATTCTGCATTCTGACCAGCATCTACAGAGCTTTCTTTACCTGTAAAAGTAATAATGTCCTTTTAGGTATAGCTCATCAAATTGAATTCATCATCATTTATCTGAAAAAAACTTTTATTACATGTGGAAAAAAGTCTCTTAAGTTCACTGTACAATTTCAATTACCCAAACAAAGAATAATTTTATTTGTTTATTCTTTTCTTGCTTTTTAGAAGTTTTTTAATAAAAATTTACAAATTTTAGTACAACAGTAACAGCAAAAATAAACACTTCACATGTGTACACAGTCAGTAGCAGCAACAATAAACACTTCACATGTGTACACAGTCAGTAACAGCAGCAATAAACACTTCACATGTGTACACAGTCAGTAACAGCAGCAATAAACACTTCACATGTGTACAGTCAGTAACAGCAAGAGTAAACACTTCATATGTGTACACAGTCAGTAACAGCAACAATAAACACTTCACATGTGTACAGTCAGTAACAGCAAGAGTAAACACTTCACATGTGTACAGTCAGTAACAGCAAGAGTAAACACTTCACATGTGTACACAGTCAGTAACAGCAACAATAAACACTTCACATGTGTACACAGTCAGTAACAGCAACAATAAACATTTCACATGTGTACACAGTCAGTAACAGCAACAATAAACACTTCACATGTGTACACAGTCAGTAACAGCAACAATAAACATTTCACATGTGTACACAGTCAGTAACAGCAACAATAAACATTTCAGTGTACACAGTAACAAACATCTAAGTTTTGGATAAAAAGTCTGAAAACAAATAGAACAAAAGTAGAAGATAAACAAGAAAGAATGAGATAATGCAACAGTTGTACTGTTTATGACAATACTAATAAAATAATTTTGAAAAAGGTTTGGAGGTGACCGTTTATTTTAAAATAATTACGACATAGTAACTACGTCTTTTGATAACACTTACTTGAAGCCACTCTACATTCAATAGTCAGAGGGTTAGCGCATAAACTATATTTCAATCGAATTTCCGTCAGATCTTCCATGTCGCCACTTCCTGACAGTGGGGAATCAATATTGATCCAATTTGTCCAGCACCTTTTTTGTTCAGCCTCAGTTGGTGTTGGTTGAGTGAATACTGTGTGGAAACATATCAAGTGGAAAACTCAAATTATCTTAATGTGACACTTGAAGCAATTATGTTACTTTTAACTTCTCTGGAATATTTACTTTCTATATATTTCACTAAATAGTTGAATGATCATAAATCCATTATGTTAAATTTAAAACAAGTGAATTTTTACATAAAATTTATGAACAAAATTATGGAACCTTGATGGTATACATACTACTGCTCTCAAAGTACTCGATGTATTTTCAAATATTTGGCAAAATTTCAATATATATTATGTCGTTTGCAGACAAATAAATTGGAAGTTTTTAATTAAATATATTTACTAAAAATATGTCTGAATATTTGGAATCAAAGATTGACTGCTGAATGTACAAAGTGATTTTCATGTGTAATGGATTTACTGTTTTATATTTATTATCATTTCCGTTTGGAATGTATGCTACGTACAATGTTAAACGTGTATTGGAAAAGTGCCACCTGTTGTCTAAAGTTGTACAAGATTCTTGGCTGTAAAACTCAACAATATATGTTTACATTGTTGCAAGCTGAACTTTCGAGAACCTTGCAACATGTAGAGAGATGGTATAATATTGTTGATTTGTTACAGTTAGTATACTATAATAGTATAAGTGTTTGTGAAACACTTGTGTTCTAAGTGAAGCAGCTAGCTAGCTTCCCTTCGAGAAAAGTGTACTTGTGTATCAACACAGATTAATTTGTTCTTCATGAATGTTGATAAAAGTTTCAGTTCCAGAGTAGATAGAAGACTAATTTTTTTGTACTTGTAAAAGTTTTGTACATAAATTAGTATTTGTAATTATTATAAACTGTATTGTTGCTTGTATATTAAAATATATTTGAGTTAAGAAGGAAAATTGTGTGTACCAATCTTGTTGGAAAATATCATTATTTGATACATGTCGACATTTAATTATCTTACAAATTAAAGTTTCTAGCCATTTGAAATTATCATAAGTTAAATCTGAGACTCATTCAAGATAAACTATAATACATATGTTAAGATTACAAAATACTGTTCTTCATCTGAAACATTTTTAATTTTATTTGAAAAATCTCCAAAACCTTGTTGTAACATGAAACACTGGTAGTATTTTTAAGTTTTTATACAATTAGTAAATTTCAAAGAGTCCTGTAACCAACAAAATGTTAGACCTGTGAAGATTTTGTTAAATAGACAGTTTCAAAAAAATGTTTAAAAGTCCAATAAACAATTAATAATGTATTTTAAAGTATACCCCTAATTCTACTAGTTTTTAAGTAAGATGGAAATTCATTAGAAAAATTAATATGTCATAACCACTAGGTTTGAGTTAGCTCAGGATACTTATCATAACATTAGATATGTTTAACCCTTACTTACTTACTTACTAGATACTTATCACAGCCTTAGCAAGTGTTGATGAGAGAAGGGGACTAACATAGGAAATAAAGTTTAAATAATAGATTGTAAACATTTAAGCTTTACTTGGGAGCTTGAGTCTGACAATTCATGAGAACAATAAATTGTTAATCTATAAAACTATATATATTTGTTTTAAAGATATAGTGGCAAGCATAGTTTAATATTGTGATTGAAGATTTCATGGCAAGTTTCTGATCATCAGGTCAGATTGAGCAAGTTTCATTTGGAAAAATTGTCCTTCACAGTCATGTGCATACAAAGAATAATAAGATAATAATATCTTAATCTAGTATAAGAAATTATCTTCCTTAATCAGGTACATACACAGTTTGATAGGTTTTCTGTGTCAAGCTTCATTAGTATAAATTACCTTCCCGAGTGAAGTGTGACATGTTTACCAGGTTCATACGTACTAAAGTTATTTGTATTTAAATGTATTTGGTACTCACCCTCCTTAGTGGGCGTTTCTCCACAGTGGGGTATTGGTAAACACATTAAATGATTGTCTTGACATTGGCATTTCTGGCAATTATAGTCAATAACTCTACCAGGCTTCATGGAAAAGTGGAAAATATATACAAATGTCAAAAGGTATCTACAAATTATTGTTGTTCTAAATGACATTGAAATAGTACTCAATAAGAATTGTTGTTTTGAATTAAGCACAAAGCTACACAATGGGCTATCTGTGCTCTGCCCATCACAGGTGTCGAAACCCGGATTTTAGCGTGCAAGTCTGCAGACATACCACTGAGCCACTGGGGGGCACTCAATAAAAAACAAATATAATTTAGGTTTACCAACTAGGTACTTGGTAGATTTTTTGAGATAATTAAAAACAGAAACTACAAGTTACAGTTTAAATTATATGTAATTAAACTGCTGATTCATCAACAGAAATTTCATGAAAGGACACGCGTTTAAGAAATCATATACACAGTGAATTAATAAACAGATTCAAAGTCACACCTGTAATTGTCTTTAGCATTCATATTATTTATCACATATATGTATATTAAGCATAATACCATATGTACTCCGACCTAGTAATTAATCATATCTCTAAATACCACTAGACATATTAATCAAAAACTTTCCAGTGAGATAAAAGTTAGGTTAAGTATTAAAAGAGTTGCTGACAATATAAAATATAAAACTGAATACAATAATAAAAAATAAATGAAAATTCTTCTTTTATACCTAAAAAGTTTTGTAGAGCATTTACTACAGATAATGATTCTGGAACACAGAGAACTAAATCTCTGTTACAAAATAAATTTTACAAAAAGCAATCAGGAGAGTATATATATGATTAATATGAACAAATTCCGCATACAAAAAAATAAATGCTTCAGTTAAAATAACCTTAATATACCAATGTGTGAGAAAAAGTTTGCAATGGTCTCACAAAATCTATTGATTGAATATTGTTTCTTACATCCATATATGTCTGTAAGCCAGCCATCTTAAATACATCTCCTTCAACAATCTTGCAAATGTTTACCACAAATTATAGTGACTGATAATTGGAACCTGATGATGACTTAAGTGGCAAAACTATGGTCATGATTAAATGGTCATACAAAGCCATGCTTGTCAATGTTTATGATAAAGCAATCTTAAGATATGCACCAAAAGTAGTAACTGTCATGTTAAAGACCATCATCAATAGATTTTCTCTCATAACTTACAGACAGAATTGTTCCATCAGGCAAAACACAAGTGCACTCCTCCTTACGCACACATGTGGAATAGTCTCTCCAGACATAGGGGGCACTGCAGGTCTTGGTAGGTCGGCATCCTGGAATACACAGGTCTGAAGTGCTTCCAAGGACACACTTTTGTTCCTTGACAAGAAGGTTAAAAAAAGACTGACAAGTCTGATTACAGCGGTAACCACAGTCATCATAAACTTGAGTTAAAGGACATGGAGAAGCTAGAAAACAGTAAGAGTATAGTCTTGTAAAAAATGTTTTTAATAACATACAAAAATAATTAAGCTTAACGATGTACTCAACACTCTTTAATTATCAGTGAAATTTTGAGGAATACGAAACTGTAATTGTATAACAAAAGACACGTCAGAATTTGTTAAGTGAACCATCATAAAACTGAGATATTACATATGTAACACTAGTAGTTGTTACAAATATAAAGTATAAAAATTATTAAATTTTTAACAGTATAATTGATTTGCACAGTAATTATGGTAATTATATCCTGGATGATGAGAAACTCACTTGAAATTAAAATATATCTCAGAACAGCTGATATGGGTATTAACACTTTTACTGATAATGAAAGAATAATGTTTCGACCTTCCTAGGTCATTTTTGGGTTAAGATTCTTAAGGTTCTTAACCCGAAAATGGCCTAGGAAGGTCAAAACATTGTTATTTCCTTATCAGTAAAAATGTTAATACCCACACCAGCCATTCTGAGATACGTATGTTTAATATTTATATATATATTAAACTAGAGTACATAACAACAACTGATAATTTTCCATACATATAACATACTAAAAAGCTCACTTGTAATGACAGGTTGTGGTGTTGTTGTCTTTGGTGGGACTGAAAAAAAAAAAGAGAAAATTTTATGCTAGCCTTTTGCAGTTAAATATATATATACACATTAAACCATAATACACTGTAACAACTGGTTACACGACACGTATATTAAACTGCAATACAAAGTAACAACTGGTCATATGACATGTATATGGCAATGATAATCCATAGCCCAAGAAAAAAATTATTGATCTTGATCCCCAAACAATAGTCACAGATGAAACTGAAAACAATGGACAGAGGAAGAATAAGCAACAGGAACAGGATGAAGGTAGGTTTGTGTAGCACCTGGGAGGATGAAATGCAGTAGGTAGAACAGACATTAAAGAGGTAGGACACAGCAGGAGCCAAGGAAAAATGTTCATAGTACAGAACACCAAAGAACCAAATATCCAAGTAAACCTCAGAGGAAAAGAGCCAGATAAAGGTCTTTGAAACAGGAAGAAGAGTATTCCTTCTTCAAGTCCAGCAACAAAGGAACTGAGTGTAAAGGAACAAAGTCAAGAAAGAAAAAACTTGTTAATCCAAAAGAAGAATGGAATAACTGTCAGTTGAAAACACCACATTGGAATGCATAAAACACCACAACACCTTCTCTCTAATAATCAGCAATGTCTGGCAAAGGTAGAAAAAAAACAGGTAATCAGCCAAATGACGGCCCTGTCTAACAAAGAATAAGAATGGTAAGTTATCAGAGAATGCCCAAAACATTACAAATTGTATAGACTAGTTGCTAAAACAGAGCAGGAGGCAAGATGTCCATTCAAGGCTTGTAATAACCTATACGAGCAAAGGAGGGTGCTGAAAAAATGTGTCCAAATTTACACCAGTCCACCCCTGATACCCCACGAGCTCAGTACCTGAGCTATCAGAAGAACCATCAGGCCTTTTGCAAAACTCTGCCTCTGTGTATGACTGATTGAAATTGTAATTAGGATAAAGCTATAATGTAAATGGAGGTGCATTTCAGAAACAAAATGATGGAAAGGCAAAGATTTGAGGTTTGAGCCTCAGAAAGACAGAATTAAAACAATGAAATGAAACATAAAGACAACAAACACCACATCCTCTGATGCTACTCATCTTTCATATAAGTAAAAAAAAAAATGACACTTCTTAACATACAAGTGCCAAACTGAGAAGTGATGCTTCAATAATCAAAGTCAGCTGCTCCAAAAACTGTCAAACTACTATCAGTGGAGGTTTGTCACATCCTCAATAGCATCCTGAAATACAGCAATCTTATATGGAAACACAGGAGAATATGTGGGAGCTTCAAAGCTAGTAGTGAACAAAAATATCTACATATGGATGACAGCACCGAATATGTGGGGAAGCTCGTGTATCACACTAGATGGGTACTCGTTGGATGACAGCACCGAATATGTGGGGAAGCTCGTGTATCACACTAGATGGGTACTCGTCAGCCACATGTGCTATAAACTATAATTCACGGCAAAACCTGTTTTCCAATCATACTGCACACCATGTATACCAAACTATAATAAACAACCATAACATGTTATTTTTGAGCTGAATGTTCATAGCATGTGCGTTACTCTTCTATATTTCCTAATATAGCTCATAGTATATATTGTTATATAGAATGTTTAATGTTTTAGTAAACCTTAAGAACAGCTAGTTGGCATAAACATTCATGCAGATTTTGCTAAAATCATACAATATTTGCAGCTGCATCGGAAATTTGACACAGCTGTGTAGAATGACAGTTTTTATTCAAGTGAAATAAATTCCATTGTTACCATGAAATATTAAAACTTTACTTTTTATACATTTGTGCTCATACAACAATAAAGCATTCTGTATTCAACAAATACACTAATAATAGTGATGCAAAATTTCAAATTTTGATCAACTGAACAGGTTAAAAAAACAAAGTTTTTATTTGTGGCTTTATCATTTATATCATAAAAATTCAAAAGTTTTCAATTACTAATTTTTTAAAAATATATATTATGTAAGACATTAATCATTAGCTCAGGTCATCAGTCAGCTATTGCTTTCTGTGTTTCATTTACATACTTAGCAAAGAATATTAACCAAATTATGTGGCTGCCACACGGTGTTGGGTGTATCTAAAGGGTTAAATTTACATACATATAAAACAGTAAAAAGCTCACTTGCAGTGACAGTGGTGGTTTCTTTGTTTCTGGTGGTTAAATTTACACAAGTTACACACATATAAAACAGTAAAAAGCTCACTTGCAGTGACAGTGGTGGTTTCTTTGTTTCTGGTGGTTAAATTTACACAAGTTACACACATCTAAAACAGTAAAAAGCTCACTTGCAGTGACAGTTTCTTTGTTTCTGGTGGTTAAATTTACACAAGTTACACACATATAAAACAGTAAAAAGCTCACTTGCAGTGACAGTGGCAGTTTCTTTGTTTCTGGTGGTTAAATTTACACAAGTTACACACATCTAAAACAGTAAAAAGCTCACTTGCAGTGACAGTGGCGGTTTCTTTGTTTCTGGTGGTTAAATTTACACAAGTTACACACATCTAAAACAGTAAAAAGCTCACTTGCAGTGACAGTGGCGGTTTCTTTGTTTCTGGTGGTTAAATTTACACAAGTTACACCCATATAAAACAGTAAAAAGCTCACTTGCAGTGACAGTGGCAGTTTCTTTGTTTCTGGTGGTTAAATTTACACAAGTTACACACATCTAAAACAGTAAAAAGCTCACTTGCAGTGACAGTGGCGGTTTATTTGTTTCTGGTGGTTAAATTTACACAAGTTACACACATATAAAACAGTAAAAAGCTCACTTGCAGTGGCAGGTGGTGGTTTCTTTGTTTTTGGTGGTTAAATTTACACAAGTTACACACATCTAAAACAGTAAAAAGCTCACTTGCAGTGGCAGGTGGTGGTTTCTTTGTTTTTGGTGGTTAAATTTACACAAGTTACACACATATAAAACAGTAAAAAGCTCACTTGCAGTGGCAGGTGGTGGTTTCTTTGTTTCTGGTGGGACCAGAAAGATCAAAATAAATTTTTACACTAACTTTTCGCAGTTAAATACAGAAACCTGTTTATAAAACAACACATCTTGTAGCCTCTTAATTTAGACAAGCTCTAAGATGAACATTACTTTAAAAGTATGATCATTAAAAAGAAGGTGATAACTAAAAATATATTCCTACAAACTACAGAATATATCACAATGTATTGAAATAAAATTTAAATTTGTAATCAAGTTTATATGTTACAAGAACTGGACTGCTAAAGAACATTTTACAAACCACACATACATCTAAAATTAAACGTTAAAGAGCCTGGAAGAAAACAACTTTCATCATCTTATCTATAGATATCACAAGTCTACCATTTTATCACAAAACATCATATGTGGTTTTATTATAACTGAATAATTTACATCGAACTAAGGTCACATTTTATTCTTCTTAAAATGTTGAGAACTACATGCTATAGATTTCTCTAGACCAGACACAATAATTTTTCTAGAACTCAAACATAGTAATAATAAAATGTTCAATGCAGTAAACAAAATAATAATTTTTTTTCCAAGTTAAAGTTTTGCTTTCTTCCTAATTTGTAAAAAATCTTCAAGTGATATAAAAAATGAATTTTATTTTTGAAATGTATGCAGCTGAATTATGGAAAATCCATAAAACAACTTTTAAATTTGAAGGCCTGTGTATTTAATAAACAAGTGAAATATTACTACAAACTTTCTTTTCTCTGCCATAATATTCACATTACTTTCCTCACTCAATTATTCAACTAATCATTCCAACCTGAACCTAACTCCAATTAATGTGTTAAACAAAATCTAAAGCTACGGCTCTTCTTAACACAAGAATAATTACATTTACATGTACGATTCTGATCTTACCACAAGAGCAGAAGACTCTGACAGAATAATCGTGACACCGACGTCCCTTCTTTTGTAAAGAATTCTCACACACCAGTCCCACTGTTGGGGAGCACTTCACTCCAAAATCTCCCGATTCTGTGTAATCGACCATAGTCTTCCCAATACGTGCTTTACACTCGATGCCTGTAATGTACTTATCAAAACATACACTTCCACGCTTCTGGATATTTACCAAGAGTTCTATATCTCCTTCTCCAGAAGTAGGACTATCAGTATTGAAGAAAGGTGTCCAGCTTGAAACACACGGAGTAGGTTTTGTTGGTGGAATGACTGAAAAGGAACAAATGACATGTGATAAGTTTTGTAAAATAACACGTCATCAACTTTACATTAAAATGTTGGAGTAGGTGATAAAAATATATGTTACACAGAAAAACATTAGCTTCCAGTGGTATCAACAGTTAACTATTTATCTTTAATGTTTATTTAAACTTTATGAAAGTAACACTGACCTCTGAAGAACTACCACCTATTAATACTTAGAAATATTAACAGAGATAAGAAAATGATCTAAAAATCATTTCCCTGTACATTCCTACACGATGCAACATTTTATCAGAGCTGGTGTTTAATTACATAACAGAGAAATATCCATTCTCAAACAACCATAAACAGAGCAGGTAAGCTTAAACTAATTCTTAAACTAAGAATTTTTCTGCAGAATGAATCCTATAGTAAATAGAGTAGAGTTGTAGACATGTCATACAAATTGAACAATTTCCAAGTGTTACCAATCTTTGGAGTAGCAACGTATACCACATTAGACATTGATCGCTATTTAAGATTACCATCTGCACATATTAAGCTCTGCCCACTGCTTTTTGTGCCTGATTCACATTTCCAGGAGGACATTCAAACCATGCCACATGGCTGTCGTATAGCGACTGGTGAACCTCCACGGTTAGATTTAAACAATATTCATACATATAAAACTGTAAAAAAACTCACTTGTAATTTTAGGCCGTGGTTTTTTTTCTGTTTTTGTTGGAACAACTAAAGATCAAAAATAAATTTTTACATTTAGTTTTTTTGCAGTTAAATGCAGAAAACTGTTCACAAAATGGCATGTCTCCTGCAGCCCAATAAGCTAGAAAGGCTCTAAGATAAACTTTAAACATTACTTTTAAAATTGTGCTCAGTGAAAAACTCCTAATTAAAAACATGTTGAAAAATAACATGATATTTCTATGAATTACTGGAAGAAGCAAAATGAATGTGTATATACATTTTGTAAAATAAAGGTCTTGAATTTGTAATCAAATCCATACATCAACAAGTTAAAAAACTACTGTGAAACTTAATGTGAAAAACAACAAAGTTCTTACAGTAGATATTAATAATCAACAATAAGTGAACAAGACATAATTACAGAGCTAATTTGATGTTACTGGAGGACTTAATAGAAAAAAATTAAACAAAGTTACATACTAAATAATTAGCAATAAGTCAACAAGTTAGAATTAGATAACTACTCAGATGTTAATGGTTCTTAAACTATTTTTTTTGTGGAGAACCTGAAGTCGGTTTTCATCTCAACAGATAACAATGGAGTTTGTGCACTATGCTGCCACATTCTAACTAAAGACCACAGTTCCAGAAATGGTGTTCTATTATATTAATAATAACTAATTACTGAATACACTTTGTGTAAATCTGAAAAAAGGCAAAGAAAATATAATGACATTTAAAATAACATTAAAAAATTTCATTTTTTTCAAAGCACTTACTTCCTGGACATTCATCACCAGCGCAAAAAAATCTCACTTCATAATCATAACATTTTCCAATTTGTTGCTTGTTGTAACAGCTCAAACCTGTGTCAATATCACAAGTGACATTCTGCCTGACTTCCCGATAATCGTGCTTAGTTTTAGAAAGCCGACATTCAATAGCTTTCAGTTCAGGTTTCTTACACACGCTATACTCATTCTGTAGACAAGTAAGAAAAAAATGTGAAGTTTTATCAACTATGAACACATAAACATCAAACTCAGATGACCATTAAACTGCTACAGAACTAATATAATACAACTAGTATCATATAAAACTCGTGTACCACAATTAGCATTATATAGACCTAATATCATACAATCAGTAGTGTTTAGACATGTTAACACACAATTAACTATACAACAAGAAAAATTTAGACCTCATACAACACAATTATATAAATATATATAACCAGTGGTATTTAGACCTCATAATATACAAATATACAACTTTGTGTAACCAGTAGCATTTAGATCTCATAATATACAAATATATTATATAACCAGTAGCATTTAAACGTGATATCACACAACTACATACATAACCAGTAGCATTTAGACGTGATATCACACAACTACATACATAACCAGTAGCATTTAGACGTGATATCACACAACTACATACATAACCAGTAGCATTTAGACGTGATATCACACAACTACATACATAACCAGTAGTATTTAGACGTGATATCACACAACTACATACATAACCAGTAGTATTTAGACGTGATATCACACAACTACATACATAACCAGTAGTATTTAGACGTGATATCACACAACTACATACATAACCAGTAGTATTTAGACGTGATATCACACAACTACATACATAATCAGTAGTATTTAGACGTGATATCACACAACTACATACATAACCAGTAGCATTTAGATGTGATATCACACAACTACATACATAACCAGTAGCATTTAGACGTGATATCACACAACTACATACATAACCAGTAGCATTTTGACCACATTCCAGACAAACAGATGTGTAACTTCCCAAATGGGAGTATTAGTCCAGAAATCCTGTTATGATATAAGAAAGCATATTTTATGCTGTTATAGTCTGATGTTTATTTTTATAAAATGTCAACTAATAGTGAAAAGTATTTCTTCAGTCATCTTATAGTGTAGTGCATTCAGTTCTGTGGCTAAATGTTAAATATATTTACATTTTTAAACAGAGTTCCCTAAAATACTTCTAAGAACCCATGAATTAAAGCTAATTACCAACAAAGCCTTTGACACAATACCAGGGCTCATTATGTTTACTTAGGATATGACAGACATAGCACTATTTCAGCACTATAGCTAAGCTAAGGCAGAGGAGGCAATTGTCTCTTTTCTTTCATGCAAAAACTGGAGCCCTTGTAAGAAAACTGTAGCATTGGAAATAAACAAGATATCATCAACATGAAAGGCACTCCAATCAGTAAACATTAGGACCTCTAATCAGTCAAAAAGGAACATCCAATCAGTTAACATTAGGACCTCTAATCAATCAAAAAGGAACATCCAATCAGTTAACATCAGGACCTCTAATCAATCAAAAAGGAACATCCAATCAGTTAACATTAGGACCTCTAATCAATCAAAAAGGAACACCCAATCAGTTAACATCAGGACGTCTAATCAATCAAAAAGGAACATACAATCAGTTAACATTAGGACCTCTAATCAATCAAAAAGGAACATCCAATCAAGTAACATCAGGACCTCTAATCAATCAAAAAGGAACATCCAATCAGTTAACATTAGGACCTCTAATCAATCAAAAAGGAACACCCAATCAGTTAACATCAGGACCTCTAATCAATCAAAAAGGAACATCCAATCAGTTAACATCAGGACCTCTAATCAATCAAAAAGGAACACCCAATCAGTTAACGTCAGGACCTCTAATCAATCAAAAAGGAACATCCAATCAGTTAACATCAGGACCTCTAATCAATCAAAAAGGAACACCCAATCAGTTAACATTGGGACCTCTAATCAATCAAAAAGGAACATCCAATCAGTTAACATCAGGACCTCTAATCAATCAAAAAGGAACACCCAATCAGTTAACGTTAGGACCTCTAATCAATCAAAAAGGAACATCCAATCAGTTAACATCGGGACCTCTAATCAATCAAAAAGGAACATCCAATCAGTTAACGTTAGGACCTCTAATCAATCAAAAAGGAACATCCAATCAGTTAACGTTAGGACCTCTAATCAATCAAAAAGGAACATCCAATCAGTTAACATTGGGACCTCTAATCAATCAAAAAGGAACACCCAATCAGTTAACATCAGGACCTCTAATCAATCAAAAAGGAACACCCAATCAGTTAACGTTAGGACCTCTAATCAATCTAAAAGGAACAACCAATCAGTTAACATTAGGACCTCTAATCAATCAAAAAGGAACAACCAATCAGTTAACATTAGGACCTCTAATCAATGTAAAAGAAGCCACCGATCAGTTAGCATTAGGACCTTAAATGAATTTTCTAATTTCTTTGTATATTTATAAAATACACAAACAATATTAAATGTCAAGCATTATTTTGTGAACAAAATGCAACAGTTGATTGAGGAAATAAGAAGTTATAAGTAGATTAACAATGTTATGATTCTCAAAAAAATATATAATCATATCTGAAGTAAAACCTTGTATCTCACTGTCAAATAATTTTAAACAGCTTTATATCTGACTCTTGACTTATGAGTTTTGAATGGTTTGATGTTGTCTACATTTGATTGTTGTTTGATTCTAAACTGTTCATATCTAACTGTTTCTTACATTTGATTGCTGTTTGGTTCTAAACTGTTCATATCTTAACTGTTTCTGATTAAGCCATTTTGAAATTATTTATATTGGACTGTTTTCTGATATAAAACTATCTAAATGTGTGCTTTATCATATGAAACATTATATATGATTGTTTACAGGTTTTTAACTAATAACATATGAGTATCAACTGATATAAACTGTTCACATCTCAATATTCACTTGTTTACAGAATTAAATAACTTATACTTCACTGTTATCTGGTTTGAAACTATCCATATACAGGATGTCTCAGAAAACTAGACCCATAAGGAAAAAAAATATACAATTTATTTTTAATTTATTTATTACCTAAATTGCATGCCATTAAAGATATACACATGTAAATACTTGTAATAATGTGGCATCAGAATTTTCTTTTCTGAAACATGTACAACTGACAATTTTTTTTAACTTTATGAATATAATGTTTATTTTTCACATGGAACCAGATTTCTGGAACACTCTGTAAAAATGTTAACCGGGTTAACAGTCTTATTTTTTATTTTTAAAATAGCATAATTATAAATTGTAACAAATAATAAAAAGAATAAAACCAACAGTGTAATAAAAGCTACAACAGCAAACATTTTCACAAAATTTACATAAACAAAGTCTTCTGCTGAATAAACTTTGTGGAAAACATTGGTGTAACAATAAAGTCGCAGTGTTGTTTTCCATTTAAAATAACCAGACTGCAGTAACACATACATATCACTCAGAATGCTCCAAGAAAATCAACCTCTGATTTCCACCTTACAGAAACCAAACATCAACATTGTCCAAAGAAAACTGTGAAATTTCAAATGTCTGTGAAAAATTTTTGAAAAAAAAAATTGGATAATCTGGAAATTTTAGAAATAAATATAATGAATCAAGACAATGAACCAAAACACACTAAACTCCTCTCTGCTTCTCATCACACTTGGTGTCAAGATTTACTGACAATTCTTTGGTTTAACATATATATATATACACCTCTTTATAAAATAGTATAATCTATGCATGCCAATAACTTTATTGGCAAAATGATGGTTACAAAAAGTAAAATATCTGTGAAACATCTGAGTGTTTTTGTTTTCCTTAATTCTGAAAATTGTATTTCACAAAATCCTGAGTAAAAGAAAAGAAAAACAGATAATAAGAAGTTGATCTTTTTAGTGTTGCACAGAAAATCTGAAATGTTTCTTGTATATTCTTGAACAAAGTTTACTTTACTTTTGAATAATAAACCACTCGAGTATGATTTGCAGTAAATTATTTACTAAGTATTCATCTAACACCAATATTGGCTGTAATGGTTTTCATATAAGAACCAAAATTATAGTGCATTTAAACAGTACAATAGTATTCTTTATTAATACTTAATAGTATTCAATAGTATTCTTTATTCTCTTTAAGACTAACATTAATATTGAATCATTTAGTAATATTAACAGCGAAACATTTAATAACATTCAAACATTCAGTAATATTAACACTGAAACATTCAGTAACATTAACATTCAAACATTCAGTAATACTATCACTGAACCATTCAGTAACAATAACACTGAAACATTCAGTAACATTACTTCTGAACCATTCAGTAACAATAACACTGAAACATTCAGTAATATTACTACTGAACCATTCAGTAACAATAACACTGAAACATTCAGTAATATTAACACTGAACCATTCAGTAACAATAACACTGAAACATTCAGTAATACTATCACTGAACCATTCAGTAACAATAACACTGAAACATTCAGTAATATTACTACTGAACCATTCAGTAACAATAACACTGAAACATTCAGTAATATTACTACTGAAATATTCAAAAGAACTTGAGTTTTGAATCTTGTTTGAAATTAATTACAACTTTTGAATGTGATTTTGTGTGCTGACTTCTTAATGAGAATCAACAGAATTAGTGAGGTGGGTGTAAATTGTACAAAATTATTTCAATGTTAAAACAACTATTTTAACACGTTACTTGTAAACATATATATATATATGTGACTTATACCTGATACATTTCAATAGATTCAATGTCTCCTACACCATCCGGATCATCTTTATTCCACCATTCTGTCCAGTTACACAGAACTCGATGTCTAGGTTCTGGAACTGAGATAAAAATAAACATTAAATAAAATATCCAAATTACTTAAGTATTTTTAACTTAGTTTATCCAAACAGCCTTAATTGTCCTGTAACAAAGTCCATGAAATTATCACAAATACATGAATCTGTAGGAGTCTCTAGTATGGCTGATATGACATGAATCAGTATGACATATATCTAGATAGAGCACAGGTTTGTTATACTGACATGAATCAGTATGACATATATCTAGATAGAGCACAGGTTTGTTATACTGACATGAATCAGTATGACATATATCTAGATAGAGCACTGGTTTTTTATACTGACATGAATCAGTATGACATATCTAGATAGAGCACTGGTTTGTTATAAAGTTTGTAATACTGACATGAATCAGTATGACATATATCTAGATAGAGCACTGGTTTGTTATAAAGTTTGTTATACTGACATGAATCAGTATGACATATATCTAGATAGAGCACTGGTTTGTTATAAAGTTTGTAATACTGACATGAATCAGTATGACATATATCTAGATAGAGCACTGGTTTGTTATAAAGTTTGTAATACTGACATGAATCAGTATGACATATATCTAGATAGAGCACTGTTTTTTTTATAAAGTTTGTTATACTGACATGAATCAGTATGACATATATCTAGATAGAGCACTGGTTTGTTATAAAGTTTGTAATACTGACATGAATCAGTATGACATATATCTAGATAGAGCACTGGTTTGTTATAAAGTTTGTTATACTGATAGGAATCAGGTTGACTGATAGTTTCACTACTTCCAAATTAATGCTTACTTTTCCAACTGGTCATCCCCAGGTTGACTGATAGTTTCACTACTTCCATATCAATGTTTACTTCTCCAACTGGTCATTCCCATGTTGACTGATACTTTCACTACTTCCATATTAATGTTTATTTCTCCAACTGGTCATCCCAGGGTTAACTGATAGTTTCACTACTTCCATATTAATGTTTACTTCTCCAACTGGTCATCCCCAGGTTGACTGATAGTTTCACTACTTCCACCTTTGGCTTTAACACGTTCATTAGTATCTCTGATCTCCTCAGAGTTTAAGATTGGCATATATTTGAAACATCTTAAATGTGACAAAATACAGAGACATAATCTGATGTTGGGGGGCATGTAACACCTTTTAGGATCTTTGCAACTGCTTGTATTTCATAAAGTCTACATCCTGGGTCATGATTGCACAAAGTCTAACAATTATCAATGGTACAACAAATTACATCATAGCATAGTGGTCAGACAACACCAGTGTAGCTTGATTGAATTTCCCCAAAAAGGTATGCATACTGTTAGCATTCTCAAAATCTAAAACAGTGACATTAGTCACATGTATGTGAGGACTTGACATGCATTGTAAAATGGCATCCTTTTGCTCGATTTCCCTCTGAAGCATGTCCCAGGTAATTGTATCTTGTTTTAACCACTGAGTTTGAAGTTCCAATCTTCTCTTATACCTCAAGAGAATATTTACAGCTAGACACCTTCATTACTGCCAACAAGGATTCTAAATATTTATATCAGATTAGTAGCAGTTACTTACTTTTAGATTTTTCTTCACAGCTAAATTTATATTGTGGGGAAAAAAACTTGATATGAATATCAGCATCACAACAACCACTTCTCAATCAGTATTGAATGTATTGTCAATAACCACTGTTTAAGAACTTCTCAATCAGTACTGAATGTATTGTCAATAACCACTGTTTAAGAACCACTTCTCAATCAGTACTGAATGTATTGTCAATAACCACTGTTTAAGAACCACTTCTCAATCAGTACTGAATGTATTGTCAATAACCACTGTTTAAGAACCACTTCTCAATCAGTACTGAATGTATTGTCAATAACCACTGTTTAAGAACCACTTCTCAATCAGTACTGAATGTATTGTCAATAACCACTGTTTAAGAACCACTTCTCAATCAGTACTGAATGTATTGTCAATAACCACTGTTTAAGAACCACTTCTCAATCAGTATTGAATGTATTGTCAATAACCACTGTTTAAGAACCACTTCTCAATCAGTACTGAATGTATTGTCAATAACCACTGTTTAAGAACCACTTCTCAATCAGTACTGAATGTATTGTCAATAACCACTGTTCAAGAACCACTTCTCAATCAGTATTGAATGTATTGTCAATAACCACTGTTCAAGAACCACTTCTGAATCAGCACTGAATGTATTGTCAATAACCACTGTTTAAGAACCTCTTCTCAATCAGTACTGAATGTATTGTCAATAACAACTGCTTAAGAACCACTTCTCAATCAGTACTGAATGTATTGTCAATAACCACTGTTCAAGAACCACTTCTCAATCACTATTGAATGTATTGTCAATAACCACTGTTTAAGAACCACTTCTCAATCAGCACTGAATGTATTGTCAATAACCACTGTTTAAGAACCATTTTTCAATCAGTATTGAATGTATTGCCAAAAACCAATGTTTAAGAACCATTCATGTGTTGCCTCACCTAAATCTTCACGATAACTTTGAGCTTTATGTATCTCATTTAAAAGCTGTGTTTACAATGAAAGTGTTTGCAGTTCCCACTGTGCAGCAACTGTAATGTAACCAACAGTGTATTGCTGGTCAAGGATCTGCTGTAAGGGCAAATTTTATACAGCTAGCCAAAGCAACCGCATTTGCCTTTGACTCTTTATACAGCCCTTGGTTGACATTGCTAAAAAGTATACTGCATGAAGAGGTTTAATATGCAGGTTCAACAACATTCATAATGTTTGGAAGCTAGCTC
The DNA here is from genome assembly GCA_011833715.1 of Carcinoscorpius rotundicauda. Taxonomy (NCBI): domain Eukaryota; kingdom Metazoa; phylum Arthropoda; class Merostomata; order Xiphosura; family Limulidae; genus Carcinoscorpius; species Carcinoscorpius rotundicauda. The sequence goes on along the minus strand of CM022406.1, from coordinate 47,438,110 downwards.
TTTCTTCAACAGAATAACATAGATGTTAAAAACCAATAATGTTTACAATGGTCTTTTCAAATACAATCTTTTGTTTACTAGTAGAATTATTGATTGATTGATTTAGTGTTTTATGGCACAAAGCAACGAGGCTATCTGCGCCAGACATCTGGTAAAAAAGTAAAATAAAAAAAAATCTAGTAAAAGACATAAATGGAAATGAAGGTAAAACAAAAAAGTATAAAACCAATGTTGACACCTAGTCTACAACATTAAGATAGAAGGCAGAGTATAAGAAGTTGTAAGGTATTTACTCTAGCAAAAAGATAATGATCATAACCTGCCAGGAAGACTAACAGGTAAGTTCAAGAACCTCTGTCAATCACCTGAAGTTAGCCTTTCCAGTCCTGGTTCCAGGTTATATGTCATAGCAGCTATTATCAAAATGTAAAAGAATAAAAGTTTTAAAAGACACTCGGCAAAATCGTAATAATGAGTAGCCAAATGTTCTGTAAAAAGATAAAAGTCAAGTAAATGGAATAAAATTTGTAAAAGTAATTGAAGATAAAAGTAAAACGGGAATTAAAACAGAAAATGGCATAAAAACCAATGTTGACATCCAGTCAACAAAGATGTAAAGGACTACCTGTGGCAGAATGGTAATGATCATAACTCGCCAGGAAGACTAACAGGTAAGAATAAAAACCACCGTCAGTCACTTGAAGTTGGTCTTTCCAGTCCTGGTTCTGGGTTATGAGTCAATATGGCCAGTACTAAAAAGTAAAGTAGTAAATGTGTGAAACGATATGCAGCAAAAGTATAATAACAACTTGCCAGGACGACTAACGAGAAGTTCAAACAGTAGCGTTAGTCACCTGAAGTTGGCCTTTCCAGTCCTGGTGTCGAGTTATTTATTGTTCTGGCCATTGTCCAATGTCAAATTGAACTAGAGAGAATGAAACTGTGAAAAAAGGAGCCACAATTAAAAAGGTGTAATGAATAAATATGCATCACTTAAATGAGATGAAAAAGATTAATGGCCATTAAAAAATTAAAAACGTTATCAAGGTGGACAGAGTCACCATCACCAATAACTCTGTCCAATGTTACAGATTGACCCTGGGAAAAAATATGTTTAAAATATTGCTGTTGTTGAGAATTGTAACGATGGCAAGAAAGTAAAACATGGCTGATAGTGATTTGAGTGTTACACAAACTACACATTGGTGCATCAGTTCCAGATAAAAGAAAATGATGAGTTAAAAAAACTGTGATCAATGAGTAGCCTTGTGAAAACAACTTCCTCCTTCTGCGCTTTACAGAAGCTGGAGGGCCAAACTCCAATTTTGGGTTTGATTTGAAAAAGTTTGTTGTTGCGTTGCTCACTCCAAGTGGACTGCCAGGTGGCATGGAGCAGAGCCTTGAAGACAACACCAAAGTCCATGTACGGAATAGGCATAGAGGTGACAGTGCTGAAGCAGACATATTTAACTGCCATGTCTGCAAGCTCGTTCCCGCGAATACCAACATGGCCTGGTATCCAGAAAAACTGGATTGAAGTAGCTGCTAATGAGAAATGGGCCAGTCGGTTTCGAATATCTGCGAGAATAGGATGTGAGCTAACGTGTAGTGATTCCGAGGCAAGTATAGAACTAAGCGAATCAGTATAAATATTGCAGTTGGAGTACTGCTCAGCTGCAATATGATCCAGGGCAAGAGATATGGCATACAGTTCAGCAGTGAACACAGAAGCTGTAGAGGGGATTCTGTGTGCAACTACTGACCCATTGCAAACCACAGCAGAGCCCACTAAATTACCTGATTTGGAACCATCTGTATAAATGGGAAGTGAATGATTGTTTGAAAGATACTCATTGAATAAAAGACGGTACTTCCAATCTGGAGTATCTGCCTTTTTTAGGTGACTGAAAGAAAGGTCACATTTGGGGGCTGTAATAAGCCATGGTGAGATAGGCTGACCTGTGGAATATGCAATGTTATCCAAGAACAGACCCAAATCATCCAATTACGCCCAGATGTGAAGGCCAAACGGAGCAATGACAAATCGTCTGTTCTGAAAAAGTACTACCCACCGAGGAAGGAAAACACATTCCCAGGTGGGATGCTTTGGTAAGGAACAAAGTTTCGAAGTATACTGTAAAGATAGTTGCAAACAGCGAAGGTGTAGAGAAGGTTAATGAGATTCTATGGATAAGCTTTGAACTGGTGATGAATGGGGTCCAGCATCTTTAAGGCCGAGGGTCTGGCAGAGCCATAGACCATTGATCCATAGTCGAGTTTTGATCTAATAAGAGCATGATATACCTTTAACATTGAACAGCGATCTGCCCTCCAATTGGTAGAAGAGAGGACACGGAGGATGTTCAGTGCTCTTGTGCATTTGACCCGAAGCTGCTTTAAGTGTGGTATAAAGGTCAGTTTATGATCAAAGGTAAGCCCCAAGAACTTTGTCTCCGGGACCACTGGCAGCAAAACTTCACCGATATGAAGTTCAGGATCAGGGTGAATACCTCGTCGACAGCAAAAGTGCACGCATACAGTTTTTGAGAAAGAGAAATTAAAGCCATTTGCCAGAGTCCACTTCCGTACACGATTGAGGGCAGTTTGTAGTTGCCGCTCAATATATCTCATGTTTGACGACTGGCATGAGATGTGAAAGTCGTCGACATACAGCCCATTCGCAACAGTGAGAGAGAGTTGTTCAGTGATGGCATTTATCTTTATACCGAATACACTCAATACACAGCCTTGAGGGACTCCAAGTTCCTGTAAAAAAGAACGGGAAAGTGTCGAACCCACACGAACTTGGAATCTCCTGTCCATTAAAAAAATTTTAATAAACATGGGTAGATGGCCACGCAACCCATATGTATGGAGGTCTCGCAAAACGCCATACCTCCATGTTGTGTCATAAGCCTTCTCTATGTCAAAGAATATTGATACAAGATGTTGGTGGTTGAGAAAGAGGCTTCTCTGATAGATGTTTCAAGACGAATTAGGTGGTCTGTGGTAGAGTGCTGTTGATGGAACCCACACTGGGTGGGCGAGAGGAGGTTGTTTGATTCAAGGAACCAAACAAGACGAGCATTAACCATCCTTTCTTAGGACTTACAGAGGCAGCTCGTCAAAGCAATTGGACGATAGTTTGAAGGAAACTTCGGATCATTCCCTGGCTTAGAGAAAGGTAAAATAATAGCCTTGTGCCAGGCATCATGAAAAGCATTCTCCTGCCAAATTTGGTTGAAGACAATCAGAAGGACATCAACAGAAGCAGGAGATAGATGGTGCATCATGTCATAATGAATATCATCAGGTCCAACAGACGTACTGGCAGACCGATGAAGGGCCATTTTTAGTTCTACCAGGGTAAAGGGACAATTGTAGTCAAAGAAACAGTCAGTTTTAAAGGAAAGAGGTGATTGATCTGCCCGAGTCTTGATGGCCAGGAAGGTGAAGGAACAAGCAGAAGTGCTGGATACCCAGCAAAAGCTTTCACCTAGAGTGTGAGTGATGTTCCAGACATCAGTCACCTCCTGACCATCAGAGAGTAAGATCGAGAGGGGGACAGAATCGTAGTGCTCACTAACCTTTCAAATCCTGTCCCATATGATCTTGGAACTGGTGGTAGAAGATATGCTGGTTGTGAACTTAATCCAAGATTCCTTCTGGCTTTGATGTCTTACCCACCTAGCATGTGCACGGGCCCGTTGGAAAGCAACCCAGTTTGAAAGTGTGGGATATCTATGAAAAGTATCCCAGGCCTGTTTTTGAGCCTTCCATGCTAAGTGGCAAGCAGGATTCAACCATGGACGAGGATATCGTGGAAAACGTGTCGAGGTTTTAGGAATACACTGAGCAGCTGCATGTATAATACAATCAGTTACCGCTGTTACACAGTTGTCTATTGATGGATGATTTACGATGGCAGGATCAAGTTCTGCGAGAGCAGTGAAAGTGGACCAGTCTGCCTGATCCAGCTTCAACCGGGACACGCGGGTAGGGTGGCATCGACCACGGCCAGTCTCTTTCAAAAGGATCGGAAAATGATCACTGCCTAGTGGATTACTGTCAACCCTCCATGAAAAATGGGAGAAACATAAAGGGGAGCAAACTAAGAGATCAATAGCAGTAAAGGACTGACTAGGAGCATGAAAGTAAGTGGAAGAACCAGTACTGAAAAGAGAAAGATTGTGATCAGAGAGCATCCGCTCTACAGATCGACCCCTCCCATTAATAATAGCACTTCCCCAGAGTGGATGGTGTCCATTAAAATCCCACAGGATTAGAAATGGAGATGGCAACTGTTCAACGAGAGCATCTAGTTCTGATTGATCGTATGTCTCTCCACGGGACAGGTACAGAGAACAAAGAGTGATGGTATGACCCAAGGAAACATGGATGGCTACGGCCTCCAAGGGTGTGGTGAGTGACAAAGACAGGGTGGGCACATGTTGATCAACCAACAGTGCCACCCCTCCATGTACTTGACCATCACACAACCTGTCATTTCTATACAAAGAAAACTGCCAAATGAAGACTGTATCAGCAGATTTGAGAAATGTTTCTTGTAAAGAAAAACAAACAAGATGGTAGGAAGCAATCAGCGTTTTGATATCATCCTAGAATGTAAATCTCGACAGTTCCATTGTATCAAGGTGGCCATTTTTAAGAACGGGTAGGTGAAGTGGCTGGAAAACCCTTCGGTTTACGATTACGTCTTTTTTCTTTACTGTCTTTAATTGGAGGAGGTCTATCAACCTCCATGGATCCTGCTCTGAGTCAAATGGGCAGGATTTTGTTATTGGGAGAGGAATCCAGTGACTGAGGACGCGGACGAATAATTGTTTTGTCTCTTGTGGTTGGAAAAAATGATGTATCAGAAGAAATGCCTGTATTTGAAACTGAAGGACGTGGATCTTGAGGTTTATTGGAAGGTATGGGAGGAACATAGATAGGAGTGGAGGTCGATTCATCAACTTTTTTAACCACAGAGGTCAAAAGGCTTTTCATTTGTTTTAAAAACGATTCTCTTGGAGACACAGAGAGATCTGTCTGCACTCCCACTGTAGTTGTAGAATGGAGTGCAGCAACATATGTCCAAGATGGAGTTGTAGATAGCAATTTCTGAACCTCTTTTTCCTCCAACCATTTTGCGCAAGAACGAAAGTAAGAGGGGTGAGAACCATTACAGTTTACGCAATGTGGGTTCATGTCATGGTCATAGGCATCGTGGTCCTTGCCTCCACAACGAGCACATGTCAGGGAACCACGACAAGATGTCTTTGAGTGGCCGAATCTCTGACATTGGAAACATCAAAGAGGGTTTGGAATGTATGGCCGAACCCTGCAAATGAGATAACCTGCCTTTATGGTGGCAGGTGCACGTGGTGAAGTACATGTTAAAACGAGGGTATTTGTTGGCAGTGTAACTCCATCTTTGCGAGTGGAGATGCGCCTCACTACAGAAACTCCTTGAGTGGAGAGACCAGCGAGAATCTGTGACTCGGGAACGTTCTTCAAATCCCTTTCAACAATAACTCCTCGTGAAGAATTCAAAGTAGCATGGGGTGTAACCTCAATAGGTATATCCCCAATTGCCTTTGAATTCAAGAGGAGTTCACTGTGTTGGAATGTGTTTGTTTCAACCAATATGTCACCAGATCGAAGCTTCTTCACTGACTTTGGAGAGGCAGCAAGTCCCTCTCGTCCCTTTTGAATAAAAAAAGGGGACATTTGCCCTAAAGGTTTTTCTGAAAGAGAATGCAATATCAGAAAATGAGGTACGTGTGTTACTGATGTTGGAGATTGCTGTGCACAATGTCCACAACACCCGTTGAGAACTTCCAACACTGGTACTTGGTTGGCTCTAGCCCAAGTGGACCATCCGATTGACCCAAGGGCTGCCCGTCTACAGGAAATCGAGGAAAAAGAGGTGTGTTAGGATTGGACCCCTCAACCACCAGGATCCTCTCCTCCCCTTCACGGGTTGCCACGCACGGCAAACACGTGGGTGGATGTTTGGATCACAGAGAAGGTAAGCAGACAGAACAGAACCTTCCCTGGGAGGTCCCCTCACCACGTACAGGAATCCACACCGAGGGGGCTAGCAGAATTAAGTTTTTGGCATTTTTCAAAAGATTTACAACACATTTTCAAGAGCAAGTCCAGATTTCAACAAAAAAATAGGTATTGTTTTCTCAAAGCCAAACTGCGATATTTTTGTGGATGAAAATGCCAATTCATGGTTTGCAGAAAATGAATACAATATAATAGCCTTGCACTTGTTTCATCAATTACTTCATTGTTTTCATAGAATCCAAAATATGCCCACACAAATTATTTGCCTGAAGGAATGTTGAGATTGTTCTTTCTGAAGCTTCACTTCTTTTGCTGTTCATTTTCTGAATAATTCAGACACAACTATTTTAGTTCTCTAACCATGGGCAGATTAAACTGTACCTATCGCAACATTTTAATAAGTTACATTCAAACTATAATTTATCACGATATACAAACAATGTGACACCTTGTTCTCTAGTCATCACTTCTTCCATAATTAAATTCACACCCCTCTGAAAACAATACATTTTCTATACATTTGTCATAGATTAAGCCAAGCAATATTTTTATATCTTTAAAAGTTACGTGCCTAAAGAGCAATCAAATACAAATTCAGAGCCCTCCTATCACACACTCTGAGTTACAGTTTGCCAACAGAAAGTTCTGATATTGATTCTCAATAAGATTATAACCAACAGAAAGCTTATATTTCACCTAACTGGTGGCTGTATTCAATGCAGTTATAAATACGATTATAAACATTTTGCATTCATGAGGAGAAATAAAAATGTCTATGAAAACACACTGACAAACTAAGCTGAATTTTCTTACATACTTAAAAGAGCCACAAAAACTGTAACAGTTAGAAAAAAAGTCTTAGTTTTTCACATGATATTATTTTTTGTTCTTCCATGAATTATTTAATTTTTAAAAATATGACTTCATGGACAAGTGGCATTGGATAAAATATTAGGGCTAACATAAATGAAAAATCAATAGTGTAGGACAAGGAATATGGCAGAGAGAACATGAACATTTATTGGAAAGAGTTTGAATTTATTTTAGAGGTTTGAGAGATAACATAAAAAATATTAAATTTTTAGAAGGACAAAAGTATTTTAATCTTAACATGAAAATTGCTCTACATTTAGACCAATGTCTATTTTGACTTTGAATATTAAAACATCAATTTTAGCAAAAATAATTTGTCAAAAATGTTGATTTTTTCTGTGCACAAGAAATATAATGTTTACTGAATGCTTGACAAATATTTAAATCATACCCTATTGGATGAAGTATGAATACCATCATATCATAACACTTATATCACACAAACCCCAGTTTCTACTATCATCACAAACAGCTTAATATACAGAAATGTCTGGTATAATCATAAAAGGCACAATCTAAATATGTACTTGGTATAAATAGGCACGAAAGAACTTATAAAAATCTTTGGTATAATTAGATATAGCAGAACATAGAGGGATATCTGGTATAATCAGAGTAGAACCTGTAGGAATCTATGCTATAATAGAAACAGTTGATCCTATAGGAAGTCTCTGGCAAAATTAGAAACAATAAAATCTACAGAAGTCTTTGGTATAATCAGACACAGCAGAATGTATAGAAGTCTGTGATACATTCAGAAAGATCAGAGACCATAAATATATTTGGTGTAATCCGAAACAGTAGAACCTGTAGAAGTCTCTAATGTATTCAGAAATAAATAAACCTATAGAGGTCCATAATATAATAAAAACAGCAGAACCTTTAAAAGTTACATGTGATACACACTTGCCTATCAGGGATTTCCAACTTTACTAAAGATATGAAAAAATTAAATTGTCAAAGCATTGAAAGTAATTTATTTTCAGTTGTATTTCCTTTAAAACTGTAATTTAATATGTAAACTGCATATTCTAAATAAGGTTGAATTACTAAGTATATAAGTGTAATGATGCAGAAGTTAGGGATAAAAGGTATCAATTAAAATTAATTAACAGAAAGACAGAATTAACAGAAATTTAATTCAAATTTAAATATTTGAAATATGCAAGTAAAATTAATATTATATACTTTTAGTTACAAACAGATGTAATTTTCACATACCACACTGGCAGTAGAGTCGAACTGAGTAATCATGACACATTCCACCTTTTCCTTGTTGGTCATTATAGCATACAAGTCCTTTAGAAGTGGAGCATTCAACAGCTTTGTCTCCAGTTTCCTTCCAGTTGACAAGTTCTTCACCAGCACCCTTTAGAGGAGATTTCACTGAAGCTAAACAACTGATGTCTATCACCTGATCAACACTACAAAACTGATATTTCTTTACGAGTTCTTTCACCGACTCAAAATCTCCATCACCAGTAAAAGGAACATCTGTATTATAAATGTTAGTCCAACCTTGGGTGCATGTTGGAATAGTGACAGGTGTTGTCACAACAGGTGTTATACTTTCAGTCTCGGTGTGTATTGGGCCTGTTTGTTATTCCAAAACAAATAACTCAACTTTAATTACTATATCTATACATTTACAGTTAACATATCATCACATTCTGAATGCAAATTTATATAATATAAAATGCCTTTATCAAAGTGAATTATAAAACTAGAATTATGAAGATTTCTCACCGACAGAATTAAAGAGCAACAAGTCAATCTCTGTAAGCCATTCTATCCACTAAAATTTTGAACATATAACTATAATTGAAAGTAATTTATTTTCAGTTGTATTTCCTTTAAAACTGTAATTTAATATGTAAACTGCATATTCTAAATAAAGTTGAATTGCTAAGTATATAAGTGTAATGATGCAGAAGTTAGGGATAAAAGGTATTAATTAAAATTAATTAACAGAAAGTCAGAATTAACAGAAATTTAATTCAAATTTAAATATTTGAAATATGCAAGTAAAATTAATATTATATACTTTTAGTTACAAACAGATGTAATTTTCACATACCACACTGGCAGTAGAGCTGAATTGAGTAATCATGACACATTCCACCTTTTCCTTGTTGGTCATTATAGCATACAAGTCCTTTAGAAGTGGAGCATTCAACAGCTTTGTCTCCAGTTTCCTCCCAGTTGACAAGTTCCTCACCAGCACCCTTTAGAGGAGATTTCATTGAAGCAAAACAATTGATGTCTATCACCTGATCAACACTACAAAACTGATATTTCTTTACGAGTTCTTTCACCGACTCAAAATCTCCATCACCAGTAAAAGGAACATCTGTATTATAAATGTTAGTCCAACCTTGGGTGCATGTTGGAATAGTGACAGGTGTTGTCACAACAGGTGTTATACTTTCAGTCTCGGTGTGTATTGGGCCTGTTTGTTATTCCAAAACAAATAATATAACTCAACTTTAATCACTACATCTATACATTTACAGTTAACATATCATCACATTCTGAATGCAAATTTATATAATATAAAATGCCTTTATCAAAGTGAATTATAAAACTAGAATTATGAAGATTTCTCACCGACAGAATTCAAGAGCAACAAGTCAATCTCTGTAAGCCATTCTATCCACTAAAATTTTGAACATATAACTATAATTTTCTAAAAGCCAAAACAAAACATATTAAAATTTAAAAATTATGCAATCTTTCCTCATGACCATATTTACTTGTTTAACTTCATTTAAATGTATTTATTTAATTTCAGTATATGTATGAAAAAAACATGTTAAACCAGTTTTTTATCTTCCAATATTTATCAAGCCTTCCCTTAAATTAAGTGCATATACCACTTGTACAGATAACACTTTTCAAAGACCAGCTACCCAACCCTGTTCAGAAAATAAAACTGAACATGACAATTATTCTGCCAGAAATAATCTTGATATGTTAGTCTTACCAATCTCACTATTACGTATGATAAAATATGACAAATTGGCATTATCAACCCCCTTAACAATGTTAAAAAACCTCAATTAGATCAACTCCAACTCACCTTTTTCAAGAGATCTTAAGCTATCCTCTTACAACAAACTTAATATCTGTTTCAGTACAAGAACTGCATTCTACTTGTCAAAATGTCTCTCAGCTTTCATTATTACAGTTTTAAACATAGAGAATGAAACCAGAAAAGCTTATCAAATGCTAAATTATTAATGATAGGAAATCTCAATTCCATGTACAATGTTTTAGGTTACTTTTGTTTTGGTCACTACAAGTAGACACAGATTCCTTCTGTAAAAAATTCATGCAAAAATGGGTAGTAGTGAGACCTAATGATTAACACAACTGAAAGAAGGCTATCACAAGCTATGTTTTCTTCTTGTCACAACTGAAAGAAGGCTATCACAAGCTATGTTTTCTTCTTGTCACAACTGAAAGAAGGCTATCACAAGCTATGTTTTCTTCTTGTCACAGCTGAAAGAAAGCTATCACAAGCTATGTTTTCTTCTTCTCTTAGCTGAAATAAAGCTGTCACAAGCTCTGTTTACTTCTTGTCACAACTGAAAAAAGGCAATCACAAGCTATGTTTTCTTCTTGCCACAACTGAAAGAAAGCTATCTTCTCTTCTTGTCCCAGATGAAACAAGCCTATCACAAGCTATGTTTTCTTCTTCTCTTAGCTGAAAGAAAGCTGTCACAAGCTATGTTTTCTTCTTGTCACAACTGAAAGAAGGCTATCACAAGCTATGTTTTCTTCTTGTCACAGCTGAAAGAAAGCTATCTTCTCTTCTTGTCCCAGATGAAACAAGCCTATCACAAGCTATGTTTTCTTCTTGTCACAGCTGAAAGAAAGCTATCACAAGCTATGTTTTCTTCTTCTCTTAGCTGAAATAAAGCTGTCACAAGCTCTGTTTTCTTCTTGTCACAACTGAAAAAAGGCAATCACAAGCTATGTTTTCTTCTTGTCACAACTGAAAGAAGGCTATCACAAGCTATGTTTTCTTCTTGTCACAACTGAAAGAAGGCTATCACAAGCTATGTTTTCTTCTTGTCACAACTGAAAGAAGGCTATCACAAGCTACGTTTTCTTCTTGTCACAACTGAAAGAAGGCTATCACAAGCTACGTTTTCTTCTTGTCACAACTGAAAGAAGGCTATCACAAGCTACGTTTTCTTCTTGTGAATTTAATGCTTTTCATTCTCATCAACATGATTTCCATCACCATAGCATCTGTTGTATCAGCTGGTGTTGAACCACAAACACGGTTATTAATCTACCTTAGATTTACTCTTCTTGTAGATCTTAACTGCAGAAATAATCATTTACCTCTGACTGTATTTTTCATACCTAGAACAGAGGTAAGCACAGAATTTTGTGGTAGAGGTACAGACAATTGAACTGAATGTAAACTTCTGCCAATACAGGCAGTAATTATTCATCTTCTGACTATCTTTTCCATATCTAATAAGGAAACAACACTTGAAATTTCTTGCAGGAAAAGTAGCCAATAAAACAATAAACTTCTACCAGCTGAAAGTACAACCAAAAAATACCCCAAACATTTGAAATTCAATTTACAAACATTATTAATATATTTTTCTCTTAAATTTTGGAACTGAGCATTAAATTACAAATATTATTTTGATCCTGTGATACAATTCAGTAACTACTTACCACAACCACAGTAAACTCTAATGCTGTAATCATGACATAACTTTCCTTTCTTCTGTAGCCAGTTGAGACATACAAGACCCTTTTTTATAGAACACTTAACCCCAACATCACCAGTTTCAGTATGATCCACCATCTGCCCATTCACAAATGACCTACACTCAATCTTTTGAATAAAGCTGTCTTCACAGAGATCATAATTTGTACGAATATCCTTAAAGAGTTCAATGTCTCCATCACCAGATTTGGGACTATCAATGTTGAAGTACCGACTCCAGCCAGGGACACAAGGGGGCGCAGTTGTAGTAAAAACGGGAACTGAAAAGAAAAGAGTTTCCTGTAGCATTATAGATTAATAAAAAATAATGTACTTAAATGCTTGTTCAGAAATAATTGCCATGTAAGAGGAACACATGGGTTCAAGAAGTCTTAACATGAAGCAATAAAACCCTCATCATATGAAGTGATAAAAACTGTTTACCCCTGATGGAGAAAAGTCCACCTTTCAATAATGTACTTAAATGCTTGTTCAAAAATAATCACTATGTCAGAGAAACACATGGATTAAAAAATTCTTAACATGAAACAATAAAAACCCAATAACATAAAATGATAAAAACTGTTTGCCCCTGATAAAGAAAAGACCACCTTTCAAAAGCACTCAAGTTCAATAGACAAAAGAAAGAAAATATTCTGAAATCTGAATCTATCAACTAAAAAAAAAACATTTTTAAAAAGGTAAATGTGATTACTTTGATACCATAGCACTGCCATATTCTACTTTCTGTGTCTTTCTTACAACAGAATACAAGACCTGTTTTGTATCTTACTTAAAACCATATTTATTTTGTTTAAGAATACGGACATTTAGTTATTTAAGTAAAGATAAATGTATTACATTTTAAAACTTATTTAAAGCTTTGTTTCTGTAATTTAAGACATTCCATGCACTATCAGCAGTCCATTTATTATGAAAATCAAAAGTTTACTTAACAGTTCACATGGTAAATGTGATAAAATGATAGGAAAAGCATGGGAAAATATGATCCATTATATCAAGTTGTCACCATCTTTGACTAGACTGTAAGTACACATTGTAATACTTACTTTCTCTATTACAGCCAAGAATTTCTAATCGTAAACTTATCCAACCCTTCCACTGAAAGGGTATAATTCGTACAAAACGAACTTTGAGAGGTTCATCAAACTTGTTTGTAACTGGTGTATTCTGGTCATTATTTCCAGTGAAAACCTGTGGAAAATATTTGTACAACAATGTTAAGATGGTCAAAGAAGGGAATCCTGCATGCAAAGTATATGTAACAGTTTTAGTGTAATTTCAGTTCACTGCAACCTCTATGTGTATAACAAGTTAAACAATACAGTAATCAATCCAAAACAACACTTTAATTCAAATGTGTGGTTATTTGAATATCATACTATTAGAACTAACTAAATAAAAAATAAGTAAATATAAGAGATTCACAACACACATTTGTTCAAGTCAAAACTAATTCTGGTAGCATGAGGTTGGAAAGAGTTTCCTCAATACATTTTTCAGAACTGAACACAAACTGTTTTTGTGTTCATGATTTTGTTGATTAAAATCATATTCATAATGCATGAATCACACAAAAGGAAATTACAGGCAATCTCACTAACCGTTGCAAGGATATACTGCATATTTTACACAGTAAATTGTATCTCACCCCATTACAATATACTGCATATTTTACACAGTAAATTGTATCTAACCCCATTACAATATACTGCATATTTTACACAGTAAATTGTATCTCACCCCATTACAATATACTGCATATTTTACACAGTAAATTGTATCTAACCCCATTACAATATACTGCATATTTTACACAGTAAATTGTATCTAACCTCACTACAATACACCATATATTTTACAGAGTAAATTATATGTAACCCTAATAACCCCACTAAAAATACTGTATATTTTACACAGTAAATTGCATGTAACCCCACCAAGGATATACTGTGTATTTTACATAATAAATTCCATGTAACCACTAGGACATATTGTATATTTTACACAGTAAATTTCATGTAACCTCAGTAACCCCACTAGGATATACTGTATATTTTACTTAGTAAATTCTATGTAACCCAACCAGGATATACTGTATATTTTACATAGTGTATTGCATGTAACCCCACTAAAATATAGTGTATATTATACACAGTAAACTGTATGTTACCCCACTAGAATATACTGTATATTTTACACAATATATTGTATATTGCATGTAACAACAACAGGAGATAATGTATATTTTTCATTGTAAATTGTTTGTAACCTTACCAAAATAAACTGTGTATTTTACCCAGTAAATTGCACATAATCCCATAAGGATATACTGCATACTTTACATAGTAAATTGCATGTAACCCCACTATAATATACTGTATATTTTACATTGTAAATTGGATGTAACCCCATCAAAAGATACTGTATATTTTACACAATATATTGTATATAACCGAACCAGGACATAATGAATGTTTTATGTAGTAAATTGTATGTAACCCCAGCAGAATATACTGTATATTTTACACAGTAAATTGTATGTAACCCCACTAGGATATAGTGTATAATTTACAAAGTAAATTGGGTGTAACCCAACCAGGATAAACTGTATATTTTACATAGTATATTGTTTGTAACCCAACCAGGATATCCTCTATATTTTACATAGTATACTGCATGTAACCCAATAGAATATACTGTATGTTTAACACAGTAAATTTATGTAACCCCACTAGGATATACTGTATACATTACACAGTAAATTGTATGTAACCCCACAAGGCAACACTGTATATTTTACACAGTAAATTTCATGTAATACCACAAGGCAACACTGTATATTTTACACAGTAAATTTCATGTAATCCTACTAGGCAATACTGTAAATTTTACAAAGTATATTGTATGTAACCTCACTGGGATATACTGTACATTTCATGTAGTATATTGTATGTAACCTCACTGGGATATACTGTACATTTCATGTAGTATATTGTATGTAACCTCACTGGGATATACTGTACATTTCATACAGTATATTGTATGTAACCTCACTGGGATATACTGTACATTTCATACAGTATATTGTATGTAACCTCACTGGGATATACTGTACATTTCATATAGTATATTGTATGTAACCTCACTGGGATATACTGTACATTTCATGTAGTATATTGTATGTAACCTCACTGGGATATACTGTACATTTCATACAGTATATTGTATGTAACCTCACTGGGATATACTGTACAATTCATATAGTATATTGTATGTAACCTCACTGGGATATACTGTACATTTCATATAGTATATTGTATGTAACCTCACTGGGATATACTGTACATTTCATACAGTATATTGTATGGTGTAGCTGTGGTTACTTTCATGTCACCATGTTAAATGGTTTGGACCACAGAAATCTCCTTCCAAGTAAGCCTCTACTTAGAAACTCTGATGCCACCATACAATAAGTTACTTTGTGAGCTAATAAGAATAAACATCATTTGTGAAATTCATCAGTGGTGAATAATTATCAGCAAAAATGAGTTAGCTTAATAAATGTTAATATATTGAAAAGCCAGAGTATCTTGTTAACACCAAGTTCTAACAATGGCTCTTACTTATGTTATGTTACTCAGTGACAAAAGTACAACCTACTCATGTTGTTAAAATATAAAGTGATACTTAGAAACAACAAAACTGGAAAAATATATTTTAAATTCTTAGAATCTCTATTACTTAAATAGGTCTGTTTTTATTAAACACATTGGTGACCTAGCAGAAAATACTTTAATTTAGAAACAATTTAAGTTGAAACTTAATCAATGTTTTTAATGTCATAATAAATTTTGTGCACTTGAATCTCGGTTAGAAAATATCAATACAAGGTTTCATGGCAGTCATCCACATCACTAAAATCTTATAAAACTATCAGGTTTGTGCTTTCTTCTCTCATCCAAACTCACATTAGGCATATTGTTCAGCATATTCACACATTTTATTTAATTATAACAAATCTGTTAGTTATCATTTGACAAGCATATTTCAAATTCAATATTTAGGTTATTATAAAAATTTGTTAAGGGTTATGAAACCACAATACCTATATCCCTAAAGGTTAAGAACATAACCTGTAGTCATTTCCTTTGTATACAGAGACACTTTTATTTGATGTGTATTGTCAAATTTTACAACTAAAATATAATTTGTATTTCAGAGTGGCTGGTATGGTTATTAACACTTTTACCCAAATAAAGTAAAGAACAACGTTTCAACTGTCTTAGGTCATCTTCAGGTCAACAAAGAGAGTTTGCTGTTCATCATGATGGTGTCTTTTTTCTTGTTGGTACCTTAGTTTATCTGGTTTCTTTGTTGTGACACATCTTCCTCACCTTGTTGTTGTTACTGGTTTGATTGGTGCTACATTGCATGAGTCTATAAATGTCTGGATGAATACAGTGGACCAGCTGATGGTCTAAATTCATTTTTTTGTTCCTGAAAGTCATTTAGTTCTTTATATTTCAAGTTTAAATTGGCTTTTTAACATGATGATAACTTAAGATAACATTGTTCTCTGCTTTATTTTGGTAAAATTATTAATACCCATACCAGCCACTCTGGGATACATTTTTACTTCAGGTGAGTTTCTTATCATTACAAATAAAATTTAATTTGACGGTTATTTTTACTGACTGTCATCTATTCAACAATAAAAAAAATATTATATGTTCTTTCATTCACTACTTTATAAATATAAAACCTTTCAGGAAATAATATTACATCTATACAAGTTTCAGTTGTAAGTTACACTAGAAACAAAATAGAGTTACCTTTTCACTTCCATCTGGAGATTTCACTACTGAAAATGCTACATTATCTTTACTGTAAGAAACCTTGTATGCTGTTACCCACTCTGGTTGCAAGGGACTTCCTTGGGTAATTACACCAGTCACATCTTGTAATTCTTGTAAATCCACCTATTTAACACAAATCAGAACCAGAATAAATAATTAACCAAACACCAGCTATTCAGTCGTGTCACAGAAGTAGATGATTTATGTTTAATTTAAACTGGTAACTAGTATTTAAATCTAACACACACTTTTGTAACAAGTCTCAAAATTTACAAAATAAATTTGCTTCTGTTCCCTGTCAATATGTTACAATAAACTAGAGATTCCAAAATCATAAACACAGAATATATCTCATCCACCTTTTGAATTTCATAAGTACCCCTTCAGAAATTAAAAAAAAACCTATGATAAAAATTTCCTTAAAAGAGACTAAGTGTCAGTGCATTAAGTTACAACAGTTACACTGTAGTGCATTAGTTACAACAGTTACACTGCACTGCATTAACTTACAACAGTTACACTGCAGTGCATTTAGTTACAACAGTTACACTGCAGTGCATTAAGTTACAATATTTACACTGTAGTGCATTAGTTACAACAGTTCCACTGCAGTGCATTAAGTTACAACAGTTGCACTGCAGTGCATTAGTTACAACAGTTACACTACAGTGCATTAAGTTACAACAGTTACACTGCAGTGCATTTGGTTACAACAGTTACATTACAGTGCATTAAGTTACAACAGTTACACTACAGTGCATTAAGTTACAATATTTACACTGTAGTGCATTAGTTATAACAGTTACACTGCAGTGCATTAAGTTACAACATTTACACTACACTGCATTAGTTACAACAGTTACACTGCAGTGCATTAGTTACAACAGTTACATTACACTGCATTAAGTTACAACAGTTACACTGCACTGCATTAAGTTACAACATTTACACTACACTGCATTAGTTACAACAGTTACACTGCAGTGCATTAGTTACAACAGTTACATTACACTGCATTAAGTTACAACATTTACACTGCACTGCATTAAGTTACAACATTTACACTGCACTGCATTAGTTACATTTACACTGCACTGCATTAGTTACAACAGTTACACTGCAGTGCATTAAGTTACAACAATTATACCGAATTATCTTATGAAGATTTATTTTACTGAATCATTATTTTCACACATAACATCTACTAAATAAGTGATATATCGATTATGAAGAATAATTGCTATTAAGATTACAGCCATTTTCTAATTTCATATCAAACTAGTTATACTTTAATTCTTAAAAATGAATCATATTAAAATAAAATGGTATAGTTTATAAATTAAAAAAAATTAAAAAGCTTTAAAAAGATTAACAGCCTTTAAAAAACTAAAAACATCTGTAAGGTAGACAGTGTCACCATTATCAATGACACTGTCCAATGTTATGGATAAACCTTGGGACAAAACACATTGGAAATGGTCTCGTTGTTGAGAGTCGTAAAGGTGGCAAGACAGTAAAATATGGCTTACTTTCATGCAGACAACACATTTGTGCATCAGTCCCAGATAAAAGAAATCGATAAGTTAAAAACCTGCAACCAATGCATAGTCTAGTCAGGAAAGCTTCATCTTTCTGATCGTTACGGATAAAGACAAAGTCCAATAGAGGATTTTATTTGGAAAAGCTTGTTTTCATGTCATTCACTCCAAGTCGACTGCCAACTGGTATGGAGCTGAGCCTTGAATACAGCACCGTAGTCCACGTATGGAACACAGCAGAGATAGCACCAGAGTAGACAAATTTAGCTGCAATATCAGCAAGCTTGTTCTCAAGACTCAAAACATGCTCTGGAATCCACAAAAGAACTAGATAGATGTAGCTGTTAAAGAGAAATGGGCTAGTCCCTTTTGAATATCAGTAAGAACAGGGTGAAAATGAATGTCAAACAATTCCAGGGCCAGCAGAGAGCAAAGAGAGTCAGTATAAATAGAGCAATTTGAGTAATGCTTAGCTTCTATGTGATCCAGAGCCAAAGAAATGGCATACAGTTCAGCAGTGAACACAGAAACTGTACAAGGGATTCTGTAAGCAACCAACAAACAATAACAATCCATTACATAGCCAACAGAGTCACCTGATTTCGAAGCATTTGTATAAATGGTAATGAAGATGGTTCAAAAGATGTTCAGTAAATAAAAGACAGTACACCCTACATGAATTAAAGAAAGGTCACATGGGGATTGTTATAAGTCATGGTGGGATGGGCTGACCAGTATACAACATGGTTATCCAAGAACAAACCAAATTTTATCCAACTGAACATGGATACAAAGATCAAAAGGAACAATGGCAGATTGTCTTTTCTAAAAAAACATGGCCCACCAAGGAAGAAAAACACAACCCCAGATGGGATGCTGTGATAAGTATTGAAGTTCAGAGGCAAACTAGGAAAGTGCAGAAAGTCCCTGATGATGAATGGAGTCCAGGATCTTCAAGGTCATGGTCCTGGCAGAGCCATAGACCAGTCTAGTTTTAATCAAGTAAGAGCATGATATATCTTTAGCATAGAACATCAATCCATTTCCCAAGTTGTGGAAGAGAGGACACAAAAAATATTCAGGCTTCTTGTACATTTGACTTGTAGCTGCTTGATGTGTGGTAAAAAGGTCAGCTTTTGGTCAAAGATAAGCACTGAGAGCTTTGCCTCAGGGACCACAGATAGCACAACTTCACCAATATAGAGTTCAGGAACAGGATGAAAACCCCATTGGTGGCAAAATTGAATGCAAATGGTTTTAGAGAGAGAAAAGTTAACGTTGTTTGTTATGGTTCACTTCAGTAAATGATTGAGGGCAGTCTGTAGCTGCTGCTCAATATATCTTATGTTCAACAACTGACATGAGATGTGAAAGTTGTTGACACAGAGCCCGTTTGCAACAGTAAGAGGGAGTTGTTCACTGATGGCATTAATCTTTATACTGAAAAGTGTGACACTCAAAACACAGCCCTAAGGAACTCCAAGTTGCTGTAGAAAAGAACAGGAAATTGTCAAACTCACACAAACCTAGAATCACCTGTTTATTGAAACAATTTAAATAAAAATGGATGAATGACCATGTAACCCATATAAGTAGACATCTTGCAAAATGCCATACCTCCATGTTATATCATGAGCCTTCTCAATGTCAAGGAATATTGATACAAGATGTTGTCATTTGAGAAAGGATTCTCTGATTGACGTTTCAAGTCAAATCAGGTGGTCCATGGTAAAGCTATATTGTCGGAACCCAAATTGGGTAAAGAAGAGGAGGTTGTTTGTTTCAAGGAACCAAACAAGACAAGCATTAATCATCCTCTCTAAGGTCTTACAGAGATAGCTCGTCAAAGCAATTGGATGGTAGTTTGAAGAAATCTTGGGATCCTTCCCAGACTTAGAGAAAGGTAAGATAACAGCCTGGTGCCAGGCATTAGGAAAAACATTCCCCCTACCAGATCCAGTTAAAGCAATCAGAAGAATAGCAACAGAAGAGGGAGATAGATGGTGCATCCTCTCAAACTGTATATCATTAGGTCTGACCAATGTACTGCCAGACTGATGAAGGGCCAGAGTGAGTTCCATCAGTGTAAAAGGATGATAATAGTCATAGAGACAATCAGCTTGAAAGGAAAGACATGATCACTCTGCCTGAATCTTGATGGCTAAGAAAGTGAAGGATGAAGCAGAAGTGCCAGATACCAACCAAGAGCTTTCACCTAGAATATCAATAATGCTCCAGGTATCAACTACTTCATGGCCATCCAAAAACAAGATCAACAGTCAAAAATAATTATACTGCCCAACGACCTTTGAATCTTGTCCAATACGACTTTGGAACTGGTGGTGGACTTCATCCAAGATTTCTTCTGGCTTTGACATCTTACCCGCCAAGAATGTGCATGAGCCTCCTGTAAAGCGATGAGGTTTTAGAGTGTGGAATACCAACAAAAAGTATCCCAAGCCATGTAGCAGGCAGGATTCCACCACAGAAGAGGATAGCATGAAATATGTTTTGAGGTTTTTGGAATACACTGAGCAGCTGCCTCTATCATACAGTCAGTTAATGTTGCCATACAGTCATTTATTGATGGTTTACAGATAATGGCAGGAACAAGTTCTGCAAAAGCAGTGAAAGAGGGCCAGTGGGTCGGGTGACATTGACCATGGCCAGTCTCTCTCAAAATTGTTGGAAAATGATCACTGCCTTGTGGGGAAATAGTTAAGGAGAGCAAACTGAGAGATCACTAGCAGTAAAGAAGTGATTAGATGCATGAAAATAGGTATAACAACCAGTACAGAAAAGAGAAAAATTGGGATCTGAAGGCATATGCTCTACAGAGTGAACCTTCCCATCAATGTCAGGAAGTCCCCCAGGATTAAAAGGGAGGATGGCAACTGTTTAATAAGAGCATCAAGGTCTGATTGATAAGAGGTCTCTTCAGAAGACAGATACAGAGAACAAAGTGTGATGGTATGACCAAAGGAAACGTGGATGGCTACAGCCTCCAAGGGTGTGTTGAGTGGCAAAGACAGGGTGGACACATACTGCTCAATTAACAGTGTCATACCTCCATGCACTCACCCATCACACAGCCTGTCATTTCTGTACAAAGAACACTGCCAAAATGTGACCGTATCAGCAGATTTCAGAAATGTTTCCTCTTAGGAAAAACATACAGGATGGTATGAAACAATCAGTGTTTTGATGTCATCCACATTAGAATGTAAACTTTGACAGTTCCATTGTATTGAGGTGGCCATTTTTATTTATGTGTAGGCAAATTGGGTGGAGAGCCTTACTGTTTATGGCCACATCTTTGTCTTTGCTGTTTTTTTTCTAGGAAGGTCTATCGACCTCCATAGATCCTGCCCTGGGTCAACTGGACAGGTCTTTGTAGTTGGAAGAGGATTCTAGTGACTGAGAACATGAACAAATGATCATTTTGCATCTTGGGGTGGGAGAAGATGATGTATCCAAGGAAATGCTCATGCTCAGAACCAAAGGAAGTGGATCTTGGGGTTTGTTGGAATGAGTGTTAAGGGCAGAGATTGGCATTAATGTTGATTCATCAACTTTTTTAACCATAGAGGTCAAAAGACTTTGATTATGGTTTGAGAATAATTCTTTTGAAGGCACAGAGAGATTTGTCTGCACTCCCACTGAAGTAGTGGAATGAAGTGCAGCAGCATACATCCAAGATGAAGTGGTGAACAATAACTTTCAAGTCACGGGGTAAGTAATGTTTTGAATCATCTTCATATGCTGCACCTCTTTTCCTTCCAACCACTTAGGACAAAAACAAAAGTAGGATGGGCGAGAGCCATTGCAGTTAACATAATGAGGGTCTCTTTCACAGTCCTTGCCACCACAATGAGCACACGTCAAGGAACGACAATATGATGACTTTGAGTGATCAAACTGCTGACACTGGAAACATCTGAGAGGGTTTGGAATGTATGGCCATACCTTCCAATTAAAATAACTTGGCTTGATGGTGACAGGTGGATGCAGTGATGTAAATATTAAAATGAGGACATTGGTCGGCATCGTAATTCCATCTTTGTTAGTGGAGATACACCTCACTGCAGAAATTCCTTGGTTGGAAAAACCCACAAGAATCTCTGACTCAAGGATGTTCTTTAAACCCCTCTCAACAGAAACTCCTCATGACAAATTCAAAGTATCATTATGTGTAACCTCAATAGATATATTCCCAGTTGCCCTTGAACGTAAGAGTAGTTCACTATGTTTAGATGTGGATGTTTCCACCAATATGTCACCAGAGCAAAGCTTTCTGACTAACTTTGGAAAACCAGCAAGTCCCTCTAGTTCCTTCTAAATGAAAAAGCGAGACATCTGTCCAAAAGATTTGTCTGGAAGAAAATGTACTATAAGAAAATGAGGTACAGGTGTTAAAAATGTTGAAGATTGCTGCTCAGAATCTTCAAGACATGGTCCTTTACCTACTGTTTCTTCATTATTTTATTTAAGTTTTTATTTGAGGGATCCGTAATAAGAAAAGAATGTTTCAGCACCCACTGACCCCACTTACCATGGAACCCGATGAAGGGATGCAATACAATGTCAAACAAGTACACTGCAGCAACACCAGGGTTTTGTGAGAACTACACCCAAACACCAGCATCAGATACAATGTCCACAACACCTGTTGAGAATATCCAACACTGGCACTTGGTTGATTCTAGCAAAGTGGACCAGACAAATGACCCTAGAGTGGCCACCCCAAAGCTGCCCATCTTCAAGAATTCAAGGTCAAAGTGGTGTGTTAGGGTTAGGCCTCTAAACCACCAGGATCCTCTCCTCCCATCCACGGGTCATCACACATGGGTGGATATTGAGATAACACAGAAGGTACACTGAAAGAACAGAACATTCCCTGGGAGGTCCCCTCACCATGTACAGGAATCCACACTGAGGGGCTAGTACCTTGAAGCAAACTTTAAAAACAAGCACACTACAGTGTTCTACATTTATCAAAACTCTTAAAACTATGTTCTTTTAAATACATAATTTTTATAACTAATGAACCACAAGCCAGCATTATAGACATGTACATATTTACAATTACAAGATAATCAATCACTAGAAACATAGTTTAAACATTCTTTTACTGACCTGAATCCACTGGTCTGTAGAAAGATACTCAGCACTCCATGCTGAGTTCCCATTTAATCTAGCTTTGTTTCCTAGAGTGGAGGGAGACCGGAAGCTTGATACACTAACTTCTTGATCAGAAATGTAATCCTTTTCCATACCCCTTGGGAAGTCGCACGCTAATCATGAGAATATTTAGTTAATATACAAACAGGTTGTGTTCTACATAGATTTCATTAGAAATGAATCTTCAACATCACATTAAATGGAGTCTCAATATATACATAATTAAATGTAGTGTCAGTATACACACTTATGCAGTCGTATTGTATACCATCACTCTACACACTGTCAGTGTGTACACAATTACAAATAGTGTTACTGCACACCATCACATTACACAGTGTCAGAGTTTACATGATAACATAGTGTAGTTGTATACCATTACATCACATGGTGTCAGTGTAACATCGTGATTTCACAATATTATCTGTTTAAAGCTAACAATAAAAAGTTTGTTTTTCTGAGGGTAACTGATAGTAATAATACACTCATGAAATGTATTGTCTCAACCTTCTACAAATTTTAAAAGTAACCAATTATGAACCATTTGCCTTTGATTTTCTTTTACAGTAATTAAAACTATCAAAACCATTTGAATTACTAGGCTCTCTGTATCTGATACAGTTCAGGTTTCCCAAAATACATTTAACATATGTGAATGTTCTCACTTTTCAGGAGAGTAATAAAATACATTTAATATATGTGAATGTTCTCACTTTTCAGGAGAGTAATAAAATACATTTAACATATGTGAATGTTCTCACCTTCAGGAGAGTAAAAAAATACATTTAACATATGTGAATGTTCTCAATTTTCAGGAGAGTAGTAAAATACATTTAACATATGTGAATGTTCTCACTTTTCAGGAGAGTAATAAAATACATTTAACATATGTGAATGTTCTCACTTTCAGGAGAGTAATAAAATACATTTAACATATGTGAATGTTCTCACTTTTCAGGAGAGTAATAAAATACATTTAACATATGTGAATGTTCTCACTTTTCAGGAGAGTAATATAGAAATGACTATTTCTGGAGCTATGCATTCTTCAGAACAGTAGCAGAGCGTTTGTAAACCCTCTTCTGTGACAGCTTACCAAGACACATCTCAGTGTCATTACTTAAACCCTCTTCTGTGACAGCTTACCAAGACACATCTCAGTGTCATTACTTAAACCCTCTTCTGTCACAGCTTACCAAGACACATTTCAGTATCATTACTGCATTGTCCATAAGGACAAAATAGATTTTAGGCAATCCTTAGCTGCACTTTTCTATCATTTATGAAAACAAAATCTATTATTTTGAAGAGACATTAATGCACTACAATTCCAATAACTCATTTATAATTTGTCTAGTGAGATACAGATTATGGGAGAAAATTGTGAGTTTCAGAAGAGATTATATAGGCTTTGATTTTAAGAAGGTATATGAGCAGTAAAGTTTGCATTTTTGTTATGAAACTGTAAACAGCTTTCATACATTTAATTAACTATAACAAAAATTCAAAAACTAGTAAGAAACCAATAGAAATCTTTTTTTTTGAATTTAAAATAAGAAGTTTAACATGGTCATGATGAAACATTACCCTCAATTTTACTTTAATAAACTTTGGTTTATCTTTACCAGTCAGTGGTTTCTCCTAACTAAAAAACACATGAAAATCAGTAGAAAACATCTTATCACCAAAAAAATGAGTAAATCAATTTTCCAAAATTTTAAGACATCATTTTAAGACAAAAATATAAATTTTTATTTCATTGTTCTGGCTGATAAAGCCTTTTGTGTGGCGTACTCATTTAACAATAACTGGGTAACTGTGACTGAATTTTTGTCTCATGGATATATTTAAACTTAAAACAATTAGTAGAGACAGGTCTAATTTTGTTCTCTTCTTCTATTACCAGTGGATTCTACTTGTAATTACACAAAATATTATTTCTGATTCATTCTGGCCTTTTAAAAATTCAAAGTTACCCCCTTAAGTGATAAGAAGTCCAATCATTTAAATATTTAATAAGAAAACAAGAGGTTAAGTTTTTTTATATTAAAACTTTCATACAATATTTCTGGTTCAACAGGTTAACAAAATAATTACAGAAAAGTAAACTCTAAAAATCTACATCAGTTAGTTCCGTACACAACGACAATAATTAGTCCTTTAATAATCAAGAGTGGTTAGTCCTGTAAACACTGACAGTGGCTTGTCATTAAACACCTACAGTAGCTAGTCTTTTAAACAACTGCACTAGCTAGTCCTTTGAACACCTACAACAGCTAGTCCTTCACACAACTTCAGTAGTAAGTCCTTTGAACACCTATAACAGCTAGTCCTTCACACAACTTCAGTAGTAAGTCCTTTGAACACCTACAACAGCTAGTCCTTCACACAACTTCAGTAGTAAGTCCTTTGAACACCTACAGTAGCTTGTCCTTTAAACACCTACAGTAGTAAGTCCTTTGAACACCTACAACAGCTAGTCCTTCACACAACTTCAGTAGTAAGTCCTTTGAACACCTACAACAGCTAGTCCTTCACACAACTTCAGTAGTAAGTCCTTTGAACACCTACAACAGCTAGTCCTTCACACAACTTCAGTAGTAAGTCCTTTGAACACCTACAGTAGCTTGTCCTTTAAACACCTACAGTAGCTAGTCCTTTGAATATCTACAACAGCTAGTCCTTTGAATATCTACAACAGCTAGTCCTTTGAATATCTACAACAGCTAGTCCTTTGAATATCTACAACAGCTAGTCCTTTGAATATCTACAACAGCTAGTCCTTCACACAACTTCAGTAGTAAGTCCTTTAAACATCAACAGTGGTTTGGCCTCTATACACCTACAGTAGTTCATATTTCATGTTTTAAGTGATTCTTAAAATGAAATAAAAAAATAATTGAAATATGTTACCTGTATCGTCACATCTGCAGTAGAATCTCACTTCGTAATCAGCACATGTACTGAAGTCTCCACGGCCAGAATTCTTACAAATCAGACCTTCTTTGCTACACTGAACATTTTGATCCTTGCTAAATTCATAACTACTTTTAGTAGAAGCTACACGACACTCAACTTTCTCAATTTCACTTTCTGGACAAAACACGTACTTTTTTCTCAATTCTTCTATGCTTTCATCATCTCCAATCTCATCTGGCTGGTTAGAATTCATCCAAAAGGTCCAACCTGGAGCCGTACATTCTGAAGGAAATTCGACTGCAGTGACAACTTCAGTAATGACGAATGGTATTGTCGATGGAGATACAACTGGTTCTATTTCTAACAAAACACAGTTCATACTTTAATAAATAATACATCAGGTATAATAATACACACATTCAAAAATATTAGTTTGCAGTTTTAATAACCAATGATCAAATACTGACATAACATGTAAACCATGTTAAGTTGTCAGGATTTACCTTCTTTCTTAATTTGTCAAGAATGTTTAGAATATGTTGATTTATATTTTCAGTATTACATCTACGATACATATTATACAATTACTAGATTATTTTACGATACTATTCGACAAAATATGCTCATTTTCTGTGCTTTTAATACAAATTACGAAATAATTTATTAATTTATCATAAACAGTAACTTAGAAATAACTAAAAATCACATCTTTTTAGGTATCAATAATGTGTAATCAAAATACTAAATCTTGAAAATCATACATTTAAAAACATTAAGGAGTGAAATAGAACTTAATCTCCACATACTACAATGACAGTGAAATACAACTTAATTTCAACATACCACACTGACAGTGAAATACAACTTAATCTCCACATACTACAGGGTGGTCGCTAGAAAAGCGGAAAATTTGAGGGTCAGATGAGATAATGAATAAAATGCGTGCTTAATCATTTCTATTTTGATCTCTTTACATCATGAATAAAATGCATGATTTTAATATCATTTTGAGCATCTATGAGAGTAATATAAGATATGCCTTTAAAAAACTTTGTAAAAGTTATTTTTTGTAAAAATAAATAGCTGTTTGACAAATTTTCCGCTTTTCTAGCGACCAACCTGTACATTGACAGTGAAATACAACTTAATCTCTACATACAACATTGACAGTGAAATACAGCTTAATCTCTACATATAACATTGACATTGGAATACAGCTTAATCTCTACATACTACACTAACAGTGAAATACAACTTAATCTCTATATACTATAATGAAAGTGAAATATAACTTAATCTTTACATACTACACTGACAGTGAAATACAAATTAATCTCTACATACTACACTGACAGTGAAATACAACTTAATCTCTACATACTACATTGACAGTGAAATACAACTTAATCTCTACATACTACATTGACAGTGAAATACAACTTAATCTCAACATACAACATTGACAGTGAAATACAACTTAATCTCTACATACTATACTGAAAGTGAAATACAACTTAATCTCTACATACTACATTGACAGTGAAATACAACTTAACTTAATCTCCACATACTACATTGACAGTGAAATACAACTTAATCTCTACATACAACACTGACAGTGAAATACAGCTTAATCTCCACATACTACACTGACAGTAAAATACAGCTTAATCTCCACATACCACATTGACAGTGAAATGTAAATTAATCTCTACATACTATATTGAAAGTGAAATACAACTTAATCTCTACATACTACACTGACATTGAAATACAACTTAATATCGACATACAATATTGACAGTGAAATACAACTTAATCTCCACACACTACACTCACAGTGAAATACAACTTAATCTCTACATACCACACTGACAGTGAAATATAACTTAATCTCTACATACAATATTGACAGTGAAATACAACTTAATCTCCACACACTACATTGACAGTGAAATACAACTTAATCTCTACATACTAAATTAAGAGTGAAATACAACTTAATCTCTACATACAACACTGACAGTGAAATACAACTTAATCTCCACACACTACACTGACAGCGAAATACAACTTAATCTCTACATACTACATTGGCAGTGAAATACAACTTAATTTCTACATACTACATTGACAGTGAAATACAACTTAATCTCTACATACTACACTGACAGTGAAATACAACTTAATTTCTACATACTACATTGACAGTGAAATACAACTTAATAACTTAATCTCTACATACTAGACTGACAGTGAAATACAGCTTAATCTCTACATACAACAATGACAGTGAAATACAATTTAATCTCCACATACCACACTGACAGTGAAATACAATTTAATCTCCACATACCACATTTACAGTGAAATACAACTTAATCTCTACATACTACACTGACAGTGAAATACAACTTAATTTCTACATACTACATTGACAGTACACTCTGATCTCATAGTCTTGACACATTCCAGAAGTCTGTTCTCTGTCATTGCAAACCAGTCCTTTTGGCAAGTCACAAGTGGCATACTGCCTTGCTGCTTTGATTGACTTCTTAGATCCAACAACACGACATTCTATTTTAGTTATGTTGTCTGTTCCACAGTACTCAGAATACAACTGGAACAACCGATGGTCCTCAAGCAGTTCATAATCACCACCAACCTGATATGGAGAATTCATCCAAGGCGTCCAGCCTGTTTTTTTACATGGATATTTATCTCTTTGATATGCTCTAGTGGTTGAAGTAACACACGGCTCACCCTCACAAATAAGTTCACCTTTCTGGCAGAAGCTACAGATAAAGAACTCTGTAATTATTCCAATAATGTTGCATCCCAAACTCTGTAAGTAGTTTATCTTTATAATCATTAAATCTTCACAAAATTAATATTTTCTGTCACTACAAATGACTACATTTACTCATTATCTTACTGATGTCGCTATCATAATAAATACAAGACACACTTAATGTGTAGGTTTAACTGCTGGTCAGTTTCTACAATACATTTCAAGAATGTAAGTTAAACACAGTGCTTCAGTTTAACTACTTGCTGCTGAAAATGTAAATACAAAAACTGTATTTAGTGTCTCAATTTATCCAAATATTAACTACAAAACATACTTCACAAAAACTCTACATGACGTCTCTTTTCAGCAACAATCCACTAAAACATTTCAAATAAAACTCTGTATAATATTTCAGTTTAGATGACAACTAGTTTATGAAGCAAACTTCACAGAAAATCTACAAGATTTCTCTGTTTAGTAACTATTTACTATTTACATTTATGTGAAATGTTACTACTAACTAACCAAGACTGACAAGCATCTACAGTTTCAGGGTCTGTTACTCTTTCTCCTTCCATATAAACTTTCCCGTTAATTTCCTTACAAGGCACTTGGCAATCTGCAGTAGGAATGCACTTGAACTCACGATCATTGTTATAAATCTGCCCAAAAGGACAAGGCTTAGCTTCACACCCTTCAACACATGGTTCAAAAGCACAATCTTCATTAAGTATGGCATACAAATATTGTGTTTCACAAGTCAACTTTGGACAGGTAGACAGACAAGCCTGGTATTCTGCACAATCTTCACACTGAATAGCTGTAAATAAAACAGAGGCTACATGAACAATGTAAATGTATTAGGTAGTACTTATTATGTTATGGCTTAACTGGTGGTAATAAGTATATTATGACTAGCTTAACTGGTGGTATTAATTGTCATGATTTCACTGGTAATATTAATCATGTCCTGACTTGAATAGTGGTAGTGATTATGAAATAACTGGATATTAATTATGTCATAATTTCACTGGTGTTATTAATTATGTCATGACTTGGCTGGTGGTACCAACTAATTATTCGTGGTAGTGATTATATTTTGACTTAACTGAAGGTACTAATTATTTCATGATTTAACCAGTTGTATTAATTATGTCCTGACTTAATTGGTACCAATGACTATGATAAAGGTTAAAGCAGTGGTAGTGACAATCTTAAGATTCAACTGGTAGTTGTAATTACGTACACAAAAGTTCACTACAATAAAATATGTCAACAGTTTCAGCATACTTAAAACAATAGACTTAATACATATTGTTAATATTCATCCTTTTGTATTCTCACAGAGGGTCTCCTCTTCTTCCTTACTTAGAACTCACATGAGCATCCAATAAATTTTATACATTCAGTTAAAAATATAAAAAAATAATTTATATGCAGCTTATATAGGCATAGAAAATGTCTAAATGACTATGTAGGAACAAGTCATGCAATGGGAATTTTTTACACAACACACTTGCACTCAAGTGTATAGTGCTAAAACATCCATTTTGAAATACACGATGGCTCTCTTAGATTGTCCATATCTCTAATTGTCATTGCAAATAAATACATTGTGCCTTAAGATGTTAATTATATTAAAAGACTATCTGTCACAATTTTATTACATATTCATAAACCAAAGTACTTACGGCATAACTCCTGTGATCGCCACTTGACTGGGACTCCGTGGAAGTTGCACTCTTGTGCATAGGCTGCAAGGGCCGTACAGAGACACTCACAGTCTCCTCCTGAGTCACAGGCACAAGCATCAAACACACACCTAACAAGAGATTTGAACACAAACACTGGTAAAACAAATATCATTTACATATAAATCTCAACACATGCCTGTTGAGTATTTATTAAAAGTTAAGTACTGAATAAAGTACTTCTGATAGTTTTAAATTACCAGACTGCTCTTCTCACAGCACTAAGCAAAACCCATAGAAGTGAGAAAAACATATGGAGATAAAAAGTATTTTCTGCTTCTGGTAAAAAAAGTTGCTTTGCCTTAAGACAAAGTGCATCTTAGTACAACAAGAAAAACTGGTTTCAAATGTTGCAAGCCAACCAAAGCAATCTACCAACATAGATAGCAACTAAAACTTCCCACAGAATATAGATTAGAATGAATTATGAGTTTGATAACATTGCTATCAGTCAGCATGATAAAGTGTTTCTGATGGTGTTAAGTTGGAATAAAATTATTTTTACATTTGAAAAATGTTTCAAGAAATTCACAATATGTTTCTTGATATTATAAGTTTGAATTGGGATTTCTTTCTTTGTGAGAAACAAATTTATACTGTTAGAAATCCAGAAGCACTAACAAAAGTAATGTCACTAACAAAAGATAAGAAATGATTTCTAATAGTGTAAACTGATATAAACCCTTCACTGAAATAAAAATTGCTCTAAAAAGTTTTCCTGATGTTGCTTAGATATTAAAATAATTGTTAGCTATGCTCATTATAAAGTGTATGATTTTAAATTCTGATCCATATAGGGAGCATGTTCTAACCAGAAGTTATTAATAATGAAATAAGGCTATATTTATCAATCTTTGTTTTGGTTCTTGTTAAGGGCCAAGCTACACAGTACTGTGCCAACTGTTCTAACCAGAAGTTATCAATAATGAAATATGGCTATATTTATTAATCTTTGTTTTGGTTCTTGTTAAGGGCCAAGCTACACAGTACTGTGCCAACAACATACAGATAAATCCAATTTCTCAGCATTGTAATTCCTGAATGATTGCTAATATATAAGAGTCTCCAAATTACTTCTCAAATACTTCCATTCGTAACATTTTGAAATAGACATTGTTAATATGTAATGTTTGATGAAGTACTTATAATAATGAGTTATTGTTAATGTTTAGCAAAGCTTCCACACCTTCTAATACAAATATTATTTGCAGAGAATTCCAAAGTTATTGATTAATATAATATAACGCTG
The DNA here is from genome assembly GCA_011833715.1 of Carcinoscorpius rotundicauda. NCBI lineage: Eukaryota > Metazoa > Arthropoda > Merostomata > Xiphosura > Limulidae > Carcinoscorpius > Carcinoscorpius rotundicauda. Next base: position 47,406,115 of record CM022406.1, on the reverse strand, counting down.
GTCCGAAATTAATTAAAAATGGGAAAGAAAAACAAAATTCACATTCTAATGGTAACGAGATAGTTCACGTTACTTTTCTGTGTTACTGTTGCATTTCTTTCTACTTTTATTTACCTTTCATAGTATGGATCAAGAGAAACTTCAGAATGGCAAGGCTTAAAAATATCAGACTTTAAAACACCACATTTGCTTAAAGCCCACGTTCTTCTCTGAGGATGTAACAGACAAGTGTCTTTGATATCTCTAGGATAAGGACAGCTCTCATGGACCTTCCAGCTGTTACCAAACACAACTGGCCGTGCTTCAGGTGGTCCACCCGAAGGAGTACGAAAGTCGTTGGACTGATCATCATCAAAATTTCCACATAATCCTTTCAGCTATAAATGGAACAATAAATTATCTAAATGTTAACATGTGGCTAAGATTTGTTCACATGTAAGTAAACAAACTAAACAAAACAAACGTTGTGTTTCAGTTATCCATTTAAATTGTAAGTTTCTTTATTATGGTCATTTCAAATTCCAAATCAGTTATCATAAGGTTTAACGTAATCATCACACTCTGTAAAGACACACACTATTATTATAAAAATACTTTAGACATTATCATTGTGGCTATTTTTGCAAACATATTAATATTGATACCACTACTGATCAATTTTTTTCATTCTCACAGAGACTTGCATACTCTCCCAGTCTGGGACCAACCTCAGTTGCCAAGAAATTTTCTAGACACCGTGCTTCACCAAGAAAAGCAATTACTCTTATAAAATGTTTTAATGAAATGTGTAAGTGTTTTAAAACATATAAAATCACTTTCAAAAATATAAAAAGATGTTTCTTTTACTGCAGTTTCTTCTGCAACTCATTGTAAAACCTAACCATGGGTTACAGCCTTCTGTCTTCTGCAACTCATTGTGAAACCTAACCATGGGTTACAGCCTTTTGTCTTCTGCAACTCATTCTAAAACCTAACCATAGGTTACAGCCTTCTGTCTTCTGCAACTCATTCTGAAACCTAACCATGGGTTACAGCCTTCTGTCTTCTGCAACTCATTCTGAAACCTAACCATGGGTTACAGCCTTCTGTCTTCTGCAACTCATTCTGAAACCTAACCATGGGTTACAGCCTTCTGTCTGGAAACTGCAGCTTCACAATAAGTAATCAATTAAATATTTGTCATCAACTCTTAGGCTCTCAAATATCTGAGGCTCAGTGTCTGTTATATCTTTAACTTTGTTAATTATCAAGTGTATTTGTAACTTTGTTAATTATCAAGTGTATTTGTAACTTTGTTAATTATCAAGTGTATTTGTAACTTTGTTAATTATCAAGTGTATCTGTAACTTTGTTAATTATCAACTATAATTAAAAGTTCATTTTCTTGGTTATTTTGTATAGCAGCTAAATGTTGAATTTACTGATATCTACTGACTTAGGAAAATAATGGAATTTATGTAATATACACTTCAAGTTGCAAATGGACATAACAATGTCTTCCATCAATTTTTTTTTTAAATATGTGAAGAAGAGCTGTGACAGAGTTCAAAAACATAATTTTCTAAAAATAAATATCATGAAAAATTTATTTCTGGATTGAAGGAGAAATCACTAGATGGTTTAAATACTGACACCAAAATATTTAATAAGTTCCAGTTTAAAGGCTGAAATATACTGTATGTAAAATGTTTAGTTTTTATGTGCAAAAGGTATTGCACAAAACTGTCACAAGACAACTTGCTATATTGAAACTATACATCACACACAATAAAAAATTCTCAACCAACAGTTAAACAGAAAAGATTTCTCATTTGAAATAAGCATATGTTTTAGAACAACTTTTTCATCACTTACTGGATACTTACCCTCCCCTTCCATTTTGTATCCACCCGTACATACACTCTGGTGCCTTTATCCCACTGTACTGTTACTCCATGCTTTGTATAAACTGATACAAATAAGCCAACCTCTCGAACAATGAAGTTGGATGTGTAACCTGTTTTAGGAACTGGCTTATTCTGTGTCAAGGTAACCTTTTCCTCTCCACCTTTTTGCAATACCAATAACACAGTTACTGACAACTCAAAATAGATCGTTATTAAGACATATAAGTAATGTATGCTTTGAGAGAAAATGTTCTTCCTACTATGAATTCGTCAGCAAAAATAGTGACAGTGCTTTTCTTTATTAAATGCACTAATGGTCCTTGTATAACGTTTTTATAGAAACAAGAAATAATCCACCTTTCCACTGAAGTTACGTTAGAAATTAAGAGACAAAACAGTTAGGTTTAAAGAACAATTACACAAGACTTCAATCAATGTTTGCCTGATAATTTTAAACAGTCAGATACTGGCTTCTGGTATAACACTGTAGCTTTGCTTATTTAAAGTTAAGCACAAACTTAAACAATGGTCTATATGTGGATTAAAATCCAGTTTTACATTATGCTTGTGCAGACATATCACTATGTCACAAGAGTGAAGGCAAACTATGGATACTTAGCTGTCAATACAGATTTTAGTAGTGATGATAAAAACAGGCTAATATTGAATATTTTACCTTTCACTGTGAAAACAAACATTTTTGGGGCTTTTTACAATCATTATAGTAGCACAAAACTCGTGTCAAACTTACATAAACTTAAAGACCCTGAGATACCAGCAATGTGATATCTCAGACAACTTTCTGCCTGCTTTAGCTTTCACTTTATTAAATATTTAGTGTCATATTTAAAGGAAGATAATGACTGCGAGATATCAGACATGTAATATCTGTTCATTTTAGCTGCATTATAGCTGCTCATAGAATAGCTCTGAGTTTGTTTCTTTTTTGAAGTACAAAAGTTTATCTCATAAATCCATCATCAAATGATTGATTACTAATTTCTGTAAGTATTATTGTAAAATATTATAAACAGTGAGAGCACACAACTGATGAAACAATGATTATTAATCTGTATAAGTATTATTGTAAAATATTATAAACAGTGAGAGCACACAACTGATAAAACAATGATTATTAATCTGTATAAGTATTATTGTAAAATATTATAAACAGTGAGAGCACACAACTGATAAAACAATGATTATTAATCTGTATAAGTATTATTGAAAAATATTATAAACAGTAAGAGCACACAACTGATGAAACAATGATTATTAATCTGTATAAGTATTATTGTAAAATATTATAAACAGTGAGAGCACACAACTGGTGAAACAATGATTATTAATCTGTATAAGTATTATTGTAAAATATTATAAACAGTGAGAGCACACAACTGATAAAACAATGATTATTAATCTGTATAAGTATTATTGTAAAATATTATAAACAGTGAGAGCACACAACTGATAAAACAATGATTATTAATCTGTATAAGTATTATTGAAAAATATTATAAACAGTAAGAGCACACAACTGATGAAACAATGATTATTAATCTGTATAAGTATTATTGTAAAATATTATAAACAGTGAGAGCACACAACTGGTGAAACAATGATTATTAATCTGTATAAGTATTATTGTAAAATATTATAAACAGTAAGAGCACACAACGGATGAAACAACGATTATTAATCTGTATAAGTATTATTGTAAAATATTATAAACAGTGAGAGCACACAACTGATAAAACAATGATTATTAATCTGTATAAGTATTATTGTAAAATATTATAAACAGTGAGAGCACACAACTGATAAAACAATGATTATTAATCTGTATAAGTATTATTGTAAAATATTATAAACAGTGAGAGCACACAACTGATGAAACAATGATTATTAATCTGTATAAGTATTATTGTAAAATATTATAAACAGTGAGAGCACACAACTGATAAAACAATGATTATTAATCTGTATAAGTATTATTGTAAAATATTATAAACAGTGAGAGCACACAACTGATAAAACAATGATTATTAATCTGTATAAGTATTATTGTAAAATATTATAAACAGTGAGAGCACACAACTGATGAAACAATGATTATTAATCTGTATAAGTATTATTGTAAAATATTATAAACAGTGAGAGCACACAACTGATAAAACAATGATTATTAATCTGTATAAGTATTATTGAAAAATATTATAAACAGTAAGAGCACACAACGGATGAAACAATGATTATTAATCTGTATAAGTATTATTGTAAAATATTATAAACAGTGAGAGCACACAACTGATAAAACAATGATTATTAATCTGTATAAGTATTATTGTAAAATATTATAAACAGTGAGAGCACACAACTGGTGAAACAATGATTATTAATCTGTATAAGTATTATTGTAAAATATTATAAACAGTGAGAGCACACAACTGGTGAAACAATGATTATTAATCTGTATAAGTATTATTGTAAAATATTATAAACAGTAAGAGCACACAACGGATGAAACAATGATTATTAATCTGTATAAGTATTATTGTAAAATATTATAAACAGTGAGAGCACACAACTGATAAAACAATGATTATTAATCTGTATAAGTATTATTGTAAAATATTATAAACAGTGAGAGCACACAACTGATGAAACAATGATTATTAATCTGTATAAGTATTATTGTAAAATATTATAAACAGTGAGAGCACACAACTGGTGAAACAATGATTATTAATCTGTATAAGTATTATTGTAAAATATTATAAACAGTGAGAGCACACAACTGGTGAAACAATGATTATTAATCTGTATAAGTATTATTGTAAAATATTATAAACAGTAAGAGCACACAACGGATGAAACAATGATTATTAATCTGTATAAGTATTATTGTAAAATATTATAAACAGTGAGAGCACACAACTGATAAAACAATGATTATTAATCTGTATAAGTATTATTGTAAAATATTATAAACAGTGAGAGCACACAACTGATGAAACAATGATTATTAATCTGTATAAGTATTATTGTAAAATATTATAAACAGTGAGAGCACACAACTGATAAAACAATGATTATTAATCTGTATAAGTATTATTGTAAAATATTATAAACAGTGAGAGCACACAACTGATGAAACAATGATTATTAATCTGTATAAGTATTATTGTAAAATATTATAAACAGTGAGAGCACACAACTGGTGAAACAATGATTATTAATCTGTATAAGTATTATTGTAAAATATTATAAACAGTAAGAGCACACAACTGATAAAACAATGATTATTAATCTGTATAAGTATTATTGTAAAATATTATAAACAGTGAGAGCACACAACTGATAAAACAATGATTATTAATCTGTATAAGTATTATTGTAAAATATTATAAACAGTGAGAGCACACAACTGATGAAACAATGATTATTAATCTGTATAAGTATTATTGTAAAATATTATAAACAGTGAGAGCACACAACTGATAAAACAATGATTATTAATCTGTATAAGTATTATCGTAAAATATTATAAACAGTAAGAGCACACAACTGATAAAACAATGATTATTAATCTGTATAAGTATTATTGTAAAATATTATAAACAGTGAGAGCACACAACTGATAAAACAATGATTATTAATCTGTATAAGTATTATTGTAAAATATTATAAACAGTGAGAGCACACAACTGATGAAACAATGATTATTAATCTGTATAAGTATTATTGTAAAATATTATAAACAGTAAGAGCACACAACGGATGAAACAATGATTATTAATCTGTATAAGTATTATTGTAAAATATTATAAACAGTGAGAGCACACAACTGATAAAACAATGATTATTAATCTGTATAAGTATTATTGTAAAATATTATAAACAGTGAGAGCACACAACTGATGAAACAATGATTATTAATCTGTATAAGTATTATTGTAAAATATTATAAACAGTGAGAGCACACAACTGGTGAAACAATGATTATTAATCTGTATAAGTATTATTGTAAAATATTATAAACAGTAAGAGCACACAACTGATAAAACAATGATTATTAATCTGTATAAGTATTATTGTAAAATATTATAAACAGTGAGAGCACACAACTGATAAAACAATGATTATTAATCTGTATAAGTATTATTGTAAAATATTATAAACAGTGAGAGCACACAACTGATGAAACAATGATTATTAATCTGTATAAGTATTATTGTAAAATATTATAAACAGTGAGAGCACACAACTGATAAAACAATGATTATTAATCTGTATAAGTATTATTGTAAAATATTATAAACAGTGAGAGCACACAACTGATAAAACAATGATTATTAATCTGTATAAGTATTATTGTAAAATATTATAAACAGTGAGAGCACACAACTGATAAAACAATGATTATTAATCTGTATAAGTATTATTGTAAAATATTATAAACAGTGAGAGCACACAACTGATAAAACAATGATTATTAATCTGTATAAGTATTATTGTAAAATATTATAAACAGTGAGAGCACACAACTGATGAAACAATGATTATTAATCTGTATAAGTATTATTGTAAAATATTATAAACAGTGAGAGCACACAACTGATAAAACAATGATTATTAATCTGTATAAGTATTATTGTAAAATATTATAAACAGTGAGAGCACACAACTGATAAAACAATGATTATTAATCTGTATAAGTATTATTGTAAAATATTATAAACAGTGAGAGCACACAACTGATGAAACAATGATTATTAATCTGTATAAGTATTATTGTAAAATATTATAAACAGTGAGAGCACACAACTGATGAAACAATGATTATTAATCTGTATAAGTATTATTGTAAAATATTATAAACAGTGAGAGCACAACTGATAAAACAATGATTATTAATCTGTATAAGTATTATTGTAAAATATTATAAACAGTGAGAGCACAACTGATGAAACAATGATTATTAATCTGTATAAGTATTATTGTAAAATATTATAAACAGTGAGAGCACAACTGATGAAACAATATGATGAAATATTTATAAGTGGGACAAAAAGAAGAGTATACACAATTAACTGCAGCTATTACTAGATTGGTTTTTAGTTTCATTCTAAGTAGGTGCCTTGCTCTAACCAGAAGTTAATATAACATACATAAACAAACCAAACAAACACTATTATTAATATGCAGAAGGTACTGTGTCAATTATACTCTGAATCTGGGTAGCAAAGTTCAATAATCAATTGTTTTTATGAGCTGTCATAATATTCGCACAAAACTACAAATTTACGTCCCACTGTTTCCACCACATAACACAATGGTTTTTGTATGTAAACTATTATATTCATATTCTGGGAGATCCCATATCCTCCCTCTGTGCTATTCTTATTCATTGAAATGCTGACAAATGAGAATAAAGTGAGGTTTTAGGTTCATTAAAAAATAAAATTTGATTACTTAACAATGTGGAAAAAACAACAAAAAGATTGTGTAAGGAGAAAGTGAGACTTACTGTCATTTAACTTTACAAGATTAAATCACAGAAATGTCTGGAATATTATGTACTTGAAAATATTATGTATACAAACTAATGGGAAAAAATTCGTCATTTTTATCCCTGAAAGCTAATATCAATAGAGTAGCAGTCATACAACGTGTTTGGAATGTCTGATGACCACAAACCTCCACAATTGTATTTTGATACTAAAGGACTCACCCACATCTACCGTAAGTGATTTGCTGCAAGTCACACCACTAGTCCCACATGGTACGTTCTTAATAATTACTGTAAAACTACGTGATTTATCCAGTTTTCCTTTTGATAGAATGTATTCACAATCTCCCTGGAAGTCAAACATTTTGCCATCAAAGCTACTGAAGTGTGATTCACCCCATGTTGTACAGATTCCTGGACATTCTTTTTGGCCACACTTCCAGATTCCAGAAGTACAAGTACTAGGAACAAAACAGCATGTAAACTTTAAGAACAATATATAATTTATAAATGTTTCAGATTAATGAGCATATCTGATTATTTTTATTAAATCTAACTTATCTTTCTACAGCACAACTTCAACTAATGATAAAAGTCTGAAATAGTAATATAAAACCTAATTTATATGTGAGGTGTTAAATTCACAATGAAAAACACCAACTAAACATTATCAACTGAGAAATATTACATCTTCATTCCATTAATTTTGAAATATTCGTCATGTAAACAGAAATAAAAAAAGTAACTGTAAACATCTTTTTTGAATGAAGCTTCAAAATAATTATATTTTATAAACAAACAGTTTGGTATCTCTCACACAAAATAAAGGTACATGTAAATACATCAAGTAAACTTCTGAACTGCATGCTTACACATGGTGAGTTATGAAGGAACTTGTAATGAAATAAAGAAACAAGCTTCCTGTCATAGATTAAAATAAATATCATAACATTCCAAGTTTAATCTGAATTCCAGCAACAGATTACTTCATATTTCTTTTCTAACCAGTTACTGTATCCTAGTTTAACTCATCTATAAAATATTTCAACTGGACAAATTAACACTAATATTTTACTTAATAACATTATGTAAAAAAAAGTAAAAACTCACCAGGTGTTGCACTCAAGCTGTATTGTCTCGCCTTCAACAAATCTTTTATTTCCATGATAACAGCCACACTGAGCTATTTTAACACACTGTTTGGTGTCTGTGTCCAAAACAAACCCTGACTTGCAGCTAGAATAAAATACATTCCTTAGAAATCTGGAGTAATATATCAGTTGTACATAAGAAGAATGGCATGACATGGGTTCACTGTCAGTTATACACAACATGAATGGCATGATATGGATTCACTGTCAGTTTTACATAAGATGAATGGCATGACAAGGGTTGACTGTCAGTTTTACATAAGATGAATGACATGATATGATTTCACTGTCAGTTTTACATAAGATGAATGGCATGATATGGATTGATTGTAGGTTTTAAATAAGTTGAATAGCAGCATATGAGGTAACTATTAGTTATACATAAGACAAATTGTAGCACATGGGTTCACTGTCAGTTTTTTCATAATTCTGAAAGTATGTATCACATTCACTGCTGTGACATCTCAAACTCCTGGCCCTCTGATCTGCACATTAACATGTTCTAGCCACTGCACTAAATCTAGATTTAAATATTTATTTACTGATATACAATTATGAAGCACACTGCTTGCAAAGTTACTGTAATTCAATTGTAATGGTTCTATATTATGGTTATTATCAACACCAAGTAATGTTGAAAATAAACTTACAATAAACCACACAAGAACTGACGTTTTTATTATATAATATAAAACAGTAAACTGTAGCTCCTTTTACAATACAAAATTCAAATTACAAGGACTACAGATTATTCAAAATAATTTACACCACTAAACTAAAAATCTAAGAATATAACAACAAAAAATAACTTTCAATACACCTAAAATCTAAAAATAAAACAACAAACAATAACTTTCAATACACCTAAAATCTAACAATAAAACAACAAACAATAACTTTCAATACACCTAAAATCTAAAAATAAAACACTAACTTTCAACAGACATAAAATCTAAGGATAAAATGACAAACAATAACTTTCAATACACCTAAAATATAACAATAACTTTCAATACACCTAAAATATAACAATAACTTTCAATACACCTAAAATCAAACAATAAAACAACAAACAATAACTTTCAATATACCTAAAATCTAAGAATAAAATAACAAACAATAACTTTCACCACACCTAAAACTAAGAATAAATTGATAAACAATAACTTTCAATACACCCAACATCTAAGAATAAAACAAAAAACTACATTTAAATACACTCAAAATTTAAGAATAAAACAACAATAGCACTCAATACACCTAAAATATTAGAATAAAACAACAAACAATATATTTCAATACACCTAAGATCTAAGAATCAAACAACAAACAATAACTCTCACTATAACTACAATCTAAAAATAAAACAACAATAACTTTCAATAACCTAAAATCTAATGACAAAATAACAAACAATAACTTTCAATACACCTAAAATCTAAGAATAAAACAAGAAACAATAACTTCCAAACACTAAAACTCAGAAAAAAACAACAAATAATACTTTCAAACATTAAAACTAGGAATACACCTAAAATCTAAGAATAAAACAACAAACAATTTCAATATACCTAAAATCTAACAACAAAACAACAAACAATAATGTGAAATACAATAAAACTAAGAATAAAACAAACAATAACTTTCAATAAACCTAAAATCTAAGAGTAACACAATAAAAAATAACTTTGAAACACGAAAACTAGGAGTAAAACAAGAAACAATAACTTTCAATGTACCTGAACTCTAGGAGCAAAACAGCAAACAATAACTATCAAACGTTAAAACTAAAAATGAAACAACAAATAATAACTTTCAATACACCTAAAAGCTAAAAATAAAACAACAAACGATAACTTCCAATATACCTAAAATTTAAGAATAAAACAACAAACGATAACTTCCAATGCACCTAAAATTTAAGAATAAAACAACGAACGATAATATTGAACACACTGAAACTAAAAAGAAAACAATAATCAATAATGTTAAATACATTGGAACTGAGAATAAAACAACATACAATAACTTTCACACACTAAAATCTCAGAGCAAAACAGCAACAACTTTCAAATGCTAAAACTGAGAATAAAAAAATAACTTTCAAATATGAAAACAAAGAATAAAACAATAATAACTCTTAATACATTAAAGAACAAACTATAACTTTTAATAAAGTAAAATCTAGAAATAAAATAAACAATAACTTTTTTGTGCAATAAAACTAAGGATAAAACAACAAACAGCTATATTCAATACCCTGATATTTAACAACAAAATAAGAGACAATAACTTTCAATACAATAAAACAACAACTATTATTTTAAGTACACTATCATTTAAGAATAAAACACCAACTTTCAATATGCTGAAAATCTAAGACTAAAACAAGAAAAGATAACTTTAAATAAGCTAAGAATCTAAGAATGAAACAACAAACAATAAATTTCAATAGAATAAAACAACAAACAATAACTTTCAATACTCCTAGAACCTTAGACTAAAACAACAAAAGATAACTTTCAATAAGCAAAAAAAATCTAAGAATAAATCAAAAACAATAACATTCAATACACTTAGAATACAACTCACAATGATATAAAATTTACATTTCAAAACATTCATAAACATATGTGTTCAAAGAAACAAAATTTTATAGAAAGTTGAAATTCACTACTTTTCTAAGTATATCAAACAACAGCCTTCAGAGTAACAAAGCTTTATATAATGTTCAAATTCTCAATCTGAAATCAGTAATTCTCATAATAAATAAAATGTGTGCCCATTAAAAACACTATTTTCAATTAGTATGTTGTTTTAACAACATCACATATTCAAATGTGCTACTACAATGGATTCAGTAACACAGTTACCATCATCAGGGGCTAGTGTTACTATATCAGTTTCAGTGACACAGTATCATCATCAGGGGCTAGTGTTACTATATCAGTTTCAGTAACCATCATCAGGGGCTAGTGTTACTATATCAGTTTCAGTAACACAGTTACCATCATCAGGGGCTAGTGTTACTATATCAGTTTCAGTAACACAGTTACCATCATCAGGGGCTAGTGTTAGTATATCAGTTTCAGTGACACAGTTATCATCATCAGGGGCTAGTGTTAGTACAACAGCTACCATCATCAAGGGCTAGTGTTACTATATCAGTTTCAGTAACACAGTTATCATCATCAGGGGCTAGTGTTAGTACAACAGCTACCATCATCAAGGGCTAGTGTTACTAGATCAGTTTCAGTAACACAGTTACCATCATCAGGGGCTAGTGTTAGTACAACAGCTACCATCATCAAGGGCTAGTGTTACTAGATCAGTTTCAGTAACACAGTATCATCATAAGGGGCTAGTGTTACTATATCAGTTTCAGTAACACAGTATCATCATCAGGGGCTAGTGTTACTATATCAGTTTCAGTAACACAGTATCATCATAAGGGGCTAGTGTTACTATATCAGTTTCAGTAACACAGTATCATCATCAGGGGTTAGTGTTAGTACAACAGTTTCAGTAACACAGTTAACATCATCAGGGCTAGTATTACTACAGGGTGTTTGGAAAGTCACTATGCACTTATATATTCATTAACAGACATGTTTCAATATAGAATACAGGAAGTAAATATGAATGACAATTATAAACAATGTTTAAAGTGATCCCCATTGGCATCAATACAGGCCTGGATCTTTCTTATCTTGCTTCTAAATTCCGCTATCAGTTGCTGGCTTGAAATGGACTGAATAAAATATGATTACAAAACTGCATAGTGAATACCTTGTAGTTTATAAATTTACATAACACAAAAGTTTAGAACATGTCATTGCCAGCATTAAAATAAGTAAAGAATAAGCTATCAACCACAAAATAACCTGAACATAAATATAGACCAGGAATGAAACAAAACAACATACATGCACCCAGGTTTACAGATACGCGTAGCACACTCTTGTTCAACTAATTTATTTTGGCACGTTGGAGGACAAACAGGTACACAGTTAGTATATTCCATATTTAACTGCTTCCCACAATATTCTGGATCTCTTTGCATAAGATCATCAGGGTTAGTTACAGAAACAAGTTCTTTCAGAGATGCTGCCCGACAGCTCCAAACTGCATTTTCACATATGCTGAAAAGTAAAGAAAATAGTTTAAAAAATTTTTAAAAATCAACCACATTTATTATTCATTTTTCTGAAACTAAAACGTTTGTAATTAATATAATGTAAGTTCTCAGATTTCTTGGAATTCTAAATACTCATACATAAAGGATTTTCTTATTCCCCCAAAGACTAACTTTATATTATTTTTTAATACATATACATAGAGACAGACAGATATGCAAAATGTAACATATGCATGCATCAGAAGTAAACCTCAAAATGTACACTTCAGTTAGCCAAACACTTGTTTGTGGAACTCCTATAAAACCAATTTTTGTTAATAACTGAAAATATCCATTATGGAAATATATTGTTAGACATTAAGGCCAAGTTATATTTAGATTCTGAGCATATCAAATGGCAAACTGATTTTTTTCTTTAAAAGATTGGAATGTTAAACTGTTCTTAATCATGATTAAAGTAACTGACCATAAAAACTACTTTTCAAGATACAAACCAACAGGTACCCAAGCTGACTTCTGAGGTTTATGTAAATTAAACCAATTACTCAAAAATAAAACACAATAGATCAATACCTCTCTTTTACACCTTTGTTGGGAACTATCAGTATTCTACAATAATTACATGAAGCAGAACAATGACAAAGAAATTATTTGTATTAACTTTGTTTAAAGCAAACCAGAGTTTATTGTGAGACATTTCAAAGAACATAAATAAAATCACAACCTATTTCTCCAAAATGTATTTGTAATTTAGCATGATAACTCCAGCTCCCAATAAAACCACAAAAGGCTAAATATTGAGATATTAAATACAAATTGTGGATATATGGGCATGACTGTATTTATGAGAATATATATTTAATAACTTGTATCTTGTATTTCAGTTAACTAAAATGCTATATTTCAATAAACATAACTTTTTCCACTTTTAACATAGGCTTAAAATTAACCAAATTATTAATAAGTTTGAGAAGTCAAGCAAAAAGTACCTATACTTCTGAGCCACCTAGTGTCTGAAGTCTGAATCAATCCAAAAATGTTCCATACGTCTCAGTAACTTAATCTCTCGGGCCTTCAAGTCAACCCCAAAGTATACCATAAATCTGAGCCACCTAGTGTCTTGGAATTAGAGTCGACCCTTAGAGTGCATACCTTTAAGTCATCTAACTCTTGGAAATTGACTCAGCTCAAATGTATTTACTATAAATCTTAAACACTCAGCCTCTTGAAGTGTGAAATTAATCCAAAAATAATTACCATAAATTTCTGTTCATGGAATTGGGAGCTGACACATAGACACTTACCACACATCTGAACCATCTAGCCTCTTTGAGTTTGGAAGATATTCTTTTCCTTCAAATATGCACTGACACTCACTGACTGGAATACACATTTCATCATTATTCAAAGTTGTTCCAGGAGGACATGCACAGCCTTCAACACACTTCTTGAGGCATTTAACATTAGAAGCAATGGTGAGGCAAGAATGTTGGCAAGGATCAGCACACTCTTGGTAAGTCTGACCACCAGTGCACTTCAGAGCTGAATAAATTAACAAAATCATTAGAAAAGGTCTTTTTCAGAGTATTTTACATGAGATTAATGTCACTCAGTTCAGTAGTTTTAGCTCAATCACAGAAATAAAAACATTAAAACACTGTATCCAAACCCACATACAAATAAAGATTAACTACCTAAATAAAAACACTGTATCAAAATCCATATACAAATGAAGATTAACTACTTAAATAAAAACACTGTATCAAAATCCATATACAAATGAAGATTAACTACCTAAATAAAAACACTGTATCAAAATCCATATACAAATGAAGATTAACTACCTGAATAAAACACTGTATCAAAATCCATATACAAATGAAGATTGACTACCCAAATAAAAACACTAAAACACTGTATCAAAATCCATATACAAATGAAAATTAACTACCCAAATAAAAACACTAAAACACTGTATCAAATTCCATATACAAATGAAGATTAACTACCTGAATAAAACACTGTATCAAAATCCATATACAAATGAAGATTAACTACCTGAATAAAACACTAAAGCACTGTATCAAAATCCATAAACAAATGAAGATTAACTACCTAAATAAAACACTAAAACACTGTATCAAAATCCATATACAAATGAAGATTAGCTACCTAAATAAAACACTAAAACACTGTATTAAAATCCATAAACAAATGAAGATTAACTACCTAAATAAAACACTGTATCAAAATCCATATACAAATGAAGATTAACTACCTAAATAAAAACACTAAAACACTGTATCAAAATCCATACACAAATGAAGATCAACTACCTAAATAAAAACACTAAAACACTGTATCAAAATCCATAAACAAATGAAGATTAACTACCCAAATAAAAACACTAAAGTACTGTATCAAAATCCATATACAAATGAAGATTAACTACCTAAATAAAAACACTGTATCAAAATCCATATACAAATGAAGATTAACTACCTAAATAAAAACACTGTATCAAAATCCATATACAAATGAAGATTGACTACCTAAATAAAAACACTAAAGTACTGTATCAAAATCCATATACAAATGAAGATTAACTACCTAGTAAAATTATGAGTTGATATTACTTTAGTAATATACATAACTTAAAAACAAACACACATGTATATAAACACAATGGATCATTGGTGTTACAATCATTCAAAACATTATACTTAACATGCTAGATAAATGTTTATTCTATGATCAAGTAGGTGCATGTGTCTCCTGTACTTACCTTCACCTTCTGTTTTTAACATAATGAAATAAAATAGTGTTTCAGTCAAGTAAATGTAATGACAGATTTATATTTAAAACTGTTTTTTCTCATTGATATCGTTCTTTCAGCATCTTACAATGTCATCAAACATTTAGGCACAAATTTCACATGTAGGAAACACATCTTGCATGATTACTGTCGAAAACAGCCTCTTGAAACCAGTTCCAGTTTATTCATGTAACAACATGGTAAAAAAGTTTAAGTTTTATGGATAAACGTAATTTATACATTAATGTTTAATAAAAGTAAAAGAATATACTACATTATAAATTAAAGGAAATGTATGGAAACTTGCTATTATTTAACATTAGAAGATTTTAATAATTTTAACAATATTATAATTCTTCACTCTAACTTACAGCATTCTTTGATGTTATCTCTCCATCTGATGAGAACCCCTTTCTTGGCACATTCAGCACCATAATCAGCAAAAGCAGGACAGAGACAATCTTCAGGCTTGCTCTCACAAGAACACATGTCAAAAATACATTTTTTGTAGAATGGTTCTGGGTCAACAGCATCATGACCAGCTGGAGAATGATGACAAAATATAAAAATGATTCTCCATTGAAAAAGAATGAAATGAAATATTGTGAAATTTAAATGTTTATACTTTCAAAATTTCAATAAAAATCAAAGCATGATAAAAATGTTTTAACAGTAGTGTTCGTCATAAAAGGCTTTATGAAGGTGAAAACTAATTTTCTATAATAAAAACTGCAGTAATATAAAGGTCTCAAAACTAACTTTCTAATGATAAAATTCCCAGTACTCTAGGTTTTCAAAAGTTAAGTTGAGATCAAACTAATATCTCACAACACATTTTTCAGTCATCTTGGATATCAATGGTTCTACTGAGATAACAAATCATTTTCCTACATAAATGCTGAAACACACTTCTTAGAAGGTTAAAATACACACACCATTTTCTTCCCATATATTTGACTTCTACTTTAACATAAATAAATAAATATTTTACTAACTTAATTAATATTTTTATGACATAACTAAAGAACACCTTCAAAGAATAATCACATTACACAGTTAGTATTTATCACGATATCACTTGACTATTAATAATTTTCCAATGGGTTTGTATATTATACACAACTTTGTAACAATGAAGGTGGGTGTGTATACTACACTTAATGTAACTTCACAGACTTTGGTAAACTTTCAGTAAATACAAGTCCTTTGTGGACATAAACCCAAATGTTACTAATGTATTATTACTAAATATATGAATTAGATTGTTGACTGCTCCAAATGCAAAAGGATTTTCATGTTACGAATAAAAATACTTTTTTTCATGTGGACATTTTTAGGTTTCATTTGTACAATTTCTAAAAACATACTAAATAAATAAAGTGTTTTAGTTTGTAAATAAAGTTTAAACTTTATATTTTATCTGTTATTTTCTCTACCATATCTCTTGACAGACCTCATAATTACTATATACAATTAGGAAGTACACTAAAATTACTGCTAATTATAAGAAGGAAACAAAATTGTTTATCCTAAATAACCCTTTGGCGCAGATAGCCTCGTTGCTTTGTGCCATAAAACACTAAATCAATCAATCAAAAAACCTAAATAACCCAAAGTTCATAACAGTACATGTCTATTTATATTTAATTTTATCAAGTTATGCATGGTGTCCAACTAATAATCATGCCAAATTATTCACTCAGTAAAGGTCAATGTGCACAACTAATAATCATGTCAAACAATTCACTCAGTGAAGGTCAATGTGCACCAACTAATAATCATGTCACATAAGTTATAATTCACTCAGTGAAGATCAATGTGCACCAACTAATAATCATGTCAAACAATTCACTCAGTGAAAGTCAATGTACACCAACTAATAATCATGTCAAACAATTCACTCAGTGAAAGTCAATGTACACCAACTAATAATCATGTCAAACAATTCACTCAGTGAAAGTCAATGTACACCAACTAATAATCATGTCAAACAATTCACTCAGTGAAAGTCAATGTGCACAACTAATAATCATGTCAAACAATTCACTCAGTGAAGGTCAATGTGCACCAACTAATAATCATGTCAAACAATTCACTCAGTGAAGGTCAATGTACACCAACTAATAATCATGTCAAACAATTCATTCAGTGAAGGTCAATGTTCACCAACTAGTAATCACGCCATATAAGTTATAATTCACTCAGTGAAAGTCAGTGTGGAGCTCTCATAATTGTACTGAATTTGCAATGCATGAGCTGCTCTAAAGGATATTTTGTGAACAATTTTAATATTCCATTACCATAAACATATCAGATGAAGGCTATACAAATTATGATTTGTCTTAGTAATATCTATGTCACAATAATTAATCTAATGTTATATAATTCAAGTTTCTAACATTATATTACCTTAATCTAATGTTATATAATTCAAGTTTCTAACATTATATTACCTTAATCTAATGTTATATAATTCAAGTTTCTAACATTATATTACCTTAATCTAATGTTATATAATTCAAGTTTCTAACATTATATTACCTTAATCTAATGTTATATAATTCAAGTTTCTAACATTATATTACCTTAATCTAATGTTATCTAATTCAAGTTTCTAACATTATATTACCTTAATCTAATGTTATATAATTCAAGTTTCTAACATTATATTACCTTAATCTAATGTTATATAATTCAAGTTTCTAACATTATATTACCTTAATCTAATGTTATATAATTCAAGTTTCTAACATTATATTACCTTAATCTAATGTTATATAATTCAAGTTTCTAACATTATATTACCTTAATCTAATGTTATATAATTCAAGTTTCTAACATTATATTACCTTAATCTAATGTTATATAATTCAAGTTTCTAACATTATATTACCTTAATCTAATGTTATCTAATTCAAGTTTCTAACATTATATTACCTTAATCTAATGTTATATAATTCAAGTTTCTAACATTATATTACCTTAATCTAATGTTATATAATTCAAGTTTCTAACATTATATTACCTTAATCTAATGTTATATAATTCAAGTTTCTAACATTATATTACCTTAATCTAATGTTATATAATTCAAGTTTCTAACATTATATTACCTTAATCTAATGTTATATAATTCAAGTTCTAACATTATATTACCTTAATCTAATGTTATATAATTCAAGTTTCTAACATTATATTACCTTAATCTAATGTTATATAATTCAAGTTTCTAACATTATATTACCTTAATCTAATGTTATATAATTCAAGTTTCTAACATTATATTACCTTAATCTAATGTTATATAATTCAAGTTTCTAACATTATATTACCTTAATCTAATGTTATATAATTCAAGTTTCTAACATTATATTACCTTAATCTAATGTTATCTAATCTAAGTTTCTGATATATTACTTTACTTAAGCCAAGTTTCTAATATTATAATTTAGTTACTTTTATAACAATAAATAAAGAATACACACAAAAACAAAAATCACAATACTTACCTTGTTCTCATTTTTTGTTGTCAAGAGTTGAAGAAACCTCAGCCTACTTTTTTACATTAATGGTACTACTAAACTAAATAACTTTTATTTAATTAAATAATTCACCGAGAAACACAGAATAACAACACACAAAAGTTTTACAATGCTCTTTGACCATCATAATTTTTCTGATTTCCTAACTACATGAAATGAGCCTTTAAAAGTTCAGTTAAGCCTTTCAAAGTAATTTACGTAAGAACAAATCTGAGACTGAATGACAGAATAACCTATACCCTGTAAAGTAAACAACATAATATAATATACTGTTTGACAGACTAAAACTGTGGCATTTTATTGGTTATAAACAATATACCATAAAACGTCAGTGAAAAAGTATTAGCAATTCCTGAAAGAGAGGTTGTGACAGATGGATCTGATTTGTTAGTCTGTGGCTCCATAAACAAATCAGATGAAGGCTATACAAATTATGATTTGTCTTAGTAATATCTATATCACAATAATTAATTTACATTGAACTTCATACTTCTCAAAGAAGTGGTAAATAAGTTTGAGAAAAGGAAAGACTAGAGAGAAAATGTTGCAATTCTCAAACTACAGGAAACTGAAGATTTTCTTAAACATTTCCTTGTAAAATTAAATGTTTAAATATACTTAATATTAAACTTTAATATGCTAATTAAATCACAACACACATTTATTCATATAAATTGATAGTAAATTAGCTTAATTAAATCCTGAATGTCACTTTAAAATAAGTTATAATATCCACACTTTGGACTATCTGATGGGAAAGGGTTATACAGAAATTCTTTTAATGCATGTCGATTGATAATAATTTGTGAGCTTATCAAAATATTAAGAACTTCTAATCAAAAGTAAGCAAATTCTATCAAATGATACAGATTAATGAACAAAACTGTATTAAAAAACTGAGAAAAAATTCATAATATAATCACTCACTGGAAACTAAATGATATTATGCTTACAGTATTCCATACTCACCTCTAAAATAATTACTCTTTAGTCTTGAGCAAAATTTCTGTGCTTCAGCACTCTTCTGTGGATAGATATCGCATGGTCTTTTAGCCTCATCTGCTGGAATTTGTTCTTTACATTCTCCTAAAGTCCATTTCTTGGCAAATGTATTGACATCAGCTTCAATATCTCCTTCCAGAGTAAGAAAATCATCTTTCTGATTATGATTAAAAGTCCCACACAATCCCTTCACTTTATTGAAATGAGATGATGGTGCATCAATATACACTCGATTTTTGCCATCCCACAGTAAACTCAGTCCTGTCGCCAACTCAACCTAGAAAAATGTGAAATTTTTAACAACTGTGAATACATTCATTTCAAACCGTCTTACAATAAACTCATTCCTCCAGCTAACTCAACTACAAAATGTGAAATTTTTAAACTTATGCTAATACAATCTAATTTGTATCAGTATACTGCCATACAGGACCTAACTGAGAAATGTAGGCACTACACAATGCATTGCCTATAAAGAAGTTTTCTCAATAACTAAAGATCACAACACTGACCAGGTTGACACAAAGCCTGCCTTGTTCTTTGTATCCCAGCCAGCTTTGGTGCTTTATTACTGGGACAAACTTGCCATTAACTACAGATGTATTGGACTAGAGTGGTGGAAATACAGTTATATGTTTTCTGGTGTGGAAATACATTAAGATATAGAATATATTAATATTAATATATTAATGATTTGTGACAAATATACTTGATTATAATTATGATTCACATCTTTCACAAGTTGACATTCCTGGGATAGGTTACATGATTTGAACCTGATGATATTACAAGTGTTATCAACAACGAGTAAAGTAATGAAAAAGTTAAACATACCATATTTTAGAACTGGTTAAAAACAACAGAGAAGTGTCTTTTAAAAATACTGTTCAAACTATGTTAGGACAGTATGTAGCCAAACTGACAAAAATAACCACTCCCATCACAGTGTATAAAACAGTGACAAAGAATGGCTTTGTCTCTCATGTCACTGTGTATAAAACTTACAATGTCAAAGAATGGCTTTCTCTCTCATGTCACTGTGTGTAAAACTTACAATGTCAAAGAATGCCTTTCTCTCTTATGTCAGTGTATAAAACTTACAATGTCAAATAATGCCTTTCTCTCTCATGTCACAGTGTATAAAACTTACAATGTCAAATAATGCCTTTCTCTCTCATGTCACAGTGTATAAAACTTACAATGTCAAATAATGCCTTTCTCTCTCATGTCACAGTGTATAAAACTTACAATGTCAAAGAATGCCTTTCTCTCTCATGTCAGTGTATAAAACAATGTCAAAGAATGCCTTTCTCTCTCATGTCACAGTGTATAAAACTTACAATGTCAAAAAATGGCTTTCTCTCTCATGTCAGTGTATAAAACAATGTCAAAGAATGCCTTTCTCTCTCATGTCACAGTGTATAAAACTTGCAATGTCAAAGAATGAATTTCTCTCTCATGTCACAGTGTATAAAACTTACAATGTCAAAGAATAGCTTTCTCTCTCATGTCACTGTGTATAAAACTTACAATGTCAAAGAATGGCTTTCTCTATTATGTCACAGTGTATAAAACTTACAATGTCAAAGAATGGCTTTCTCTCTCATGTCACAGTGTATAAAATTTACAATGTCAAAGAATGCCTTTCTCTCTCATGTCACAGTGCATAAAACTTACAATGTCAAAGAATGCCTTTCTCTCTCATGTCACAGTGTATAAAACTTACAATGTCAAAGAATGCCTTTCTCTCTCATGTCACTATGTATAAAACTTACAACATCAAAGAATGGCTTTCTCTATTATGTCACAGTGTATAAAACTTACAATGTCAAAGAATGCCTTTCTCTCTCATGTCACAGTGTATAAAACTTACAATGTCAAAGAATGGCTTTCTCTCTCATGTCACAGTGTATAAAACTTACAATGTCAAAGAATGGCTTTCTCTCTCATGTCACAGTGTATAAAACTTACAATGTCAAAGAATGGCTTTCTCTCTCACGTCACAGTGTATAAAACACTATCGAACAATGTTTTCCCGTCTTATGCCACTGTACTATCAAACAATGTTTTCCTCTCTTATGCAAATATTAGTGTAAACATTGCAATCAAGGAGAGGCTCTTTCTCCCTCTCATATTACTGTGTTTATAAAACCACTTACCTTCATAAAGAGTGAAGAAGCCATGAATATATGTAAACCAGGGGCTGTATGTGGAAAGATCCTGATGTCATGGTCATTCAGAAAAACCTAACAACAGAAAATATTATACACAAGTAAAAACTAAATCACCACACAAATCAGCCATTGTTCATTGATAAATTAACATGTAAATCAGCTGTAATGCATCACTAAATCACCACACAAAACAGCTGTAGTTCACCACACAAAAGATTTGTAGTTCACCATTAAATTAACACACAACTCAGTTGTGGTTTACTGTTAAATCACCACACAAATCAGCCATTGTTCATTAATTAATTAGCATATAAATCAGCTGTAATGCATCACTAAATCACCACACAAATCAGCCATTGTTCATTAATAAATTAACACATAAATCAGAAATAATGCATCACTAAATCACCACACAAAACAGCTGTAGTTCACCACACAAAAGATTTGTAGTTCACCATTAAATTAACACACAACTCAGTTGTGGTTTACTGTTAAATCACCACACAAATCAGCCATTGTTCATTAATTAATTAGCATATAAATCAGCTGTAATGCATCACTAAATCACCACACAAATCAGCCATTGTTCATTAATAAATTAACACATAAATCAGAAATAATGCATCACTAAATCACCACACAAAACAGCTGTAGTTCACCGCACAAAAGATTTGTAGTTCACCACTAAATTCACACACAACTCAGCTGTGATTTACTATTAAATCATCACATATATCAGCTATAGTTCATCAGCTTATGGTCAAAGATAAGACCCTAGAGCTTTGTATTAATTATTATGGGCAGCATAACTTTACCGATAAGGAGTTCAGGATCAGGGTGAATACCCTGTTGGCAGCAAAAGTACTTGCAAACAGTTTTAGAGAGAGAGAAGTTAAAACCATCTGGTGTGGTCAACTTCAGTAAATGATTGAGCACAGTCTGTCCATTCCACTCACTGTACCTTGTGTTCAACGACTGGCATGAGATGTGAAAGTTGTTGACATGGAGTTTATTTGCAACAATAAGAGGGAGTTGTGCAGTGATAGCATTGATATTCATACTGAAAAGTATGACACTCAAAACACAGCCCTGAGGGAGTCCTAAATTCCTGTAGAAAAGAGCAGAAATGTGTCAAATGCACACAAATCTGGAATTACCTGTAAATTAAATTTTTTTTAATAAACATAAGCAAATAACCATGTAACCCATATAAGTGGAGGTCTAGTAAAATGTCATACCTCCATATAGTATCATAAGCTTTCTCAAAGTCAAAGAATATTAATACAAGATGTTGTCATTTGAGAAAGGCTTCTCTGACTGACATTTCAAGTCAAATCAGGTGGTCCATAATGGAGCTCTGTCTTCAGAATTCATGCTTGCTGGGCAAGAGGAGTTTGTCTGATTCAAGGAACCAAACAAGACAAGCATTAATCATCCTCTCTAAGGTCTTACAAAGACAGCTCATCGAAGCAATTGGACAGTAGTTCAAGGAATCTTGGGATCCTTCCCAGGCTTAGAGAAAGGTAAGATAATAGCCTGGTGCAAGGCATTAGGAGAAACATTCCCCTGCCAGATCCAGTTAAAGCAATCAGAAGAATAGCAAGAGAAGCAGGAGACAGATGGCACAACATCTTGTATTGTACATCATCAGGTCCAACCAATGTACTGCTATACTGATGAAAGGCCAGTTTTAGTTCCCCCAGTGTAAAGGGACAATTATAGTCAATGAGATAATCAGCTCAAAAGAATGAGGTTATTGCTCTGCCCGAGTCTTGATGACTAAGAATGTGAAAGATGAAGCAGAAGTGCAAGATACCTGGTAAAAGTTTTCACCTTGAGTACCAGTGATGCTCTGAGTATCAGCTACTTCCTGCTCATTAGAGAGCAAGATCAAGAGGGTATAGAATTATATTATCCACTGACCCTTCAAATCTTATCCCATATGACTTTGGAACTGGTGGTAGAAGATATGCTGGTTGTGAACTTAATCCAAGATATCTTCAGCCTTCGACATCTTACCCGTCAAGCATTTGCACAGACCTGCTAGAAAGCGATGCATTTCAAGAGTGTGGGATACTTACAAAAAGTATCCTTGGCCCATTTTTGAGCTTTCCATGCCATGTGGCAGGGAGGATTTTACTACAGATGGGGATATCATGCAAAACATGTGAAGGTTTTAGGAATACATTGAGCAGCTGCTTGTATAATACAATCAGTTACCACACAGTCCTCTACTGATGGCTTGCAGATAATGGCAGGACCAAGTTCTACAAGAGCAGTGAAAGAGGGCCAGTTGGTTTGATCCAGCTCCAAACGAGGCATGTGGGTCAGGTAGCATCGACCTTGGTCAGTCTTTCTCAAAATTATAGGAAAATTATCACTGCCTCATGGATTATTGTCAACCCTCCAAGAAAAGTGGAAGAATAGTGAAAGGAAGACATCAATAGAAATAAAGGACTGACTAGGTGCATGAAAATAAGTAGAAGAACTAGTATTGAAAACAGAAAGGTTGCGATGTGAGAGCAGATGCTATACAGAGTGACCCCTTCCATCAATATCAGTACCTCCCCAGAAGGGATTATGTCCATTAAAGTCCCCAAGGATTAAAAGGGGAGATGGCAACTGTTTAATAAGAACATCAAGGACTGATTGATAATAGGTCTCTCCAGGAGATAGGTAGAGAAAACAAACAGTGATGGTACAACCAAAGGAAACATCGATGGCTATGGCCTTCAAGGGTTTGTCAACTGGCAAAGACAGGGTGGGCACAAGCTGATCAAACAACAGTGCCACCCCTCCATGCACCTGTCAATCACACAACCTGTCATTTCTGTACAAAGAACACTGCCGAAAGGTGACTGTGTTGGCACATTTCAGAAATGTTTCCTGTAAGCTAAGGCATACAGGATGGTGGGAAGCAATCAGTGTTTTGATGTCATCAAAATTAAAATGCAAACCTCGACAGTTCCATTGTATTGAGGTGGCCATTTTTATTTATGTGTATGGGAATTGGGTGGAGAGTCCTTTTGTTTATGGCCACATCATTTTCTTTGCTGTTTTTATTCTAGGGAGGTCTATCGGCCTGCCTGGGTCAATTGAGCAGGTCTTTGCAGTTGGAAGAGGATTCCAGTGACTGAGGACGTGAACAAATGATTGTTTGGCATCTTGGAGTGGCATATGTACACAATGATGTAAATGTCAGAATGAGGACAATGGTTGGCATCGTAATTTCACCTTTGCATGTGGAGATATGGCTCACTGCAGAAACTCCTTGGGTGGAGAAACCAGCAAGAATCTCTGACTTGGGGATGTTCTTCAAACCCCTCTCAACTATAACTCCTTGTGATAGATTCAAAGTAGCACGAGGTGTAACCTCAAAAGGTATATCCCCAATCAACTTTGAATGTAAGAGGAGTTCACTATATTGAGATGTGGATGTTTCCACCAATACATCACCAGAGCAAAGCTTGTTGACTAGCTTCAAAAACCAGCAAGTCCCTCTTGTTCCTCCTAAATAAAAAAGGGAGACATTTGTCCTAAAGATTTTTCTGAAAGAAAATGTACTATACGAAAGTGAGGTACAGGTGTTATAAATGTTGAATATTGCTGCTCAGAATCTTCAAGACATGGTCCTTTATCTATTTCAATTGGGGGATCCATAATAAAAAAAAGAATGTTTTGGCACCCACTGAGCCCACACACCATGTAACCCTACAAGGGGATGCACTACAATGCCAAACAAGGATGTTGCAGCAATGCTAAGGATTCATGAGCACTATATCCAAACACCAGCATCAAATACAATGTCCACAACACCTGTTGAGAACATCCAACACTAGTACTTGGTTGACCCTAACCCAAAATTACCAGTTGCCTGACCCATGGGGGGCCACACCAAGACCACCCATCTACAAGAATTCAAGGCCAAAATGGTATGTCAGGGTGGACCTCTCAACCACCAGGATCCTCTCCTCCTTTAACAGGTCATCATGAATGACAAACCTGTGGATGGATGTTTAGATTCCAGAGAAAGTAAGGTGAAAAAACAGAACCTTCACTGGGAGGTTCCCTCACCACATACAGGAACTCCCACCAAGGGAAGCATTTTTGAATCAGCAACTTTAAATTACCAAAATACTTCATCATCCAAAGATATGTATAACAAGATAAGCTTTTTAACATCAATGTAGAGTTAACAGAAAGTTTAAAATCACTAGATAAAAAAAGGAAGCGTGAAAGCATTTTCAACAGTGTTAGTAATGGTGTTCATGTTGAATGCTCAATATTCATGTTGATTTATTAGAAAGGTTTATTTTTATTATTTAGTTTATAACTTTGGTGATATAACAAAAACATATTTTAATTCAGAAGTTTTATGACACTGAGTTGTAGTCAAAAGTAAAATAAAATTTTCCATTAACAAGTAGTGCTTTTGCTAAGCCTTACATTATGTTTATGTATTAAGCCTAAAGCTTAGATTACAAACCAGTGTAGTGTATGACTTGAGTTACTGTGTTTGCACAAGAATCTGGTTTTCAACATTTATATACATTTTTATGAACACTAATGATATGGTATTAATCTATCATGAGACTGTTTTATTTTATATATTTCAGACACAGAATCTGTGACACAGTTAGTAGCCACACCAAAATAAGAAATTGAGAGAAGAAAGAATAGCTTTAAAATAATAAAGCTAACATTAGACCTGACAACCAAATAAACCATCACTGAACCAATTACAGACAAATTCTCAAGGATATACAAAAATAAATCAGCACATATCAATATAAAATGATTATTGCTTTAAATTATTATTTCTAAGGTTCCAGTACTTATATAAAGTCACCCAACTTTCCGAATGTTGTGATCAACTAAATGTTGTGGCATCAAGTTGTCAGACTTAGTGGTCAAGTTCAATTATTAGTGGACTGGTGTGACCAGATCACCAGTTAAGACTGCAATAGTTTTATCTGCACACACTATGATGTTAATTAGGTAGAAAATGTTCCTTGTACTTTGTTCTTTCTTTAGGTTACCAGAGGCATGTCTTAACAAGTCTAGATGAAACGATCACTAACCAACAAAAATGAACTTCACAAAAATAAAGAGTGGTTTCACAAACCCAGGGTTGGAAGTAATGGAGTACATGGAGAAGGAACAAGTGAATACATCGAAAGACCTATAACAAATCTTTACCAAAAAACCCAGACAAGAAAATAAAATTGGTAAGTCCCACAATAAGAAGCTATTTTTTCATTAATACTTATTATGCATATAAATAGTTTAAACATATCAAATACACTTCAATTTGTGGATAAAATGAAGCATCCATATGTTGAAATTGTGTAACAGAATTCTTAAGGTTTCTCTACTCAATGCTTGGGAAAAACTGCTGGAGATACACAGAATGTTTAAGAAGTTGAAGACCTGTGGTCCAGTGAAGAACTATCATTCTGTGACCTTCCACTGTGCAGAATAATTGTCAGTATGTATATATATGAATATTTTCTGTTTTAGTCAATTATTACTTTGGTACAGTAAAAATTACCTGTTTAATATTTTTTTAAATTATCCATTCTACACAGCTTTATGAAAATAAGCTCATTCAGTAAACACACTGAAGACATCACACAGTAGACTGTGTGATGAAAAGTTGATCAAAATGAAAAGCCGAGTATAATTTTTATTTTCTTTGTACAGAATTATTCATAAGGATAACATAATTTAGTGAAATGTGGGGAATCTGGTGATAGACTGGCATTCATTTGTTTTTTTTAACCAATTTTGTGTTAATGAAAAATATGCATGGTTTTTACTGATGATAGGTATGGTTATGCATGTTTTTTTACTGATGATAGGTATGGTTATGCATGGTTTTTTACTGATGATAGGTATGGTTATGCATGGTTTTTACTGATGATAGGTATGGTTATGCATGATTTTTACTGATGATAGTACAGTACAGTTATGCATGGTTTTTACTGATGATAGGTATGGTTATGCATGATTTTTTACTGATGATAGGTACGGTTATGCATGGTTTTTTACTAATGATAGGTACGGTTATGCATGGTTATTACTGATGATAGGTATGGTTATGCATGGTTTTTTACTGAAGATAGGTATGGTTATGCATGGTTATTACTGATGATAGGTATGGCTGCCTAAATAAATTTTTGTAACTCTACTCTAAAAATAATTTTACATACACAAATAAACTATCTTTGTTGTGCCTTAAAATGTTATAAAAAAAGCAACTTATTACCTGAAAATTTTGTTTCAAGGTCAAGACACTGTTGCCGATAGTGATGATTACAGATTTTGTACATGAACCAAAGTTCGAAAATGGTGTATTTTTCTTTCCAGCTATCTTTGCAGTCTGGCATGGTGCATTCTCTTGAACAATAGTGAACTTGTCATGATACACTAGGTAGTAAGAACAGGTACCCAAGAAATCATAATTGTTACCATCAAAAGTTTTATAGTGAGGATCACCCGTAGAGGCACAACGTGCTTCACACTTCTGCTTGGTACATTCCCATTCTCCTGCCCGACATTCACTACAAAGAATTAGAAATATTATAACAGTGAAGTCCTTAATCTGTTATGTTGAAATAGAAAAAAATAAAAGACTCAACCAAAAGTGTTTAAATTAACTTAAAAACAAAGTAACACTTAAGATAACACCAAAACACTGTTGTTAAATTTTTGTTGACGTTATGCTTAGAAAAATTTGATGAACTTTTTCACATCAGTAAATTTAGCATTCAACATTACAAATCAGTAATGGGTGTTTCTTGATTATTTACCATAATTTCCATTGACTGTGTTTTAAAATTTTTCAGCTAGATTATAAATTCTTCAACTGACAGGGTCTCATAAAACACTTTTTTACCCAATGTGTATGTGTCAAAAACATTTCTTTTTACAAATATTATAATACTTCATGTGTAGAGAGACACTATATCTATCTCTACAAGATCACACTTCATCAAGGAGATATGCATTAAAAAGAAATGTAAGGTGAAGGAAGCTACAATTCTGTTTAAAATATTCTTCAAGTAAATAGTCAATAATATTATATTATATTATAAATAACATACACATTCATACAGTAAATTTTTGATGCCAGAAGTTATACTGCTTGTTCCAAGTTGTATTACATTAATACTACATGTTGTTAGTTGTGTGACAAGTTATACTACATGTTCCTAGTTGTATCACATTAATACTACATGTTGTTAGTTGTATGACAAGTTATACTGCATGTTCCTAGTTGTATTACATTAATACTACATGTTGTTAGTTGTGTGACAAGTTATACTGCACGTTCCTAGTTGTATTACGTTAATACTACATGTTGTTAGTTGTATGACAAGTTATACTGCATGTTCCTAGTTGTACTACATTAATACTACATGTTGTTAGTTGTATGACAAGTTATATTGCATGTTCCTAGTTGTATCACATTAATACTACATGTTGTTAGTTGTATGACAAGTTATATTGCATGTTCCTAGTTGTATCACATTAATACTACATGTTGTTAGTTGTATGACAAGTTATACTGCATGTTCCCAGTTGTATCACATTAATACTACATGTTGTTAGTTGTATGACAAGTTATATTGCATGTTCCTAGTTGTATCACATTAATACTACATGTTGTTAGTTGTATGACAAGTTATACTGCAGGTTCCTAGTTGTACTACATTAATACTACATGTTGTTAGTTGTATGACAAGTTATACTGCATGTTCCTAGTTGTATTACATTAATACTACATGTTGTTAGTTGTATGACAAGTTATATTGCATGTTCCTAGTTGTATTACATTAATACTGTGTTGTTAGTTGTGTGACAAGTTATACTGTATGATGTTGGGTGTGTCACAAGTTATATTGAATGTTGTTGGTAGTTTCACAAGTTACATTTTATGTTGTTGTTTGTATCATGAGTTACATTGTATGTTGTTGGTTGTATCACAAGTTATATTGTATGTTGTTTATTGTATGAGAAGTTATAGAGTATGTTGTTGGTTGTATCACAAGTTTCATTGTTTTTAGTTGTATCACAAGTTATACTGTATGTTGTTTATTGTATCAAAAGATATATAGTATGTTGTTGATTGTATCAGAAGTTATATTGTACGTTTTTGGTAGTATCACAAGTTATACACTATGTTGTTGGTAGAATCACAGGTTATACGCTATGTTGTTGGTAGTATCACAGGTTATATGCTATGTTGTTGGTAGTATCACAGGTTATATGCTATGTTGTTGGTAGTATCACAGGTTATATGCTATGTTGTTGGTAGTATCACAGGTTATATGCTATGTTGTTGGTAGTATCACAGGTTATATGCTATGTTGTTGGTAGTATCACAGGTTATACACTATGTTGTTGGTAGTATCACAGGTTATACGCTATGTTGTTGGTAGTATCACAGGTTATATGCTATGTTGTTGGTAGCATCACAGGTTATATGCTATGTTGTTGGTAGTATCACAGGTTATATGCTATGTTGTTGGTAGTATCACAGGTTATATGCTATGTTGTTGGTAGAATCACAGGTTATACGCTATGTTGTTGGTAGTATCACAGGTTATATGCTATGTTGTTGGTAGTATCACAGGTTATATGCTATGTTGTTGGTAGTATCACAGGTTATATGCTATGTTGTTGGTAGTATCACAGGTTATATGCTATGTTGTTGGTAGTATCACAGGTTATATGCTATGTTGTTGGTAGTATCACAGGTTATATGCTATGTTGTTGGTAGTATCACAGGTTATACACTATGTTGTTGGTAGTATAACAAGTTAAATTGTATGTTATTTGGTGTCTCACAAGTTACATTTTGTACTGTGGGTACTATCATAAGTTGTAATGCCTGTTGTGAGTTTTATCACGACTGTGTAATTTATAAAAGTTATTATGTATTTTTGGGTTAAATGGTAAGTTATACTGTTTACTGTCATTTGTATTATAAGTTATACTCTATACTGTGGGTTGCATTACAAGGTATATTGTGCACTGTTTGTTGTATTACATGTTACCCTGTATATTGTTGGTTGTATCACAAATTATACTGTACACTGTAGTTTGTATTAAAAGATACATAATAGAACCTCAGCATTAAATACACCCTTCTAACTGCTTCCAAATGCCCTCTGTAGCAGAAAAACATGCACATATAAATAAGCCAACCTGGACCATATTCTGTGAACTCAACATGGAATTTATTGGCTTATGTATCCTAGTGTTTACAATAAGAAGTCCCCACAGTAATAAAACTGCACTTCAAATCTGTGAAAACATTTATTGCAGTATACTAGCTGATCACCTGTGGTATTAGTGCTTTAGATCCATATTGAACGAATTCACGACATATCTGCCCTATAAGAACTGAGAAAAATAAAGTTCTTTGTGATGAGAAATGGGAAAATCTTGACCTCTATTGCAAATCTACATGTACAAACTGTAAAAATATTGTGAAGTTGAGGGTTGCACATTGCATGATATAAAGGTTTTGCTGGTATCACATAAGCAAGAGTTCCATGAAAGTACAAAGTTTTATAAATGATTCAATCAACAATATGTTTGAATACTGGTCATCCTTCTTAGATGTTTGTAATTTACTGGTATATCATAAGGGCATACAAAATTAACTGTACACTTCATCAAATGCACATGTAGAGATTAAAGACACTTGTTGGATATGTAAGTATTAGTGTAACAGCTATTATTTAATTCATTCAGTGATGTAATATTGGATGATTATTTTGCTTTCCTAACAAGAGTGTGAAAGTAATTATTTCAAAGATGATAGTTAAAACAAATTTCATTACATAATTCAGTAAAAGTTGTATGCTGTGTGTAAAGTTCAACTGATGTAATTTGGAATCACATTACTTGAACCTTTTGTATTTTTCTTGTTTCTTTAAGTGAGTATTGTTATATTATAGCATTTCATAATTTGAAGAAAGTTCTAGAACTCAGTTTGGCAATATATGTATATATATGGCCAAGGAAGTCCAAAATAGGTTAAGTCAAAGAAAGTTAACTTTGTAAAAGTTAGATTGCATACAAGGTCTGTTCAAAAAAATATGTGGATTGTTTAAATTGTGCAGCTCCAGATGGTTACAGGGAAATCCGCTTGGTGTTGCTAGGTCTGCGCAGATCAGATGATTACGACGGCATTTTTTGATTGCAGATATCTTCATTTGTGTATTAGCTCCGCAGTTTCAAGTGAAGTGTGATTTTTTTTCATTTGGCGGATTTCAGAATGAATGACCTGAAGAAGGAACGACTTGCTGTGAAATTTTGTGTTAAACTTGGAAAATCTGCGACTGAAACTATTGCTATGCTTAACACGGCTTACGGTGATGTTGCTATGAAGCGTACGGCATGTTTCAAATGGCATGAATGTGTCAAGAATGGTCAACAGTTCATTGAAGATGATGAGCATCCTGGATGTCCTTCCACGTTAACTGACAACTCACACGTCGACAAAATCAACACCCTGGTGCGAGCAAATTGACGTCTGACTGTCAGGGAGCTTGTTGAAGAGTGTGGGATATCAGTTGGATCTTGTTACGAGATTTTGACCGAAAAATTGAAGATGCACTGCGTTGCTGCGACATTTGTGCCTCAGAACACGTGTTTGGCCAAACACTCGATCACTGTTTTTCCCCACCCCCACTACACACCTGACCTTGCTCCTTGCGATTTTTTCTTGTTCCCCAAACTCTAAAGACCCTTGAAAGGAAGAAGATTTGAGACAATTCCCGAGATTAAGGCAAATGCGATGAAGGAGCTGGAGGACATTACAAAAGAAGAGTACCAGGACTGTTTGAACAAGTGGAAACACCGTTGGGATAAGTGTGTGCGTTAGAGAGGAAAGTACTTTGAAGGGGTCTCAGACCTGTAACTTCTAAATAAAGTAAATTTTGTTTTATGACGTCAGTCCACGTATTTTTTGAACAGCCCTCGTAATTGTTAATTTAGCTATAATGGTCAATATTTAAAGTGAGCTTAACAGTGATATTGTAATAGTAGGGATAAAGGAGAATAATGTGTCTTGTCAAAGAGTGTTCTAAAGTGAACTCTCCTAACTGGACTTTGACGAAAAGGAAACAGTTAATTGTAATTTTGGGTAACTTACAAAGCAACATAAGTGAATTTATTATATAACAAGAAACAGAGAAATGAAAACTAATTTTTCTCCGTTGTGTTCTAAAGTAATTGAACCAAACTGTATGGACTGTCAACAACTGTAACATCCTGGAGTGTAAAGAATTTTTGTATCTATAATTTACTTGTTTTGAAAATATTATTTTAAAACAAGTGAACAGTGTACTGTCCATTTATTGTTTAAATTTATCACTAACAAGTCACAGATGCCAGCTGTAAAAAATTCAGCCTTTCTAAAACCTCAAAACACTGACATTAATTCAGAATACTGAGGTGCCTATTATTGCAAGATCTATTTCAGTGAGAATTAGTAGAAAAAGGAGACCAAAAGAAGTGCCCATAAAGGTGCAGTACCCACTCTCTGCAGATTCACATTAACTGAGGTTCTAATGTATTACATCATGTTTGTTGTATTACAAGTTATACCGTATACTGTGGGTTTATCACAGAATACAAGTGTAATACTTTTGACTTTGGTCAAGATAACGGTTTATTAGTGAACGTCAATTCAATGCTACATTATATTTTCCAGATTGTAAGATAAAGAAAGCTGATTGTAGATAAGGAATGAAAACAGGTTACTCATACAGAAACTTAAAAATTCTCTCGGTAATAATTCAACAAGTGATCCTGAGATAATAACAAACAAAAGACTGGAGTTAAACAAGAAAATACTAAGTATGTTGATGCATTTTAATTTATTTGATATAACAGTACAGCTAGTGGAAGAACACTACCAACCAATAACAACAAACTACTCACCATGAATTACATTCTTGTTCAATTTTCTCCCCAGGCTCATAATACTTTCCACCATGGAGACAAGGACAGTTGTCCTGTTTAACACACCTGTTGTGCAGAAGAACAGTTCCCTCAGGGCAGTGGCAACCATCTACACAATGTTCATCTTCACAATCATACTTAACACTACTGCACATTTTTGGACAAGAGCTTCCACAATCAAGGTAAACCATGTCTGAAGGGCACTTCAAGGCTAGTTAACAAAACCGAAACACTTAAGATAACATTAAACACAATCTACAAACTCGTAATAATTTTTTATACAAGCATTAATAGATCTCACTTAAATATGCTTTACAAATACATGTCCATCAAGCATATTTTTAAGGATTTATATTAAAACAACACATACATTGAAGTAATAAAAATAATCACATCCAAAAGTGTAACCAAGAAGTATATTTAGTTTTCTGCTTATAAGCAGTTTCTAATAATCACCAAACTTAAGCAGTACACTTATACAGATATTAAGTACTCTAGCTAATAAAAGGTACTTATCTCTGCTACATATATATTAATTTTACTTTTTTGTTTAAATATGAACAGAACATTTTATTTGTGGTTGATTAAAAGTATAGATGATAAAAACAGTTAAACCAAAAGAAAATACTTACGACAAAGTTTTGCTGATCTCCAGCCTCCAGGTATTTTCCCTCCTAGTCGCACACATTCTCTAAAGTATTCGGCCAAACTGTTGCACACGCACTCTTCTCTGGACACTGAACATGCACAGTAATCCATACGGCAAGCTTCGATGTATGGTATAGGGTTAACGATCTACAAATCATAACACATGTTTACTAATCAAAACTTGCACTTGTAGGACACTCCAATATATTTGATATGCAAAAACGGCTTTGTTTGGGTTGAGAAAATATTTCAAATAGATGACCGAACAACGTTTTGACCTTCTTCGGTCATCGTCAGGTTCACAAAGAAAGAAAGAGGGAACTGACCGGAAACTGACCACGTTTGGAAGGGGTTGTGTAACTGAGTGTCGGAATGTGGAGGGCGGTGTTAGATTTTGAATATATAATTTTATATTATTTACTTTATTATATTAAATATAGGCATAAAGGCGTTCCTTTATATTGGTTTATTTTGGGTTTAAGTTGTTGTATGAGTAAGGCTTCTTTAATTTTGCATTTGTTTATGTTTCTTTCTTTATTTAGTATTTGTGTGTTTTCTATGGGTGTTTTTTTTATTCGATTTGCAGTGTTAGAAAATGTGTAAAGGTGACCTTTTGTGTTCTTTGAATCTGGTTTACATTTTTCTACTTGTTTCTTTAATATAGAAGTCGTGGCAGTTGTCACATTGTATTTTGTAAATAATATTAGTGTGGTGTTTATCAGTGTAGTTTTTACACAGTATAGACCTCAGTTTTGTGCCTGGTTTTTGAATACATTTGGTATTAACTGGAATGTCATATTTTGTTACTAGTTTTTGCCAAATGTTGGTTATTTGTTTGCTGATATTGGGAATATATGGTATACACCAGTATATGGTTTCGTGATTTTTTGATTCGTGAGAAATATTTACTTTTGTTGATTGATTTTGCTTTCTGTCTAGGTGTGTGCGTATAATGTTTTCTACGGTTTGTGGAGGAAACTTATTGATGTTGATGAAGTATTGTTTTACTTTGTCTAATTCATCATTAATTTTACCTGGTGAGCATAGTTTTATGGCTGTGTTTATTTGGTCTCATGGTATGTTGAGTTTTTGTTTTGTTTTGTGTGCTGAGTCCCAAGAAATGTATAGTCCAGTATGGGTGATTTTTCAGTGGATTTCTGTTTTAAATTGTGTGACGGTTCTTGTAATTTTAAGGTTAAGAAATAATATTTGATTGCCTTCTTCCTGTTCACATGTGAAGTTAATGTTGGGATGTATAGAGTTAATGTGATTGAAAAAATTAAGTATGAGTTCTGTAGATTTTAATCCTGCAAACGTGTCATCTACATATCTGTACCAGTATAGTGGTGGATGTAATGCTGTATTAATTGCTGTTGTGTTTCAACTTGTGTCATAAAAATATTGGCTAGAACTGGTAATACTGGGTTGCCAATGCTTAGGCCATTTGTTTGTATATAGTTGTGGTTGTTGAACATGAAGTTTGTCTTCATTGTGGTGAATTTTATGAGGGTTGCTAACTGGTTTCTGGGAATGTCTATGATCGGGTTAGGGTCTCGAATATAGAGTTATAAGTCTATCTTGCAGGCTTCAGTGGTTGGAACTTCTGTAAAGAGGGATATAACATCGAAACTGGCCATTAAGGCTCTATGATTAAGTTGATTAAGATTAGAATTGAAATTGAAAAAGTCTTTGATGAATAAGCTGGCTGATGTTACATATTTGGAAAATGCCCATGCTATGTATTCACCAAGATTGTAATTAAACGATTCATATGTGGTCATTATTGATTAATTTGATTTGAGTTTTAATAATAACACTAACATTATACAAAATTTACAGAAAAAAACTACTTAAAGCCATGTTGAACACGAAATACAAAGAGCTACATGACTTACAAAAAATAAAAATGAACGTAGACCATCAACTGGCATGTTGTATTAAACCAGAGATTTACTGACTTATACAACGAAACATAAACCAAATCAATACTAAGAATAACAGAGACAAAAAGATCTGCCACAACAAAAACTAGAAAAACTAAGATGCAAACAACAGAAAAGACACCACGACAAACCGGTGATTAACCTCATAATTAGCAGATCCGACAGACAAAAAAAAATTACAACAAACGCAAAATTAAAGAAGCCTTACTTATACAACAACTTAAACCCAAAATAAACCAATATAAAGGAACACCACTATACCTATATTAATATTATAGATAAAATTATATATTCAAACATCTATCCCCACCCTCCACATTACGACACTCAGTTACACAACCCCTTCCAAACATGTGGTCAGCTTCCGGTCAGTTACCGTTTTCTTTGTGAACCTGACGATGACAAAAGAAGGTCGAAACATTGTTCGCTCTTCTATTTGAAATATTTTCTCAACCTAAACAAAGCCGTTTTTGCATATAAAATTCTCAACAAGTGGGTTTCTCAACATCACTGACTCCAATATATGATACACATTGAGCAATCTATAAACAATTATACTACATTAGTAATAAAAGCTTGTACTTGTAGGACAGTCTAACACATGGTAGAGAGTTAACAATCAACATAATGCAATATTAGGTCGGTAAAAGAAACGATAACCTCACAATTTAACATGCTGCAATGTATGGTAATAAGTTATGATCTGTAAAATGAAATGTTAGGAAAATAAAAAGATACAAGCAAAAGTACCCATTCCCAGTGACTAGGAAACCTTAAGTTAATCTAGAAACTTAAATTATATCACAGACTTCAAAAATTTCATACTTAATGCAACTATGAGAGTTAAGTATGTAATACCAGTATTATCACAACATTTACTGATACTTTATATGACTACCAGTACTACCACAACACATGCTGTTACATAATATGATTACCAGTTAAATATGTGACACCAGTACTACCACAACACATGCTGTTACGTAATATGATTACCAGTTAAATATGTGACACCAGTACTACCACAACACATGCTGTTACATAATATGATTACCAGTTAAATATGTGACACCAGTACTACCATAGTACATGCTGTTACGTAGTATGATTACCAGTTAAATATGTGACACCAGTACTACCACAACACATGCTGTTACATAATATGATTACCAGTTAAATATGTGACACCAATACTATCACAATACATAAAGTTTCTTAAAATAACTACCAGTTAAATATATGACACCAGTTCTATCAGAACACATACTGTTACTTAATGTGACTACCACAAGACCTTATATGTTTTATTTCTCCAACCACATGAATATTTACATGATGGCAGACTGAATACTTCATATTCCACAAGATCTGACATATTTTATTCCTCTAACTACATGAATACTTACAAGGCAGACTGAATACGTCATATCACACAAGACCTCATTCACATTATTCTTCTAAACACATAAATACTTACATGATGGCAGACTAAACACTTCATATCCTACAAGACCTGACTTAATTTATTCCTCTATCCACATAAATACTTGCATGATGGCAGACTGAACACAGGACCTAACATATTTCATCCCTCCAACAACATGAATACTCACATGATGGCAGACTGAATACTTTGTATTCCACAAAATCTGACATATTTTATTCCTCCAACAACATGAATACTTACATGATGGCAGACTGAATACTTTGTATTCCACAAAATCTGACATATTTTATTCCTCCAACAACATGAATACTTACATGATGGCAGACTGAATACTTTGTATCCCACAAGACCTGACATGTTTTTAAAGCTTCCTCAGAAACCTTCTTTTCTTCTGGTGTCCCATACGTACAGGTATGTTCTTGGCTTACTGAGTCTGGACAGTTTTCTTAGAACAGAAAAAAAAAGCGAATACTCTGAAAATGCTGAAGATATATCATTTTCATTCTTTTGTTTTAGTCTGTAGAATTTACACTTTTAATATTACACACATCTTAAAGAGTTTGTGAATGATATATTGAAGTTAAATGAATACATGGATAATATATTAAAGTCCCATGGGTATTGGAATAATTCAGTAATGTTCTTTAAATGTGTATATGATAGGCTAAAATCAGTATTAGTACACAAATGATATATTATTGGGAAAACCTATAAATACCAACACAATACAATACAACACAACATAACACACACATGGGTAGTCTGGTAAACAGATAACAACACAGAAGGGTACATTTATATGTAGAGTGACACAACAAATAATTCCAACATAGGTATGGTGATCTCATGTGTACATAAGAGATTGACAAACTCCATATACACATGTAAACTAATGAGTAAATAACACATATATGTAAAAACAGCTGGTATGGGTTAAGAAAATTCTATGTGGAGGAGCAAACAACGTTTTGACCTTCTTCAGTCATCGTCAGGTTTACAAAGAAAGAAAGAGGAAACTGACTGATAGCTGACCACATGTTTGAAGTGGGTTGTGTAATTGAGTGCAGGAATGTAGAGGGCGGGGTTAGATGTTTGAATATATAATTTTATCTATAATATTAATATTGGAATAATGGAGTTCCTTTATGCAGTCAGCTTCCGGTCAGTTACCTCTTTCTTTGTGAACCAGATGATAACCAAAGAAGGTCGAAACGTTGTTTGCTCTTCTATGTAAAATATTTTCTCAACCCAAACGAGCCTTTTTGCATATAAAATTCTCAACAAGTGGGTTTCTCGACATCACTGAAA
This sequence comes from Carcinoscorpius rotundicauda, assembly GCA_011833715.1. Classification (NCBI taxonomy): domain Eukaryota; kingdom Metazoa; phylum Arthropoda; class Merostomata; order Xiphosura; family Limulidae; genus Carcinoscorpius; species Carcinoscorpius rotundicauda. The sequence continues at coordinate 47,366,567 of CM022406.1, read as the reverse complement.
CCTGTTTAAAGCTTACCACCAAGGTCATTCATTTTCCAGCTGTTTGCAAAGGCTGACACCGATCCTCCGACTACTCCATTGACTAACTCAAAGTCATTCTCTTTACTTCCATCAAAGCGACCACAAAGCCCTGAAGTGTTATTTTTTAGGGAAGGTGCGAGTGAAAGCAAAACTGTATCTTTACCATCCCATTTTAAGCTGAAACAAAAACATAAGCAAGTTTTATACTCCTATGTAAAAGTTGTTTCCTTTTTTTTACTTGTTGCATTTGTTCAACATTAAAACACATGGATTACTGAATTATTTACATATCAGTTCTTTGATGACCGAGTCCAGTAGTAACAAGGAAAATCAGTGTGAACAAAGTCAAGTAAATATGATAAAGCAATCAGCATACAACAATATATGTAAAAATATGCTAAAACAATCAGCACACAATAATATACGTAAAAATATGCAAGACTTCACTGAGATATAAGGACAAGTATGAACACAGTACAGACTGGTACTGTTACAGTATAATACATGTATCAGGGAAAAAATATCATACAAGTATCATTTAAAACATGTCAACATGAGCATGAAAAGATATATTACCATACTAGTCAACAAAATGTTTTAGTGAAAAGTCTGATATCATAACACAATCCCCAATAATGACTATGGTGGTAAAAAATATTATTGCTGTGAAAACATAAACATTGTAATGCAATCTACAATAACTATTTAAATTAACACATCAATATCTGTACAAAAGATGACATTTGATATTGACTGGTAAGCATTCTGCTGTGTTACTCTGTTCTTCTTCATTCAAAAGTAACTTGGAATTAATCACTCCTACTTATCTGAAATAATCTCATATGATCTTTATAATCTAAATTCAGTGTATGTCTGAAATTTTAACCATTAAAAGAAACTTACTTGAATCCTAAAGAGCTTTTAATTACTAGGTATCCTGCAATTTTCTCCAGCAGCAGACTACCAGATGTGCTCGGTACAAGAATTTCTTCTGTCCCATGGTAGACAGTGGTTTTTTTGTTAGAGTGCATGAGCTTATACTTGTCTCCACCCAAATATATCACTATAAGTCGATGGCACGTCTTGCTACTTACACAACTAGGATCATTCTTAACATGTATGCTGAATGTGTTATCACGAGAGTCTTTAGCTAAAACATAGGCACATGGACCTTGGAAACTGTACATACTCCCATCAAAGGTTCGGTAATGAAACTGACCCCACGTTGCACACACACCACTGTGCTTTTGCTCATCTACTCCAACTGACAAAATGAAGACAAAATGTAGCAGTATTAAAACTTACAGTTCAGTTTTGTGCTCTAACATTGCTACACATGTAATTTACTTTCCAAGAGTTATTTCTAACAATCTTCTATGCTACAAACTCGCACCTTGTTTTGATAGCATAGCTAAAAATCATATGTACTGCTCTCTCTAATTCTGAGCTAGTAATCAGGAGTGTAACTAGTCATACAACACACCATTCGCACTAAAAGGTTGACTGTCACTTTCATAGTGCACCTGTAGCTTAAAGGGTGGGGAAAATGTTGTGGTACTTGACTCAACTTTACCAGCTCTATAATACAGAGTTCTACCATAAGTCCATCCCAAGCCCCCATTACACATTGCATTATGATTCTTAAAAACACTCACTGAATCTCCTAAGTTTAATTTCTAATACATAAATAGTTATGAAAAACTACAGTTTCATTAATTACTACATTCAAAAACAATGCAAATAAAACAAAACCATAATGCAAAAGAAGTGATTATAAAATATAACCTGAAATAATGGAGCTTTATCACAGTCAAAACTTTGTGAAACTGCACAATACAAATATGGCTGTTTTTTGTCAAATTACAATAAACACTTTATTCAATAAAGTATTACATAAATCCTTTATCTACTTAAGGATTAACCAATAAACTTCTTTGTAACTCTCCCAATGTTCCACAAAATACATGATCCAATAAATAAAGTATTACACACACACATACATATTGAAACTATGTGTAGTATCCCTAATTCTTCCACTGCTATGTAAAACTTAAAAACTTACTTGTTTTTATTTTATCAGCAGGAAAATATGGACTGCCTGTTGGATGAATCACATTCACTAGAAAGATACGATTAGCTTTCTAAGTTTTCTCCATTCAATGACTTTGACAATCAAAAGAAAAAAGTGAATATAATCATTCATTTGATTATTTCTTGTTAGATTTAAAAGAAAACTACCGCACTTGTTAAACTTACAAAAATATTTACTATACATTTATAGTTTACCACAGCAAATGAATTTGTTACACCGATTAAGTAATGAAAAAGTAAGACACACACAAGTATGCAATATAACATAATAGTATTAACATACATGACAGTTAATGGCTGAAACATATGTATAAACTCTTACCAGGAATGCACTTAGGGGCTGTAGCCGGGTTCCATGTTCCCTCTACACTACAAGTATAGATGTCAGCAGGCTGAGACTCAAACTCTGTGCCTTGTGCACAGTTTAAAGAACATTTGGTTTCTTGCTGAGTGTGATTACACCGCCACGATCCAATAAACTTCAGCGAATCAGATGGATTACAGAGTGATGTGTCTAATACAGTAAATCAGAACTACTATTAACACAGAAAGTAAATATAATAAATTAGAATTATTGTTAACACAGAAAACAAATACAATGAAACAAGTTATTATGAACACACAAAATAATATAATAAAGCCAAGTTACTGTTATCATTTATAATATCAGAAGTGTGTTGTGTGGACAAAACAACACACTTTTTGTTGCTAACACGAGTGATAGTTTAGCAATTTTTCACTTTTTGTAGCTTGATTGGACCATGGTCATTGACACATATTTAGAGTGGCTGTGCTCTACAGGAACCTTGCTTCACCTACCAAATTTGAAAGTAATCTATTAAGAAATACATGAAATATAAAATCTCAAATTTTTATTGAATTTCTTTCCTTTCTTTCTTTCCTCCAGAAGAGTGAAAATTTTATTCCACAGAAAACATATTTAACCTTTATGAATTGCTTTCAAATTTGGTACACTGATAGCTCTTTATAACCTAAAATTAGGTGTCCCATTTAGTCTAAATATAAGCCACATGTACAAAGTTATTGAACAAGAACTGCCCGAGTTTGACTAATATTTCCTACACTAAAAGACACACATGCTACTAGTCTGGAATTCTTATACAGCTTCAGACAGCCAATTTTAAGCATTAAAACTATTGCATAAAAAGATGAGCAGATACACTGAAGAGAAAAAACACTAACTTTCTATTCAACAATGAACACCACCTCAATCCTTACAGACACAGGCCAATTCTTTTAATGACAAACAAAGGAACATACATATGTAAAAATGGTCGGTTTGGGCTGAGAAATTTTTGCTATGTAGAGGAGCAAAACTTTCACATTAATCTCAATGACTTCACTGTCAATTCACTGAACTTCCTCACCTGATATCGTCCTGATATCACCAAAGAAAATCACACCACTGTCATTAATCACGTTTGTTAAACAGCTAAATATTACTTTCCACTACTTAATCTCAAGTCATTAATCACGTTTGTTAAACAGCTAAATATTACTTTCCACTACTTAATCTCAAGCCATTAATCACGTTTGTTAAACAGCTAAATATTACTTTCCACTACTTAATCTCAAGCCATTAATCACGTTTGTTAAACAGCTAAATATTACTTTCCACTACTTAATCTCAAGCCATTAATCACGTTTGTTAAACAGCTAAATATTACTTTCCACTACTTAATCTCAAGCCACACCACAACACTCTTCACATTGAAGCACATAAGAAAAGAATTGAACCTTCAGACATGTATTTAAAAGATTATTACACTTAAGATATCAAAGCAGTCAAAATATCATGCAACTAGAAATATCTGATCTAAACAGCAACATCAGCACCAATATTATCGTAATTTCAGTCAAAGAGGACACCAATGTAAATCTACCATAAATCCTTTTCACACCCTAAAACAGTTGAAATAAGAAGTTTAGCAATATAATCCAAAAATAATCCACAGTATAATCATAGAAACAGACAAAAAAATTAAAGTATTTTATGCAATATCTGGCTTAACAACAGACACTACCTTTCACTTTTAGCCATATGTTGTTCACCATGCAAGCCACTAGACTCAAAATTCCTCTACACCTATCAACTTATGTAACACAAACCTCAAAATTTCTCTACACCTATCAACTTATGTAACACAAACCTCAAAATTCCTCTACACCTATCAACTTATGTAACACAAACCTCAAAATTCCTCTACACCCATCAACTTATGTAACACAAACCTCAAAATTCCTCTACACCTATCAACTTATGTAACACAAACCTCAAAATTCCTCTACACCCATCAACTTATGTAACACAAACCTCAAAAATCCTCTACACCTATCAACTTATGTAACACAAACCTCAAAATTCCTCTACACCTATCAACTTATGTAACACAAACCTCAAAATTCCTCTACACCTATAAACTTATGTAACACAAACCTCAAAATTCCTCTACACCTATCAACTTATGTAACACAAACCCATTACAGGTAGGGATTTCAATCCCCCCACACACACACTTCCATAGTTACAACAGACATAATATTAACACTAGCCACCCACCATACTATCACACAACCACTGACATTTTAGACCTTCTTACAATCCTTGGATCTATTCTAATGTACTCCTGTAATTTCTCTGTAAACCCTGCTGAGGCTTTCATATTTCTTTTACTGCTTAAGCCAAAAACCAGAAAATTCTTCAAACCTTCCATCAGTTTCCAATTATACAAAAACTGACTTGATCAACAACAACAAAGCTGACTGGTTGATTATTTTTATAAACATTCTTTTTTAAAAAATGATTCATTTCAATCAACAATTCAAACAAGAAAATGGCCTCAACTATTCTCTCAATATTTCCAATCTCTATGAATACAGTCATCACTCAACAGCCATGACTATTTCAAAATAAAAATCTCTGCTGGAAAACTTCAAATATATATTAGAACACTAAAAAACTCAGTTTCAACAGTATCTGTAATACTTTAAAACACATCAATCAGCACACTAACTCTTCTTCTCAACGTTATGCATTCATCTACTAACCACATTCCTGGAAGAAAAGTAATGATTTTGATCATTCTTAAATCAAACACTAACTCTTGAGACCAATCAATCTCCTACGTAAACTACTTGAATGTACTATAATTATATCAAACAGACTTCTCCTATACTGTGAGAACAACAACCTGATTCAAAACTCCTCATATAGATAAACTGTTCACCATCAGTAATGTCGAGAAACCCACTTGTTGAGAATTTTATATGCACAAACGGCTCGTTTGGGTTGAGAAAATATTTCAAAGAGAAGGTCGAAACGTTGTTTGCTCTTCCATTTGAAATATTTTCTCAACCCAATCAAGCCGTTTTTGCATATAGATAAACTGTTCACCACCTAACCAGGTTAACCAAATCCATAAACAAAGCATTTAATAGCAACCCAGCCACTACTGCTACATTCCTAGATGTAAAGAAAGCATTTGACTCTGTGAGGCACAATGTACCCAGATTCCAGTTATATAAAATAATGTCACTGACACAATCTTAAGATGGACATCTAACTTCCTTTGTGATCAAACAGACTCTGTCAAAGTCAGTAACACCATTTAACATTACAGTCCAAGTCCAACCATCTCTCAACCATTTAACATTACAGCTAGACTACAACCATCTCTTAAACATTTCACATTACAGCTTAAGTCCAACCATCTCTCAACTATTCAACATTACAGCCAGACTCCAACCATCTCTCAACCATTTAACATTACAGCTAGACTACAACCATCTCTTAAACATTTCACATTACAGCTTAAGTCCAACCATCTCTCAACTATTCAACATTACAGCCAGACTCCAATCATCTCTCAAACATTTAAAATTACAGCCAGAGTCCAACCATCTCCATCTCTCAACCATTTAACATTTCAGCTGGACTCCAACCATCTCTCAACTACTCAACATTTCAGCTGGACTCCAACCATCTCTCAACTACTCAACATTACAGCCAGACTCCAACCATCTCTCATGTATTCAACATTACAGCCAGACTCCAACCATCTCTCAACTACTCAACATTACAGCCAGACTACAACCATCTCTTAACCATTTAACAATACAGCCAGAGTCCAACCATCTCTCAGCCATTTAACACTGTAGCCAGACTCCATCCTTTACATACTCTTTGTTCACAACATCTCGTTTCTGAGCCTAACATACATGAACTTCACACAATATGCTAATGGCACTGCTGTCTGGAGCACTTAACAAACCTCTAATAGTTGCCAGTAGAACATGAATTTCACACAATATGCTAATGGCACTGCTGTCTGGAGCACTTAACAAACCTCTAATAGTTGCCAGTAGAACATGAGCTTCACACAATATGCTAATGGCACTGCTGTCTGGAGCACTTAACAAACCTCTAATAGTTGCCAGTAGAATTCAAAAATCCCGAAATGCCATAATCAGATGGAATAATAACTGAGGAGTAACTTTCAACCCACTTAAAATGGCAGGAGTTGTATTTTGATGCACCTCAACAAACATTTCAAAAATGTCAAAAAAGTTAAGATCACACTGAACAGTGCTGAAATAAAAAATATGCCATACAGCCAAGATTTTAGGCATAACCCTCAACAGCCACCTTACATGAGTTAAACACTTCAAGATATGAATACAAATAAAAGTACTCACCAAACTTACAGCTAGGTCCTCAGAAGTTGAGAGGACAGGTATTGGTGAAACTACTTACCATGCAACTTGACCCTCATAAATTAGTACACCAGATACAGGTAAAACTACTTAACATACAGCTAGGTCCTCAGAAGTTGAGAGGATAGGTATAGGTGAAACAACTTACCATGCAAGTTAGGTCCTCAAATGTTGGGGGGACAAGTAGTGGTGAAACTACTTAACATTCAGCTAGGTCTCAGAAATACATATGGCAGATATAGGTGAAACTAGTCACCACAAACCTAGGACCTCAGAAGTTGGAAGGGCAGGAATAGGTGAAATTACTCACTATTGTTACAGCTAAGTTCTCAGATGCTGGTGAAGTACGTAATGGATGAAATTACTCACCATAGTTGCAGCTACGTCCTCAGATGCTGGTAGAGTAGGTATTGGGTGAAATTACTCACCATAGTTACAGCTAAGTCCACAGATACTGGTAGAGTACGTAATGGATGAAATTACTCACCATAGTTACAGCTAAGTCCTCAGATGCTGGTAGAGTAGGTATTGGGTGAAATTACTCACCATAGTTGCAGCTAGATCCTCGGAAGTTGGGAGGGCAGATACAATGATTATTCCCAGCACATTTACCACCATTATTACATGGGGGATCACATATTGCTGTAAAAAAGGTTTCCACATGCTTTAACAAACAATGAATAAAACTTAAGATATACATTGACCTACACTGTATTATTCAGTAAGGAGCTTAATGTCGAGCAGTTTAAAAAAAAACATAAAAAACAAGCAAACTGTGAAACTTGAGTAAGGAAGGATTTCATGATAATGCATGATAACAACATATAGAAAAACAATGACCTACAAGAATAAAAACAATATTTACTGAGGGTGGAACACACTACATCTTTTTTCAAGAAACAGGTAATATCATTACGATCACTAAAACTTTTCATCATACTTATAAATCATTGTTTAACTACCTAAAACTCACTTTAATAAACTTTTCATCATACTTATAAATCATTGTTTAACTACCTAAAACTCACTTTAATAAACTTTTCATCATACTTATAAATCATTGTTTAACTACCTAAAACTCACTTTAATAAACTTTTCATCATACTTATAAATCATTGTTTAACTACCTAAAACTCACTTTAATAAACTTTTCATCATACTTATAAATCATTGTTTAGCTACCTGAAACTTACTTTAATAAACTTTTCATCATACTTATAAATCATTGTTTAACTACCTAAAACTTACTTTAGTAAGTAGAATCTATTTTTCTCTTACTATAAAACTATTAAACATAAAATGGTCATAAGAAAGCTAAAAGTAATATTAAAACTTTGATTTTTACTTACAGTAAGTAAATATATCGAACCATATACATACATATATGATGTGTTAAAAGTAGGAAAATACACATTGACACTGTTTTAATTTAATTAATAATGTGAACAGGCAAGAAACACCTCATTAAAATGTTAAATCAGTTCTCAATCAAACTTATAAGCAGGTATAGATCAGCGATGACCAAAAAATTTTGTACTTTATTCAATTTAACTTAAACATCACAAAGTAGTTCAAACAATTCACTTAAACTCCAAGTAACTACTCAGATAACATATGGTACATCATAAAGATATCTTAAACTATAATGTACTTTCTGAAGATTCTACATACAGAACTTTGTAAAGATATGCTAAACTGTAACTTTCTGAAGGTGCTACACACAGTGCTTTACAAAGATGTCATAAGCTGTATTGTACACTGATGTTGTTACATATGTATACTTAGATATCAAGTGAATATATACTGTAACTTTCTGAAGGTGCTACAAACAGTACTTTACAAAGATGTCATAAGCTGTATTGTACACTGATGTTGTTTCATTTAGATATCAAGTGAAGATATACTGTAACTTTCTGAAGGTGCTACAAACAGTACTTTACAAAGATGTCATAAGCTGTATTGTACACTGATGTTGTTTCATTTAGATATCAAGTGAAGATATACTGTAACTTTCTGAAGGTGCTACACACAGTGCTTTACAAAGATGTCATAAGCTGTATTGTACACTGATGTTGTTTCATTTAGATATCAAGTGAAGATATACTGTAACTTTCTGAAGGTGCTACACACAGTGCTTTACAAAGATGTCATAAGCTGTATTGTACACTGATGTTGTTTCATTTAGATATCAAGTGAAGATATACTGTAACTTTCTGAAGGTGCTACACACAGTGCTTTACAAAGATGTCATAAGCTGTATTGTACACTGATGTTGTTTCATTTAGATATCAAGTGAAGATATGCATGCTACAATGAACTGAAGTTGCTACATAATGTCTCAGAGAGGATATTTTTATCAGGGATTTATAGGTAGGATTATGACTCTGTAGCAAGGTGTGGTTCAGGAACACAATACATGTTTGTGTTGTGATAAAATATTGGACAATATTAGATCAAAACATTATACTATAGTGTTAGTTCATCGAATAACTGCATGATTATTACATTCTTCAAGTCTACTTGAATCATTAAGAATACTACATACATTGGCTTGGATACTTCTCGAGTGGACATTCCAAGATTATATAATAATTGTATGTATGATTAAATGAACTCACTCAACTCATTTTGAATATGAAGCTACTCTTGAATTTGGTGTGGTAATGAAATCAGTGCTCCTATGATGTATTAAATTCCAATATATTACACAGAATGCTTGCATCATTTAAAAACAACTTCCTAGATTCTGGTTAGGAAGTTAACAAAAGAGGATCACAAATAAATGCCATAATATTTCCAAACAAGACCCAAAACTCAAGTGCTTTCAAATAGTTAACTATATAAATGTTTTCTAGATTACTATTTTGAAAAGTTTAATGCTAAATTCAGAAAATAAAAATTACCTTCACATTCAGGAAACTCGGTTATAGGGCGCCAGGATCCATCAAATGAATTACATATCCTTCTCATCTCAGCCAGTTTACCAGGGAACTCAAAACCCTTTATACATGTAGCAACACATTCATACCTAAAACAGAAACAAAATCCTTTACAACTGTCATTTCAACCACTTTATCAAGCAACTCAAAACCTTTCACACATGCAACTACACATTTCTCCCGATCAGTAACTAATAGATACAGTTACTTCTAGTATTAGAAGGATTCCTTGTACTCACACTCTACGGTTTCTGTGACTCGACTGACATCTCATCTGACCATTCACAGGAGGAGCTGGGTTATCACATTTGTTTCCTTAACAAAAATTATATACATAAGAAAATGACCTACACACAAACAGAAAAATTCAGAAACAAAACAATATCATATTTTATTAAGGTCAAGAAATAATATTAATTAGGAAAATTCAAGTTTATTTATGATGCATTTTTTATGATTTTGATATGAAGGAATGCATTTGAGCCAAAACATGTTTCAGATACCTTACAAATTGAATAATGTTTAGAATAAACTGAATGTTATATTTGGAGTTATACAGGCAAAACTTATATAGTTACAAACAAGATATGATGCATGGAAGACTGATATCAGTATAATACAGTTACACACAAGACAAAATGTGTGAATAGATGATATGAGTATAATACAGTTAAACATACAACAAGATATAATATTCTTAATAAGGAAAAGGGATGAAGCAGTTAACCCTAAAATACTTGAATGTTAATTGTAATGTTGTGTGCGATATTTCTTTGCACATTATACCTCCAAACTATTAATAATTATTAATTTATTGTGTTATTTTCATCATTCAAATTATTTTACAAATTTTAGTTACAATACATGTGTGTGTATATATATATATATATTTTATTACACAAAAAATTTGGTAATTTTGGAAGAACTCTCACTTTATCTGCCAATAATACCTTAACATGATCAGATGTCTTTGCCTTCGACATCATTTACGAATATAGTTTATGTCGCAGAGATTTGTAAAAGAGTTTGTCAATAAATTGTATTTGTGATCAAAACAGAATATACTGTTGTTTTATTCTCTGAATGATGACATCTATCTCAGGACCTTCTTAGGCCATCTTCAGGTTAACAAAGAGAGAGTTTGCAACTGATTGTTGCTGGGTGCCTCTTAGGGATGAGACTGTAAACAAGTACAAGATACCAGATGGCACTGCAATTAGGTGTTTGGTTATTAATTATTACAGGTATAAAAGTATTCCTTCATAGTGGTTTAATTTTAGTTTTAGTTGCTGTATAAGTAGGGCTTCTTTGATTTTGTGTTTGTTTATATCTGAGTGTTTTCTACAATTATGTTATGCTTATTTGATCTGCAGTGTTCAAAAACATATGAAGGTTTTATTTTGTGTTCCTTGAAGCTAGTTTCCATTTTCTGCTTGTTTCTCCAATATAGAAGTTCTGGTAGTTGTTGCATTGTGTTTTATAAATAATGGTGGTGTGGTGTTTATCAGTGTAATTTTTACACAACTGGTTTGTTGGTTGATTTGGTGTTTCATGGCACAAAGCAGCTAGGCTATCTGCACTAAACATCTGGTAAAAAGGTAAAGGTAAAGTAACTGTTGTAAAATTCATAAAAGGAAATGAAGTTAAAAACAAAAAAGTTTAAATAAAAACACAAATAGCATTAAAACCAATGTCTACATACAGTCTACAATGGTAAGAGAAAAGTTACAGTGATACAAGTTGTAAAAGACTTCTCTTGCATAATGGTAACTATCACAACTCACCAGAAGGACTAACAAATAAGTTCAAAAACCACCATCAGTCACTTAAAGTTGGCCTTTCCAGTTCTGGTTCTGAGTTATTTGATGTTATGGCTATTTTCAGAAAGTAAAGTATTAAAAGTTTTAAAAGACTTGCAGCAAAATTTTAACAATAACTCACAAGGCTGGCTAACAGGTAGTTCAAACAACAGCATCAGTCACCTAAAGTTGGGCTTTCCATTCCTTGTTTTGAGTTATTTGACATTATGGCCTTTTCCTAATTTCAAATCGAACTATGGCAGAGTCCCCTGATTTTAACCATCTGTATAAATAGGAATGAAGGGATGGTTCAAAAGATGTTCAGCAAATAACAGACAGTATTTCCAATCAGAAGTGTCTGCTTTTCCCAGATGACTTAAAGCTAGATCACGTTTGGGGACTGTAAGAAGCCATGGTGGGATGGGCTGACCAGTGGATACAGCATGGTTAACCAAGGACAGACCAAATCTTATCCAACTATGCCTGGATATGAAGGCCAAAAGGAACAATGACAGATCATCTGTCCTGAAACAGCATGGTCCACTGAGGAAGGAAAACATAATGCCAAGTGGAATACTTTGGTAAGATCAAATTCTTGAAGTATACAATAAAGACATATGCACATGCCGGAGGTGGAGATGGAAGTGAGATTCTATGTACAAACTCTGGACTGGGGAAATGTGGAAAGCCCCTGTTGATGAATGGGATCCAGAATTTTCAAGGCCAAGGTCTTGGCAAAGCCATATTCCAGTATCAATTGAATAGAAGCACAATATATCTTTAGCATGGAACACTGATCTGCTCCCCAAGTATTGGAAAAGAAAAAAAGGACGATGCTCAGTGCTCTTGTACATTTGAATCAAAGTTGCTTGATGTGTGGTACAAAGGTCAGCTTGTGGTAAAAAATAAACCCCACAAACTTTGACTCAGGGAACAAAGGAAGCACAACTTCACTGACATGGAGTTCATGATTAGAGTGAATGCTCCATTGATGGCAAAAGTGCATGAAAACAGTTTTAGAGAGAGAGAAGTTAAAACCATTTGCTGTGGTCCACTTTACAAATGATTGAGGGCAGTCTGTAGCTATTGCTCAATTTTCCTCATGGTCGACAACTGACATGAGATGTGAAAGTCATCAACATAGAGCCCATTTGCAACAGTAAGAGGGAGTTGTTTAGTGATGGTATTAATCTTTATACTGAAAATTATGACACTTAAAATCCAGCCTTGAGGAACTCCAAGTTCTCATAGAAAAGAACAGGAAAGTGTTGAACCCACATGAACTTGGAATCTCCTGTCCATTAAAAGTTTTTTAATAAAATTGGGCAAATGACCACATAACATGACCACAAGATATATGGAGGTCTTGCAAAATGCCATATCTCCATGCTGTATCATAAACCTTCTTAATGTCAAAGAATATTGATACAAGATGTTGTCATTTGAAAAAGGCTTCTCAATTTAACATTTCAAGTCAAACCAGGTGGTCCATGATGAAGCACTGTCATTGGAGCCCATGCTGGGTGGAAGAAATGCAATTGTTTGATTCAAGGAACCAAACAAGATGAACATTAACCATCCTCTCTAAGATGTTACAGAAACAGCTCGTCAAAGCAATTGGACGGTAGTTTGAAGGAATCTTGGGATCCTTCCCAGGCTTAGAGAAAGGCAGGACAATAGCCTGGCACCAGGCAACAGAAAAAACATTCCCCCTGCAAGATACAATTAAAAACAATCAAAATAGCAAGAGAAGCAGGAAACAGATGGTGTAACCAATGTACTGCCAAACCAATGAAGGGCCAGTTGATTAACACAAAAGGAGCCACCCCAAAGTCACCCATCTACAGGAATTTAAGGCTGAAGTGGTGTTTAAGATTAAACCCCTCAACCACCAAGATCCTCTCCTCCCCTTCACGAGTCACCATGCATGGCAAACACATCAGTGGATGTTTAGATAACAGAAGAGGTAAACTGAAAGAACAGAACCTTCCCTGGAAGGTCCCCTCATTACGTACAAGAATCCACACCAAGGGGTTTTAAACAGTAGAGACTTTTGTTTCATACCCGGTTTTTGAATAAATTTGGTGTTTACTGGAATGTTGTGTTTTAATTTTCCAAATGTTGGTTATTTTTTTGCTAATATCAGGAACATATGGTATGCAGCAATGTAAGGTTTTGTAGTTCGTTGTATCTTGGGATTTATTGTTGTTAATCTGGGTGTATATGTATAATTTTTTCCATGGGTGTTTTGAAGAAATTTATTGGTGGTAATGAAGTGTTGTTTTATTTTGTTCATTTCATCGTTAATTTTATTGGATGAGTATAGTTTTGTGGCTGTTTATTTGGTTTCTTGATTTGTTGAATTTTTTTGTTTCGTGTGCTGAGAATGTATCATCCAGTTCAGGTGATTTTTCTGTTGATTTTTGTTTTGATTTGTGTACCAGTTCTTGTGATCTTAAGGTTCTGAAATTTTTTTTTCTTGTTCACAGTATAGTGGTGGGTGTGAGGCTGAATTAATCACTTGTGATTCAATCTCTATCATAAAAATGTTGGCTAGAACAGGTGACACAGGATCGTTCATCCTCAGGCCATTTATTATTGGTAGCCCTATAAGGGCTGCTAATTGGCTGCTGGGGTTGGGATCTTGGATATAAAGTTCTAAAGCTGTTACACAGCTTTAGTAATCGTGAAGAGCGAAATTACATCAAAACTGGCCATTAAGGACTTGGAAATTACATCAAAAGTGGCCATTAAGGACTTGGAAATTACATCAAAACTGGCCATTAAGGACTTGGAAATTACATCAAAACTGGCCATTAAGTACTTGGAAATTACATCAAAAGTGGCCATTAAGGACTTATGATTTAGTAAATTAAGAATATATTTAAGAGTTACAAGAGTCTTTCAAAATGGAGCCAGCTGATGTGACAAATTGAGAAAATGTCCATGTTATGTATTTACTGACATTGTAGTTAGATGATTCCTAGGTCAACACTATGGGTCATAGAGGACAATCAGGTTTGTGAGGTTTGGGAATACCATATAGTTTTGGTGTGCATGAGCAAGTCCTTTGTAGGTAAGGATAAAGATTTTCTGAGATTGTGTTGTCTTTATCATTTGTAATAGTATTTTAATTGGATCTTATGTGTTTGTTGGATTTATGTTTAGTAGTATAAATCTGTTTCCATATGATAAGATGTTCATTTTTTGAATGTATTCATTTGTGTTCATTAAAACTACAGCGGTTGCCTTATCTGCTTTGATGTTATTATACTGTTTTTAGTTGTGTATGGTTGTGTTCATTAAAACTACAGCGGTGCCTTTATCTGCTTTGATGTTATTATACTGTTTTTAGTTGTGTATGGTTGTGTTCATTAAAACTACAGCAGTGCCTTCATCTGCTTTGATGTTATTATACTGTTTTAGTTGTGTATGGTTGTGTTCACTAAAACTACAGCAGTGCCTTTATCTGCTTTGATGTTATTATACTGTTTTTAGTTGTGTATGGTTGTGTTCATTAAAACTACAGCAGTGCCTTTATCTGCTTTGATGTTATTATACTGTTTTTAGTTGTGTATGGTTGTGTTCATTAAAACTCCAGCAGTGCCTTCACCTGCTTTGATGTTATTATACTGTTTTTAGTTGTGTATGGAATTAATATATTTTTGTGTGAGGTTGTTTCTTAGTTTTCATTTCTGCAAATTTCACAACACCAACACTGTTTATAAAATACAAAGCAACAACTGTCATGACTTTTATACTGAGAAACAAGCAGAAAATTGAAACCAGATTCAAAGAACACAAAACAACATCTTCACACATTTTTGAACACTGCAAACCAAATAAACACAATATAACCCATATACCAGGAAGGGAAATAAATATAAACAAACACAAAATCAAAGAAACCCTACATATACAACTACAACCTAAATAAACCAATATAAAGGAACACTTTTATACCTATAATAATTAATAACTTAATCTCTAACTGGAACACCCCCTACACTCTCATCCTTGACACATGTGCCTGGCAATAGTTTGTTGCAAACTTTCTCTTTGTTAACCTGAAGATGATCTAAGAAGGTAGAAACATTGTTCTCTGCTTTATTAGTAAAAGTGTCAATACATACACCAACCATCCAAAGATGCATTTTTACTTGAAGTGGATTTCTTGTCATCATGAGTGATGACACATTTATAAACAATGTATCTGTCGTGGTAATGTTATCAAAGAGTATGTGAGGCAGTATTCATACATAGTGTAGCTATCATGGTAGTATCATCAAAAATATGTGATGCAGTATTCATACCTAGAATACTTGTCATGGTAATGTTATCACAGAGTATGTGATGCAGTATTCATACCTAGAATACCTGTCATGGTAATGTTATCACAGAGTATGTGATGCAGTATTCATACCTAGAATACCTGTCATGGTAATGTTATCACAGAGTATGTGATGCAGTATTCATACCTAGAATACCTGTCATGGTAATGTTATCACAGAGTATGTGAAAACATCCTCCTTTCAACTGGCTTCTTTTGTTGCCACCTTCTCTTAAATTCATAACCAATAAAAATCCCAGATTTTAACTGACTGATTCCAATATGTTTCATGCCATGTGATACCACAGATAATTGACAATTTATCTGATGAGAAAAGAAATTTTCCCACGAGAATGTAATTGGTAAATTCAACTTAGTTCTGACAAATACCCAACTTTATCAGCAGTTGGCAAGTCATTATTCTGTGTTCTTCCATGCATTATTTACTTAATGAAAAAAATTGTTACATGGACTTGTGGCACTGGGGTTAACATTGCAGGACAGTCAATGACAATAAAAAGTTAAACAGATAAGTGCTGTATGTGTTGTTTTTCTTAACAATTTCTCAATTTATAATTATAAAAGTATCTAAAAATGTAAAGATGTTAAAAAGTTAAGCTATGTAACATTAAATTAGGTAATACAAATAATTACAATAACATGAATAACATAAGCTTTATCTAACTTGGTTAGTATAACAATTAGTTTATAACAATAACATGAATAACATAAGCTTTATCTAACTTGGTTAGTATAACAATTAGTTTATAACAATAACATGAATAACATAAGCTTTATCTAACTTGATTAGTATAACAATTAGTTTATAACAATAACATGAATATCATAAGATTTATCTAGCTTGGTTAGTATAACAATTAGTTTATAACAATAACATGAATATCATAAGCTTATCTAACTTGGTTAGTATAACAATTAGTTTATAACAATAACATGAATAACATAAGCTTTATCTAACTTGATTATCACAACAATTAGTTTATAACAATAACATGAATAACATAAGCTTTATCTAACTTGGTTAGTATAACAATTAGTTAACATTAACACATTTTGATACCTTTTACAGTCTAAAAGGCACTAAAACCACAACATGTAATTAGAAACACCATAAGAATAAATTAAAAGTGGCATGCACTGAGTGAACACAAATACAATCAGTTAAGACTACACTTGTTAATATTTATTATCAAAAACAACAAGCAGCAGAGAGTTTCAAAAAGGAATGTCAACAAAGGCCTGGGGACTGATTTCAGTATAGAATATGGTAGTGTTGGGCCTGGGGAAATATAATGGTAGAGATAGGCAAACAAACTGTTGGTGTTGTAACGTACCACGTGCAATGAATGAAGTAGACTTTTGGGTTAATACTCATTCAGGGAGAGTCTGTTTTATCTAGCATAGTTCTATGTTGCTAATAAGTATCGTGTACAGAAAGCTAATATCAGTATAATGTTGTGAGCAGTATTTATACAACTTTAACTTAAACGTTTGTTTGCTATTCAATGGAACACACTGGAGCACCTAAAAATATAATTAAATTTAGAATGTCCAAGTTTGTGTGAGAAGTAAAAATAAAACGTAAATATAAGACTCGGTGAATTATTATATATTCTGTAATGAAAGATTTTGCCTGTGATTCAACTGGCCAGTACTTAGGAAACATATTTGTTGATTATCAGTTAGGGAGAACATTTTCAATGTTTTAAAATTAAATTTAGGTACACCTCATTTTTGGAATCTTTATGGATATATTTTATAAGGTTAAGCCTATAAGTGAAACAGTTTGTACACAATGTTTAAAAGAAAACTAATTTGTTATTGTTATGTAGAATGTATCTCACATTATGTTTACCAAATAATCAGAGAGATCCCACCAATAGTTTTAAAATAACATTACAACAATACAAATAAAATAATTGAAAAAAAAAAAACACCTTTGTAAACACTATTTTCAAATACACACAGCTTAATAATGGAGAAAGAGTGTTAGATATATCCACTGCTGCATACGAAAAGCCAAACAATCTATAAAAATGCTTTACACAGGATTTTCAATATAGATAAAGTACATAAATATTTAAAAACACTGACCAAATAAATCAAAACAATGTTAACTGGAACTTGTTTATTGAACAGAGCAATTCCTTGTACCAATAGTAATAATAACACTAATTTATGAATGCATTTTCTTGTTTTGTTTTCTTATATTATACAATCAAGTTTTCTTTGATATTCATTGTCAGAGTAACTCACAATCATTTCTATTCCATAAGACTTATTCTAAGATGATATCAGACAAATTATAAATTCTGTAACTTACTTCTAAAGAAACCTTTGACTCCCGGACTTACATCTGAAAGGAAACAACTGTGATTAGTTACCATGCTCAAGAAATAAATCATTCAAATAACCTGTACCATATTTAGTACTGTTAGCATTTATAATGTGTAGATGAGAAAAACTTCTCCCATTTGTTTATTTCATAAGATTCAACACTATATATCAGTCCTAAGTACTGAATACTGTTGTATCCATTTTCTATATCATCCATAAATTGAAGGTATCTGTTAATAAAACCAAAAAATCTCAACAAAACTGTAAGGTACTCCTTCCTTCTTTATTATATCCCTGATGGTATTAAAAATCCAAGGTACTTGTATCAATAAAAAAATCAAAACACTTATCAACATTTTTAAATTAAAAATCTGAGATCATCGATACTCTATAAGCTTTGACATAGAATGATGTCATCCTTGGGAGTGTGAAATCAAAATCAGTGTAAATAATATATACCAAAACCAACAGTTATGACACAACTTAATAAAAATCGTGACATCTTTGTACTTTCAAACTTACCAACCCTTCTTCCTTATTCAAAATGTGATGACTATTTTTATTATGCTTTATTATTTCTATGAATTTCTCTAATGTTTCTTGTTGTCATAACACTTGGTCTGACCACAATAACCGATTTTCCACCACATGACATGACCAGTAAGACTTGTATGTTCAGCTGGTCCAGTTTTCACTTCAGTTATTTTTAACATTTAGTTTAGTTTCTTCAATGTATTAAACTATCACATAACATTTAGTTTAGTTTGTTCAATGTATTACACTATCACATTACATTCAGTTTACTTTGTTCAATGCATTACACTATCACATAACATTCAGTTTACTTTGTTCAATGTATTACACTATCACATTACATTCAGTTTACTTTGTTCAATGCATTACACTATCACATAACATTTAGTTTACTTTGTTCAATGTATTACACTATCACATTACATTCAGTTTATTGTTCAATGTATTACACTATCACATAACATTTAGTTTACTTTGTTCAATGTATTACACTATCACATTACATTCAGTTTATTTGTTCAATGTATTACACTATCACATAACATTTAGTTTACTTTGTTCAATGTATTACACTATCACATTACATTCAGTTTATTTGTTCAATGTATTACACTATCACATAACATTTAGTTTACTTTGTTCAATGTATTACACTATCACATTACATTCAGTTTACTTTGTTCAATGCATTACACTATCACATAACATTTAGTTTACTTTGTTCAATGTATTACACTATCACATTACATATAGTTTACTTTGTTCAATGTATTACACTATCACATTACATTCAGTTTATTTGTTCAATGTATTACACTATCACATTATATATAGTTTACTTTGTTCAATGTATTACACTATCACATAACATTCAGTTTACTTTGTTCAATGTATTACACTATCACATTACATTCAGTTTATTTGTTCAATGTATTACACTATCACATTACATTCAGTTTATTTGTTCAATGTATTACACTATCACATAACATTTAGTTTACTTTGTTCAATGTATTACACTATCACATTACATTCAGTTTATTTGTTCAATGTATTACACTATCACATTAGATTCAGTTTATTTGTTCAATGTATTACACTATCACATAACATTCAGTTTACTTTGTTCAATGTATTACACTATCACATAACATTCAGTTTATTTGTTCAATGCATTACACTATCACATAACATTTAGTTTACTTTGTTCAATGTATTACACTATCACATTACATTCAGTTTATTTGTTCAATGTATTACACTATCACATAACATTCAGTTTATTTGTTCAATGTATTACACTATCACATAACATTCAGTTTACTTTGTTCAATGTTTTACACTATCACATTACATTTAGTTTACTTTGTTCAATGTATTACACTATCACATTACATTCAGTTTATTTGTTCAATGTATTACACTATCACATTACATATAGTTTACTTTGTTCAATGCATTACACTATCACATTACATTTAGTTTACTTTGTTCAATGTATTACACTATCACATTACATATAGTTTACTTTGTTCAATGTATTACACTATCACATTACATTCAGTTTATTTGTTCAATGTATTACACTATCACATAACATTTAGTTTACTTTGTTCAATGTATTACACTATCACATTACATTCAGTTTATTTGTTCAATGTATTACACTATCACATTAGATTCAGTTTATTTGTTCAATGTATTACACTATCACATAACATTCAGTTTACTTTGTTCAATGTATTACACTATCACATAACATTCAGTTTATTTGTTCAATGTATTACACTATCACATTACATATAGTTTAGTTTGTTCAATGTATTACACTATCACATTACATTCAGTTTATTTGTTCAATGTATTACACTATCACATAACATTCAGTTTACTTTGTTCAATGTATTACACTATCACATTACATTTAGTTTACTTTGTTCAATGTATTACACTATCACATTACATTCAGTTTACTTTGTTCAATGTATTACACTATCACATAACATATAGTTTACTTTGTTCAATGCATTACACTATCACATTACATTTAGTTTACTTTGTTCAATGTATTACACTATCACATTACATATAGTTTACTTTGTTCAATGTATTACACTATCACATAACATTTAGTTTACTTTGTTCAATGTATTACACTATCACATTACATATAGTTTACTTTGTTCTATGTATTACACTATCACATAACATTTAGTTTAGTTTGTTCAATGTATCACACTATCACATTACATATAGTTTAGTTTGTTCAATGTATTACACTATCACATTACATTCAGTTTACTTTGTTCAATGCATTACACTATCACATAACATTTAGTTTACTTTGTTCAATGTATTACACTATCACATTACATTCAGTTTATTTGTTCAATGTATTACACTATCACATAACATTCAGTTTACTTTGTTCAATGTATTACACTATCACATTACATTTAGTTTACTTTGTTCAATGTATTACACTATCACATTACATATTGTTTACTTTGTTCAATGTATAACAATATCACATAACATTTAGTTTAGTTTGTTCAATGTATCACACTATCACATTACATATAGTTTAGTTTGTTCAATGTATCACACTATCACATTACATATTGTTTACTTTGTTCAATGTATCACACTATCACATTACATATAGTTTAGTTTGTTCAATGTATCACACTATCACATAACATTTAGTTTAGTTTGTTCAATGTATCACACTATCACATTACATATAGTTTAGTTTGTTCAATGTATCACACTATCACATTACATATTGTTTACTTTGTTCAATGTATCACATTACATATAGTTTACTTTGTTCAATGTATCACACTATCACATTACATATAGTTTAGTTTGTTCAATGTATCACACTATCACATTACATTTAGTTTAGTTTGTTCAATGTATCACACTATCACATAACATATAGTTTACTTTGTTCAATGTATCACACTATCACATTACATTTAGTTTAGTTTGTTCAATGTATCACACTATCACATTACATATTGTTTACTTTGTTCAATGTATCACACTATCACATTACATATAGTTTACTTTGTTCAATGTATCACACTATCACATTACATATAGTTTAGTTTGTTCAATGTATCACACTATCACATTACATTTAGTTTAGTTTGTTCAATGTATCACACTATCACATAACATATAGTTTACTTTGTTCAATGTATCACACTATCACATTACATTTAGTTTAGTTTGTTCAATGTATCACACTATCACATTACATATAGTTTAGTTTGTTCAATGTATCACACTATCACATTACATTTAGTTTACTTTGTTCAATGCATTACACTATCACATAACATTTAGTTTACTTTGTTCAATGTATTACACTATCACATTACATATAGTTTACTTTGTTCAATGTATTACACTATCACATTACATTCAGTTATTTGTTCAATGTATTAAACTATCACATAACATTTAGTTTACTTTGTTCAATGTATTACACTATCACATTACATTCAGTTTATTTGTTCAATGTATTACACTATCACATAACATTTAGTTTACTTTGTTCAATGTATTACACTATCACATTACATTCAGTTATTTGTTCAATGTATTACACTATCACATAACATTTAGTTTACTTTGTTCAATGTATTACACTATCACATTACATTCAGTTTACTTTGTTCAATGCATTACACTATCACATAACATTTAGTTTACTTTGTTCAATGTATTACACTATCACATTACATATAGTTTACTTTGTTCAATGTATTACACTATCACATTACATTCAGTTTATTTGTTCAATGTATTACACTATCACATTATATATAGTTTACTTTGTTCAATGTATTACACTATCACATAACATTCAGTTTACTCTGTTCAATGTATTACACTATCACATTACATTCAGTTTATTTGTTCAATGTATTACACTATCACATTACATTCAGTTTATTTGTTCAATGTATTACACTATCACATAACATTTAGTTCTACTTTGTTCAATGTATTACACTATCACATACATTCAGTTTATTTGTTTCAATGTATTACACTATCACATTACATTCAGTTTATTTGTTCAATGTATTACACTATCACATAACATTCAGTTTACTTTGTTCAATGTATTACACTATCACATAACATTCAGTTTATTTGTTCAATGCATTACACTATCACACAACATTTAGTTTACTTTGTTCAATGTATTACACTATCACATTACATTCAGTTTATTTGTTCAATGTATTACACTATCACATAACATTCAGTTTACTTTGTTCAATGTATTACACTATCACATTACATTTAGTTTACTTTGTTCAATGTATTACACTATCACATTACATTCAGTTTATTTGTTCAATGTATTACACTATCACATTACATTCAGTTTACTTTGTTCAATGTATTACACTATCACATAACATATAGTTTACTTTGTTCAATGCATTACACTATCACATTACATTTAGTTTACTTTGTTCAATGTATTACACTATCACATTACATATAGTTTACTTTGTTCAATGTATTACACTATCACATAACATTTAGTTTACTTTGTTCAATGTATTACACTATCACATTACATATAGTTTACTTTGTTCAATGTATTACACTATCACATAACATTTAGTTTAGTTTGTTCAATGTATCACACTATCACATTACATATAGTTTAGTTTGTTCAATGTATTACACTATCACATTACATATAGTTTACTTTGTTCAATGTATTACACTATCACATTACATATAGTTTAGTTTGTTCAATGTATCACACTATCACATTACATATAGTTTACTTTGTTCAATGTATTACACTATCACATAACATTTAGTTTAGTTTGTTCAATGTATCACACTATCACATTACATATAGTTTAGTTTGTTCAATGTATTACACTATCACATTACATATAGTTTACTTTGTTCAATGTATTACACTATCACATAACATTTAGTTTAGTTTGTTCAATGTATCACACTATCACATAACATTTAGTTTAGTTTGTTCAATGTATCACACTATCACATTACATTCAGTTTACTTTGTTCAATGCATTACACTATCACATAACATTTAGTTTACTTTGTTCAATGTATTACACTATCACATTACATTCAGTTTATTTGTTCAATGTATTACACTATCACATAACATTCAGTTTACTTTGTTCAATGTATTACACTATCACATTACATTTAGTTTACTTTGTTCAATGTATTACACTATCACATTACATATTGTTTACTTTGTTCAATGTATAACAATATCACATAACATTTAGTTTAGTTTGTTCAATGTATCACACTATCACATTACATATAGTTTAGTTTGTTCAATGTATCACACTATCACATTACATATTGTTTACTTTGTTCAATGTATCACACTATCACATTACATAGTTTAGTTTGTTCAATGTATCACACTATCACATAACATTTAGTTAGTTTGTTCAATGTATCACACTATCACATTACATATAGTTTAGTTTGTTCAATGTATCACACTATCACATTACATATTGTTTACTTTGTTTCAATGTATCACACTATCACATTACATATAGTTTACTTTGTTCAATGTATCACACTATCACATTACATATAGTTTAGTTTGTTCAATGTATCACACTATCACATTACATATTGTTTACTTTGTTCAATGTATCACACTATCACATTACATATAGTTTACTTTGTTCAATGTATCACACTATCACATTACATTTAGTTTACTTTGTTCAATGTATCACACTATCACATTACATATTGTTTACTTTGTTCAATGTATCACACTATCACATTACATATAGTTTACTTTGTTCAATGTATCACACTATCACATTACATATAGTTTAGTTTGTTCAATGTATCACACTATCACATTACATTTAGTTTAGTTTGTTCAATGTATCACACTATCACATAACATATAGTTTACTTTGTTCAATGTATCACACTATCACATTACATTTAGTTTAGTTTGTTCAATGTATCACACTATCACATTACATATAGTTTAGTTTGTTCAATGTATCACACTATCACATTACATTTAGTTTACTTTGTTCAATGCATTACACTATCACATAACATTTAGTTTACTTTGTTCAATGTATTACACTATCACATTACATATAGTTTACTTTGTTCAATGTATTACACTATCACATTATATATAGTTTACTTTGTTCAATGTATTACACTATCACATAACATTCAGTTTACTTTGTTCAATGTATTACACTATCACATAACATTCAGTTTACTTTGTTCAATGTATTACACTATCACATTACATTCAGTTTATTTGTTCAATGTATTACACTATCACATTACATTCAGTTTATTTGTTCAATGTATTACACTATCACATAACATTTAGTTTACTTTGTTCAATGTATTACACTATCACATTACATTCAGTTTATTTGTTCAATGTATTACACTATCACATTAGATTCAGTTTATTTGTTCAATGTATTACACTATCACATAACATTCAGTTTACTTTGTTCAATGTATTACACTATCACATAACATTCAGTTTATTTGTTCAATGCATTACACTATCACATAACATTTAGTTTACTTTGTTCAATGTACTACACTATCACATTACATTCAGTTTATTTGTTCAATGTATTACACTATCACATAACATTCAGTTTACTTTGTTCAATGTATTACACTATCACATTACATTTAGTTTACTTTGTTCAATGTATTACACTATCACATTACATTCAGTTTATTTGTTCAATGTATTACACTATCACATTACATATAGTTTACTTTGTTCAATGCATTACACTATCACATTACATTTAGTTTACTTTGTTCAATGTATTACACTATCACATTACATTCAGTTTACTTTGTTCAATGCATTAGACTATCACATAACATTTAGTTTACTTTGTTCAATGTATACACTATCACATAACATTCAGTTTACTTTGTTCAATGTATTACACTATCACATTACATTTAGTTTACTTTGTTCAATGTATTACACTATCACATTACATTCAGTTTATTTGTTCAATGTATTACACTATGACCATTACATTCAGTTTACTTTGTTCAATGTATTACACTATCACATAACATATAGTTTACTTTGTTCAATGCATTACACTATCACATTACATTTAGTTTACTTTGTTCAATGTATTACACTATCACATTACATATAGTTTACTTTGTTCAATGTATTACACTATCACATAACATTTAGTTACTTTGTTCAATGTATTACACTATCACATTACATATAGTTACTTTGTTCAATGTATTACACTATCACATAACATTTAGTTTAGTTTGTTCAATGTATCACACTATCACATTACATATAGTTTAGTTTGTTCAATGTATTACACTATCACATTACATATAGTTTACTTTGTTCAATGTATTACACTATCACATTACATATAGTTTAGTTTGTTCAATGTATCACACTATCACATTACATATAGTTTACTTTGTTCAATGTATTACACTATCACATAACATTTAGTTTAGTTTGTTCAATGTATCACACTATCACATTACATATAGTTTAGTTTGTTCAATGTATTACACTATCACATTACATATAGTTTACTTTGTTCAATGTATTACACTATCACATAACATTTAGTTTAGTTTGTTCAATGTATCACACTATCACATAACATATTGTTTACTTTGTTCAATGTATAACAATATCACATAACATTTAGTTTAGTTTGTTCAATGTATCACACTATCACATTACATATAGTTTAGTTTGTTCAATGTATCACACTATCACATTACATATTGTTTACTTTGTTCAATGTATCACACTATCACATTACATATAGTTTAGTTTGTTCAATGTATCACACTATCACATAACATTTAGTTTAGTTTGTTCAATGTATCACACTATCACATTACATATAGTTTAGTTTGTTCAATGTATCACACTATCACATTACATATTGTTTAGTTTGTTCAATGTATCACACTATCACATAACATTTAGTTTAGTTTGTTCAATGTATCACACTATCACATTACATATAGTTTACTTTGTTCAATGTATCACACTATCACATTACATATAGTTTAGTTTGTTCAATGTATCACACTATCACATTACATTTAGTTTAGTTTGTTCAATGTATCACACTATCACATAACATATAGTTTACTTTGTTCAATGTATCACACTATCACATTACATTTAGTTTAGTTTGTTCAATGTATCACACTATCACATTACATATTGTTTACTTTGTTCAATGTATCACACTAATCACATTACATATAGTTTACTTTGTTCATGTATCACACTATCACATTACACTATAGTTTAGTTTGTTCAATGTATTACACTATCACATAACATTCAGTTTTACTTTTGTTCAATGTATTACACTACCATTACAATTTAGTTTACTTTGTTCAATGTATTACACCTCTCACATTACATATTGTTTACTTTGTTCAATGTATAACAATATCACATAACATTTAGTTAGTTTGTTCAAGTATCACACTAATCACATTACATATAGTTTAGTTTGTTCAATGTATCACAACTATCACATACATATGTTTACTTTGTTCAATGTATCACACTATCACATTACATATAGTTTAGTTGTTCAAGTATCACACTATCACATAACATTTAGTTTAGTTTGTTCAATGTATCACACTATCACATTACATATAGTTTAGTTTGTTCAATGTATCACACTATCACATACATATTGTTTACTTTGTTCAATGTATCACACTATCACATTACATAATAGTTTACTTTGTTCAAGTATCACACTATCACATACATATAGTTTAGTTGTTCAATGTATCACACTATCACATTACATATTGTCTTACTTTGTTCAATGTATCACACTATCACATTACATATAGTTTACTTTGTTCAATGTATCACACTATCACATTACATTTAGTTTTACTTTGTTCAATGTTATCACACTATCACATTACATATTGTTTACTTTGTTCAATGTATCACACTATCACATTACAATATAGTTTACTTTGTTTCAATGTATCACACTATCACATTACATATAGTTTAGTTTGTTCAATGTATCACACTATCACATTACATTTAGTTTAGTTTGTTCAATGTATCACACTATCACATAACATATAGTTTACTTTGTTCAATGTATCACACTATCACATTACATTTAGTTTAGTTTGTTCAATGTATCACACTATCACATTACATATAGTTTAGTTTGTTCAATGTATCACACTATCACATTACATTTAGTTTACTTTGTTCAATGCATTACACTATCACATAACATTTAGTTTACTTTGTTCAATGTATTACACTATCACATTACATATAGTTTACTTTGTTCAATGTATTACACTATCACATTATATATAGTTTACTTTGTTCAATGTATTACACTATCACATAACATTCAGTTTACTTTGTTCAATGTATTACACTATCACATAACATTCAGTTTACTTTGTTCAATGTATTACACTATCACATTACATTCAGTTTATTTGTTCAATGTATTACACTATCACATTACATTCAGTTTATTTGTTCAATGTATTACACTATCACATAACATTTAGTTTACTTTGTTCAATGTATTACACTATCACATTACATTCAGTTTATTTGTTCAATGTATTACACTATCACATTAGATTCAGTTTATTTGTTCAATGTATTACACTATCACATAACATTCAGTTTACTTGTTCAATGTATTACACTATCACATAACATTCAGTTTATTTGTTCAATGCATTACACTATCACATAACATTTAGTTTACTTTGTTCAATGTACTACACTATCACATTACATTCAGTTTATTTGTCAATGTATTACACTATCACATAACATTCAGTTTACTTTGTTCAATGTATTACACTATCACATTACATTTAGTTTACTTTGTTCAATGTATTACACTATCACATACATTCAGTTTATTTGTTCAATGTATTACACTATCACATTACATATAGTTTACTTTGTCAATGCATTACACTATCACATTACATTTAGTTTACTTTGTTCAATGTATTACACTATCACATTACATTCAGTTTACTTTGTTCAATGCATTAGACTATCACATAACATTTAGTTTACTTTGTTCAATGTATTACACTATCACATAACATTCAGTTTACTTTGTTCAATGTATTACACTATCACATTACATTAGTTTACTTTGTTCAATGTATTACACTATCACATTACATTCAGTTTATTTGTTCAATGTATTACACTATCACATTACATTCAGTTTACTTTGTTCAATGTATTACACTATCACATAACATATAGTTTACTTTGTTCAATGCATTACACTATCACATTACATTTAGTTTACTTTGTTCAATGTATTACACTATCACATTACATATAGTTTACTTTGTTCAATGTATTACACTATCACATAACATTTAGTTTACTTTGTTCAATGTATTACACTATCACATTACATATAGTTTACTTTGTTCAATGTATTACACTATCACATAACATTTAGTTTAGTTTGTTCAATGTATCACACTATCACATTACATATAGTTTAGTTTGTTCAATGTATTACACTATCACATTACATATAGTTTACTTTGTTCAATGTATTACACTATCACATTACATATAGTTTAGTTTGTTCAATGTATCACACTATCACATTACATATAGTTTACTTTGTTCAATGTATTACACTATCACATAACATTTAGTTTAGTTTGTTCAATGTATCACACTATCACATTACATATAGTTTAGTTTGTTCAATGTATTACACTATCACATTACATATAGTTTACTTGTTCAATGTATTACACTATCACATAACATTTAGTTTAGTTTGTTCAATGTATCACACTATCACATAACATATTGTTTACTTTGTTCAATGTATAACAATATCACATAACATTTAGTTTAGTTTGTTCAATGTATCACACTATCACATTACATATAGTTTAGTTTGTTCAATGTATCACACTATCACATTACATATTGTTTACTTTGTTCAATGTATCACACTATCACATTACATATAGTTTTAGTTTGTTCAATGTATCACACTATCACATAACATTTAGTTTAGTTTGTTCAATGTATCACACTATCACATTACATATAGTTTAGTTTGTTCAATGTATCACACTATCACATTACATATTGTTTACTTTGTTCAATGTATCACACTATCACATTACATATAGTTTACTTTGTTCAATGTATCACACTATCACATTACATATAGTTTAGTTTGTTCAATGTATCACACTATCACATTACATTTAGTTTAGTTTGTTCAATGTATCACACTATCACATAACATATAGTTTACTTTGTTCAATGTATCACACTATCACATTACATTTAGTTTAGTTTGTTCAATGTATCACACTATCACATTACATATTGTTTACTTTGTTCAATGTATCACACTATCACATTACATATAGTTTACTTTGTTCAATGTATCACACTATCACATTACATATAGTTTAGTTTGTTCAATGTATCACACTATCACATTACATTTAGTTTACTTTGTTCAATGTATCACACTATCACATAACATATAGTTTACTTTGTTCAATGTATCACACTATCACATTACATTTAGTTTAGTTTGTTCAATGTATCACACTATCACATTACATATAGTTTAGTTTGTTCAATGTATCACACTATCACATTACATTTAGTTTAGTTTGTTCAATGTATCACACTATCACATTACATATTGTTTATTTTGTTCAATGTATCACACTATCACATTACATATAGTTTACTTTGTTCAATGTATCACACTATCACATTACATATAGTTTAGTTTGTTCAATGTATCACACTATCACATTACATTTAGTTTAGTTTGTTCAATGTATCACACTATCACATTACATATAGTTTACTTTGTTCAATGTATAACAATATCACATAACATTTAGTTTAGTTTGTTCAATGTATCACACTATCACATTACATTTAGTTTAGTTTGTTCAATGTATCACACTATCACATTACATATAGTTTAGTTTGTTCAATGTATTACACTATCACATTACATATTGTTTAGTTTGTTCAATGTATTACACTATCACATTACATATAGTTTAGTTTGTTCAATGTATCACACTATCACATTACATTTAGTTTAGTTTGTTCAATGTATCACACTATCACATTACATATAGTTTACTTTGTTCAATGTATCACACTATCACATTACATATAGTTTACTTTGTTCAATGTATAACAATATCACATAACATTTAGTTTAGTTTGTTCAATGTATCACACTATCACATTACATTCAGTTTACTTTGTTCAATGTATTACACTATCACATAACATATAGTTTACTTTGTTCAATGCATTACACTATCACATTACATTTAGTTTACTTTGTTCAATGTATTACACTATCACATTACATACAGTTTACTTTGTTCAATGTATTACACTATCACATTACATATAGTTTAGTTTGTTCAATGTATTACACTATCACATTACATATAGTTTAGTTTGTTCAATGTATCACACTATCACATTACATATAGTTTAGTTTGTTCAATGTATCACACTATCACATTACATATAGTTTAGTTTGTTCAATGTATCACACTATCACATAACATTTAGTTTAGTTTGTTCAATGTATCACACTATCACATTACATATAGTTTAGTTTGTTCAATGTATTACACTATCACAATACATATAGTTTACTTTGTTCAATGTATTACACTATCACATTACATTTAGTTTACTTTGTTCAATGTATTACACTATCACATTACATTCAGTTTACTTTGTTCAATGTATTACACTATCACATTACATTCAGTTTACTTTGTTCAATGTATTACACTATCACATTACATTCACATATAGTTCTGTGAATTCTCATTCCTTCTGTTACATATTTAGTTTCATTAATATTTCACTCACTTCTTCAAAATTTACAAACCAAAATATGAATTCTATTTTGTTTTTTAAATTTTCAAACAATTTTATAGGATAAAGCTGAGACATATGGTATAAATAATAAAACCATTTTTTCTATTTTATCAAATGTTCATTTAGGTTGGCTTTTCTTTTACCATCATTTGTAATTTTACAGAAATTTCCCACAAATATATCAATAATATTACAGAAAAGAAAAACTCTATTTAATACTGCATATGTAATTAATAACAGTCTATTTTTTGTTGTTCTTTCTTGTTTAGAATGTAGCTTTAAAAACCTGTTAACATAAGAACAAAAAGCTGACATTTTTGCAAATTTGTATAACACGATTCTTGAGGTGGTAACATGATAACAGAAAAAAATGTTTAGTATGTAGCTGTTTCAAACTTATCTTTGGTTTCATTTTCCTAACTAATATGTCAAGAAACAGTAAACTATTATTTTCTTCAATCTTATGGATGGATTTAATAGTGAGTTCTAAAGTCTTCAAGTAATTAGTAAAACCTACCAAGGTTTCTTAACAATGAAACATTCATCAATATATCTAATTTATATTTAAGGTTTAAGTTTAGTGTCCCATAAAGCTTCAGTTTCAAATCTATCCATAAAAAGATTACACAAGGGAACCAATGGAGAATTCACAGATAGGCCTTCATTTCAGCCTCAACTCATACAAAAATATTCTAAAACTGAAATTAAATAAATTTCTAAATCAGCTTTTACTTACACTGAATTAAATTGAAAAGAATAATGTATAACACATCAGAAGTAATGGGAGAAAATTTAAAAAAATGAATATAACCACAGTTTTAAAGATGACTGAAAGAATAAAAACTCAGTTCCATAACACAGCAAACTGAGTTTTGTTAATTATGTGTGTGGGAAAGAAATGAGGTTGTTTACCTGAAAGTACTAATTATTGAATTAAACTTGCTAAATAGATCAGAAATACAATTATAAATTAACAATGTGTAAGCTAAACAATTAACTCACTAGGAAAATTTAATGTCATAAATCACTGATAAAAAAAACTACATTTCTAGTAATTAGAATCCAATGAATCATCAGTTAGTTTAATAATACTTTTCATTATTAATAAATACTGTATTTATGAGAGGTGAAAAGTTTTGATTTTCTGATAAAATACTAGTTATAATTTTAAAAGTAAACTGTCCTTCAAAGTAAATTCTAGAACGAACAAACTGCTGTAACTGTTCAATAATTATTAACTGAATTATTAATTAATAATTATTAACTGAAACTCGCATTTCTTGATATCTCACATGTCATACTTATTATTTTATCCATAAATATAAGAAACTTTTGACAACTATTGTTTTTTAAGTACCTCACTTCACATTTGTTTCTAATTTAAGACTTAATAATCAAGTTGTCATCTACCAAGGAATGTATGTCACGTGTCAACCAGACAGAGACAGTTCATCCTTCCTGCAATGTACTTCCTGTTCCTGTTACACCACATTTCCTTTTTTAAAAGAGAATATTGTACACACATACGGAAATAGGCAAGTTTTCTTCCTGCATCCTAGTTTTATCATGTTAACAGACTGTACATCACTCAGAACTTGTAATATATAATAACAGTTGGTCAAAACTGGAAATTTTTGTAAAACAGAAAAAAATTAAAAATAATATTGAATGATTACTTAACGAGATTACAGTCACAGAAAAGTAACCAACAAGTTAATATTACAGTCACAGAAAAGTCACCAACATGTTAATATTTCAGAAACAGAAAAGTCACCAACATGTTAATATTACAGTCACAGAAAAGTCACCAACATGTTAATATTACAGTCACAGAAAAGTCACCAGACTAGGTGCCTGTTTTTATATATTCATAAATTCCATACAAAAATACATTACCATAACATTAATATTCATATAAATATCTTTAGGACTACGTGACTTTTTATAGACATAAATGAGACTAAACTGAGAAAATGTTGCAATATAATCCAACAAATAAAACCAAGCATACAAGGTTTTGTTCATGTATATATAATTCTATAACTTTCAAATGTATCATAAATACAATTTATTACTCATATTAGAAATTAGCATAATGCCAACTATAACAAAAGAAAAAATTATAATTAAAAAATCTTAAGTATTAATAAATGAACTCCTGCAAACTCCTCTATTAGTAATAGTTTAGAAATGAATGCAAGACTAGCTCTACCAGTCTGTAATGTTAAAGAATGTTTACTGAAGTGTGTGGAACGTTATTCAAATTTATGTTTCATAACAATCACATATTTAACTGCAATGCCCTAACCCTACTTTTATATATATACTTCAAATTGTGTTACATATTTTATTGGCAATAATCAAATTTGTATTAAATACTTTTTACACATTATTCTGATAAACCTTTTAAAATAAAGATGCAAAATGTTACCACAAAAATATCAAAACTGAAATATCACATTCCTAAGCCTTCAAAAATGCACTAAATAAATGTAGAGAAACTATAAATATAGAAAAATACAACAATCTACCACAGCTATTTACTAAAGTGAAACTATATGTTAATCAACAGAACAATGAAGTTTACTTATTACTAAATCTTTAAGAGTTTCTATGTTATGTCATAGTGTAACGCTTTTGTAACTTCTAATAGTACAACACATACTGAAATATGTGATGTTTTCAACACTTATCATGTTAAGGTAGTACATTTTCACAACTTGTTATATTACGGTTCCACACGTGATGTTTTCATGCACTCAGATTAAACATCAAGTCTTATATAATTTCTGCAACAACACAAAATGTAATACTTACAGGGCAGTGATTTTGAGTGTCGTCCTTTAGTATAGCTGAAACATTAAGAAATGTGGTTGAAACAACTGACCTGAATTTTTATCCATCACTGATTTCTTTACAGAAAGTTTCTAATCAAATCATAAATATAAAAATAACACACATAGTTAAACTAAACATATTTTATATGCAAAAATGGCTCGTTTGGGTTCAGAAAATATTTTAAATAGAAGAGCGAACAATGTTTCGACCTTCTTCGGTCATCGTCAGGTTCACAAAGAAAGAGGTAACTGACCGGAAGCAGACCACATGTAGACACTCAGTTATACAACCCCTTCCAAACGTGTGGTCAGCTTCCGGTCAGTTACCTCTTTCTTTGTGAACCTGACGATGACCGAAGAAGGTCGAAATATTGTTCGCTCTTCTATTTAAAATATTTTCTGAACCCAAACGAGCCATTTTTGCATATAAAATTCTCAACAAGTGGGTTTCTCGACATCACTGATTAAACTAAACATAAATATTAGTGAATAATAAATATATTACAAATGTTATTGGATCTACTTTATATTTCAGATATAATTTTAACATGTAATTCGAATGGAAATGTCCAATTTATCTAATTAAGGGTCGAATATTCTTATTTCCGTACAACTGGTCTATACCTTAAATTCTCAAATTCCAATTTATCTAATTAAGGGTCGAATATTCTTATTTCCGTACAACTGGTCTATACCTTAAATTCTCAAATTCCAATTTATCTAATTAAGGGTCGAATATTCTTATTTCCGTACAACTGGTCTATACCTTAAATTCTTAAATTCCAATTTATCTAATTAAGGGTCGAATATTCTTATTTCCGTACAACTGGTCTATACCTTAAATTCTCAAATTCCAATTTATCTAATTAAGGGTTGAATATTCTTATTTCCGTACAACTGGTCTATACCTTAAATTCTTAAATTCCAATTTATCTAATTAAGGGTCGAATATTCTTATTTCCGTACAACTGGTCTGTACCTTAAATTCTCAAATTCCAATTTATCTAATTAAGGGTCGAATATTCTTATTTCCGTTCAACTGGTCTGTACCTTAAATTCTCAAATTCCAATTTATCTAATTAAGGGTCGAATATTCTTATTTCCGTTCAACTGGTCTATACCTTAAATTCTCAAATTCCAATTTATCTAATTAAGGGTCGAATATTCTTATTTCCGTACAACTGGTCTGTACCTTAAATTCTCAAATTCCAATTTATCTAATTAAGGGTCGAATATTCTTATTTCCGTACAACTGGTCTGTACCTAAAATTCTCAAATTCCAATTTATCTAATTAAGGGTCGAATATTCTTATTTCCGTTCAACTGGTCTATACCTTAAATTCTCAAATTCCAATTTATCTAATTAAGGGTCGAATATTCTTATTTCCGTACAACTGGTCTGTACCTTAAATTCTCAAATTCCAATTTATCTAATTAAGGGTCGAATATTCTTATTTCCGTTCAACTGGTCTATACCTTAAATTCTCAAATTCCAATTTATCTAATTAAGGGTCGAATATTCTTATTTCCGTACAACTGGTCTATACCTTAAATTCTCAAATTCCAATTTATCTAATTAAGGGTCGAATATTCTTATTTCCGTTCAACTGGTCTATACCTTAAATTCTCAAATTCCAATTTATCTAATTAAGGGTCGAATATTCTTATTTCCGTTCAACTGGTCTGTACCTTAAATTCTTAAATTCCAATTTATCTAATTAAGGGTCGAATATTCTTATTTCCGTTCAACTGGTCTGTACCTTAAATTCTTAAATTCCAATTTATCTAATTAAGGGTCGAATATTCTTATTTCCGTTCAACTGGTCTATACCTTAAATTCTATTCAATCTTTTGCTGTAGTAAAGAAAACAAATGAAAATATAACAATTTCACTTGATATTTTGATTATTTATAACAATACTTATTTATTGTGGAAAGACACTGAAATTCATGTTTTCATTGAAGAACTAGAAAATCTTTATTAAACATTTCACATTTTCTCAGGTCAAAGGAGAGTTTAAGGTGGTCAAGACACTTCATAACTTACATGATCTGGCCAATAACTTATATTACAGCTCAGTAATCTGAAGCTAATACCAGAAGTAAACCTTCTCAGGTTTACAAATCTTACTTTCATAATTCTTTCTCATGCTTACATCTTAAATGTATTACTTAATGAGTTAATAAAATGAATTATATATGAAAAAATGCTTTGTTACAGAATTTATATGTTTTAATAAAATAAGTGGCTTTCTGTGATTTAAAATTCTGCATAATTCAAATCACAAATATCATTCTGAAATACAGGTAGAAAGTCACTGTCCTATAAATATATTGTTGTTTGTAATGTCTATAAAAGAACTTTCCTTTGTGAAATGTTGAAAAGGTTAATATAATGTCTCCATTTCAACTGTTTAATGAGTAAAAGAAAAACAATCTCAACATTTTGTGAAGATCAGTAAAATGCTCTACTTATAAAACAGACACAGTGTGCTCACAAATATCTAAAACCAAGGTATATTTCAACAGGAAATATATTTGCAAACATAATTTAAAAAATTTCCAAGAATGATACACATTTACATAAACTTATGTCACTACTAGTAGTAAAAATCAAAGCTATTTGACAAATGCACATTAAGTAAACATACTTTAGTTATTAAGCACAAAACTAAACATAAAGCTACCTGTGCCCTACAGCCATGGGTGTATCAAAACCTAAATGTTAAGATTTGTTTCTTGTTAAGTGCAAATCTAAACAAATGACTACTTCTGCCACGCCAACCTAAATGTTAAGTTCTGTTTGTTGTCAAGCACAAAGTTAAACAAAGGACCATCTGTACCCTGCCAACCACGGATATGTTAAGATCTGTTTGTTCTTAAGCATAAATCTCAAAAAGGCTGTGTCCTGCCAACCATGGATATGTCAAAACTTAAATGTTAAGATTTGTTTGTTGTTAAACACAAAGTTCCAGAAAGGACTATCTGTGCCCTGTCAACTATGGGGTATGTCAAAACTTAAATGTTAAGATCTGTTTGTTGTTAAACTGATCAAAGTATGTCAAAATCCAAATGTTTACACTGTAAGCCTTAAGACTTATCACTTATTTATTGAGTAACTTTTAACTAAAAAGAAAAAATAATAATAAAAAACTTGCCAATAAGGCTGTACTCTGAACTATAAAATGCATCCAATTGCAGGTTTTCAGTCATGTTAATGACCAGTACTGCAACATGTTAGTACGATCTTCTATTTAAAATACCTAATACTTTATCTCTTCTAATTATAACACTTATTTGCTTTTAGTACAATTTTTTAATTATATTTATTTATTACTACCCTCACTCTCCCAATTGAAACACCCTATATTGGGAGAGGGTATTTAATAAATACACCTTATTGGCTGATAAGTAAAATCCTAATTAAAACACCTAATAATAAGTAATCTCTTTTCAAAATACCATCCTGTAATACAAATAGTCTCTCCTAATTAACAATAAATTCTGACCAAAGCAAGTGGCACATATGGGTTAGAATGAATATAGCTTACCTAATACACAGTTCTTATATTCTTACTCATAATGACTACATTCAACAGTTAAGTACTTGATTCATTGTTATATTTTTGAGTCAAAGCATTTATAAAATCAATTTAACTACAACAGTATTACAAAATTATTAATGTTACCTTGAAGACCTGCTATACAATACATTTAAAACATTATAATTGCAATTTACCTATTCACTAGTTGGATTTCCAACAGCAATACTAAAACAAGGCAACAAAATGGCAACTTCCAAGCCATTATTCCGTGGCTCTGGAAAACCAGCCTCATGAAATAATAATTGTTGCTGAAACTGTTGTAGAACTGCCTGTATTCCAAGCAACTCCTCACCACACATAAGAAGCTCCATTGATATCAAGACTTTTATGTGATAACGAGAGTGAGATGGGGAGGGGTAATCTTCACACACAGTTTCCTGAATCACCAACCTGGAAGGAAGCAGATATCAAAGTTTCAGGCAAATTATCTTCATGTCTTTGTCATCCTCCACTGATATATCTTAAACACAATGTGAGCTTCTTTATGCTACTGGGAATTAAACCACACAAGAATAACGAAATCTGACATGGAGTTAAGCCTTTAATATTAAAATATAAATATACTGACAATTAAAAACTATGCATCACAGTAAAACTGAGCAAAAAATAGTTGATAAAAATACTATATGGTGTTCTGAAATGTTATTTACTCACACAATAATCCTGATACATTAATATTCACACTTATTTTTCAGATACTGTTACCAACTTGTAATTTGGAATATAAATTAACTTTCTAGACTACTAAAAATAAATTTTATTCATTCATTTTAAAACACACATCTAAAAGCCATTTTTCTGATTAGTTTTACTTTATATGCAAGAAAACAAATAATAATCATATACTTTCTAACTGCAGAACTATATACAGTTGTAGATTATGGTCTTATTACAGTATGGCATCTCTCCTGATTTACCATTTGATAATTCATAATATTTTGTAAATTTCAATATTTTTTATACTAATAATATAACTAATTATCCTCAATGAGATCAGACACACAAATTTGTTTTTATTAAACTTAAAATATGTTCTGAAATATTTCTGTGATATATTTATCTGCCTACTTTAAATTTGCCTGATATAAATTATATTTACATTTTTACTAACTTATTGACCTTTTATAATTCTGTATATACTATACAAGACTGACTTGAAAATCCTTTGTAAAACTGTTTGGATAAAGTTTTATATTTCCATACAGTGTGTATCTTTCTAATCTTCAAGAACTGTATTAAATTTCCAGTCACTGCATAATAAGCATGGTTTGTTTTTCTATGAGCAATATTTCTTTAATTTTCAGTTTATACCAGCACTTACACTAACTGTCGCATCCTTCTGAAAGTGAACAGTACAATTTGTACTATAATACAACGAACTGATTAACCTTACAGCACTGGTCACCTATAATGATAGTATTGATATGGGACTACTCTCTTAGTTTGGTTTTGAGTTTACTTATTGATAAAATATATTTCATTCCAACTAACAGATTTAACAGTAAAACGTACTGTAGAAATTGTGTATTATAATAATATTTATTAATAAGTATTTAGTATTAAGACAAGAAAATTTCACGAAAAAACTTAATATGCCTAGCTCTAATTTACAGAATAAGTTTAACACACGCCTAATTTTTATTCGCTAAGAAGTTAATAATGAATATCAAAATTATTTGTAGAAATTACAAAAATGTTTATTGTTTTTTAATTATACATTGGCTCATTAGTCTTTGACTTTTAACCAGTTGAGGGGTGAGTTGAGCGATAGCCGTTAATCAAAATAAACATTATATATCATACGAGAGGTTCAAATATCTTTTATAATTGCTTGATAAAAATAAACTAAAAGAAGGTGAAAACGTATTTCAGGTTAGTTAGAATGAAAATGAGCAGCATATCTTTACCGTGAACTTAAAAAGATATACGTGGAAAGTTTAGAAATTAACTGATAGTGATTCTTTGGAATAATAAATCTGTAATCCTTATTCTACACCTAAACCATTTCCCATTCCCACCATAAATTTATTTTCGATCTACACTTAGATGTTCCTGCCATCTGTGGCGAAAATGAAATAGTACTACTATTAACTTAATAGTAATAATAAATTAAAATTACTTGTTCAAACGATTGTAATAAAACAGCCTTATTTTTAACTTTTCACCAAATGAAATTGTATAGCATAGTCATATCCTTTGAAAATAAGTTTCGTTATCTTTTTCGATTTTTAAGAAACATTTCAAATCTTTGATGACAATTTTTCCCTTTATTCTTAACTCCTCATTTCAAATAAAACAAATACAGAAAGTCGTAAGATGAAACTGGACCATTTTAAAATGTGCGGGATTTTTGAAAATGGTGTTTTTGTAATTAACGTTTGGGACTGACAATTAAACATACCTTTCATGGATCTATAGGCTTTCTACGCTCGTTTTTCTTGTATTTTGTTAAACACATAACTAACAATGAACAAGCTGTGTTTTTTCACCGCATATCGAAACACGAATTTTAGCGTTATTAGTTCTCAGACTTAAAGCTAAACTACCGCGGGCAGGAGTTTTTTCGATTTTCAGTAATAAATAAGTGAAAATGACGCAAAGATCAGTTCATTGAATCATATATAAACGTTTTATTTCTACCAGAACTACTGTTCTTTAATAGTGATATACCTAAGTTTAATGAATATTTTAACACAACTGTTGTTCTAATTTGTTCAGCTCCAAACAAAGTAGGTAGTTTGGGGTTCCTTGAACCAACGTTCTATATTAAAACTACATATACATTATGCAGAGAAATTCAAAAAAAAAAAACTTTTATAATAAATAAGTTAGTCGGAAACAGTCTGCATAATTATTATTATTGTTTAAATTTATTTTCTCTAACTTATAATATGATTATGACATAATCTCTTCCCCTTTGTCTCAACTTGCTATTATATCTTTGTAGGAGTCAAATAAAGGTTCAAAGAATTCACTTTCAGGCCGTTTATTCTCTATGCTTGTTCAACATTTTTTAGTTTTAAATAATTTCAGGTGTTAATTGTGAACTTGCCAGATATGTTCGGATAATAGTGAATTTTTTTTCAAATAAAAAATATGATATAATTATCTTTTCTTAAACTTTTCTATTGAATTTTACCTTTGAGTTTACCCATTAAAAGCATCCATTGTCCCTATAAATTATGAAGTTGCAGAAGGCTCTCTTTAC
Organism: Carcinoscorpius rotundicauda; assembly: GCA_011833715.1. Taxonomy (NCBI): domain Eukaryota; kingdom Metazoa; phylum Arthropoda; class Merostomata; order Xiphosura; family Limulidae; genus Carcinoscorpius; species Carcinoscorpius rotundicauda. Next base: position 47,325,087 of record CM022406.1, on the reverse strand, counting down.
AACCTCAATGAATACCCAGATATCCACGAGGAACTCATTCTTTGGTGTTACTTTAGGAGCAATCTTGACAGGAGCCAGAGTATGTTACTTGTAATGAAATTATAAATTTAGTTATTATCCTGTCAATATACTGCCAAAACGTAATCCTGGTGGACGATTTTTAATTTGGACCATTTGTTTTTATAGTTATTGCTATTCTGATCTATTGCACTTTATATTAGTCTTCCTCGTTATCTAATGCTTTCATCTTTGTTGCAATTATAAGTTCAGTCTCCGGTGATGTAATTTTCGTGTAGTTCACAGTGATTTCATTGTCACAGACCATAAAAATGTTTTTAATAAGTCTAACTTCACGTCTGTATTCTCACTTGAATTCTATTCCCAATAGAAATGGCCGAGCATGGCCAAGTGGTTAAGATACTCGACTCGCAATCTGTAGATCGCGGGTTCGAATCCCCGTCACACAAAATATGCTCCCCTTTCATCCATGGGAGCGTTATAATATGACGGTCAATCCCACTCTTCGTTGGTAAAAGTGTAGCCTAAGAGTTGGCTGTGGGTGGTGATGACTAGCTGCCTTCCCTCTAGTCTTACACTTTTAAATTAGGGATGGCTAGCGCAAATAGCTCTTGTGTAGCTTTGCGTGAAATTCAAAACAAACCAAACCAATACAACATAAATTCTTATTGAAATCAATCATCCATACATCATATTCTATATTGAAGCTTCTCACGGAGAGAGTGGTTTTGAGTCTTCTTGTAGCTAGAATCTTAAGATAATTTGCTGTTTTCACAAATGTGTCTTCTTGCTTAATCTCTGGAGGCAATATACCACATTTTATTATCACTTTAGGTCAAAAGTTACATAACCATTTCAAATCCAAATGTTACAAGGTTTGCAGTCGATTAATCCATTGACTTCCAAACTAGTTACTTTAAATAAAGTGAAAGGTGGAGTATTCTTACGTTATGACTTTGTGAACTTGTTATACTTATTAATGGTTGATTTATAATAGTCTAGGATTTATTGTCCATATTTTACTTAATTACGACAGTTTCATTTTCTTGTCATTCTTACATCTTTTATTGCCTAGATTTTTTTCAACTACAGCCCCTGGAAACAATTCCTTTTAATTTGTATTTTAAATAAATTTTGTTTTAAAGTTTAGTTTCCATTATCGTTAATAGTACATAGGCAAGTGAATTCATGCTTTATAAAAATTGTTTTGGTTTTAATAACAGATTTTTCATAATTTCGTTACCCAAATTTTGAAAATAATATTCATTGTTTTCTATCATGTTGACTCTTTTTACAAATCGGGATTTGTTTGTTTGTTTTGGAATTTCGCACAAAGCTACTCGAGGGCTATCTGAGCTAGCCGTCCCTAATTTTGCAGTGTAAGACTAGAGGGAAGGCAGCTAGTCATCACCACCCACCGCCAACTCTTGGGCTACTCTTTTACCAACGAATAGTGGGATTGACCGTCACATTATACACCCCCACGGCTGGGAGAGCGAGCATGTTTAGCGCGACGCGGGCGTGAAGAAAAACTCTTACTTAGAACATATACATATTGTTGATTTTGTTTACCAGAGTGAAACTTTTTATTATAAAGTTTGTTAAAAAAATACAAACATTTTTAAGAAAAGATAACAACACTGATATGAAACAAATACGATCCTCATTCATTCTGATTTTTGTTCAAAATCTACGTGTTTTAGTCTCAAAAACTTAGTGCTGTGGTCTTAATTTTATGTATTACGTCTTGAGCATCTCGTTTCAATTTTATGTATTACGTCTGGAGCATCTCGTTTCAATGACCAAAAGCAATAAGTTGTCAAGCTGATGTTCCATATTCCACCTTCTCTTCACTTTCCTGATGTATTGATAAAAAGTTTCCCTTAATTTTCTGAGATTTTCAGGGAAATAGTCAATATCTGAATGTAAGAAATGAACTTTCCAATTCATATTACAACGTAGCGTTTTAAATTTATCGATCATGTTATTAATAATATTTTCGTCATTTTGGTCCTTGTTGTTTCCTAAATATTTGTCAATTACATCTCTAAAGGCAATCCCCGCTTCTTTTTAAATTTTCCTCATTATCCTTTCGATCTGTTCATCCGAAGTAAATATCCTAATCCGAGGTCCAACAAAACTCCATTCTTTAAGTTTCACTTTTAAAATAGCTGGAAATTGCCCACATAAAGAGTTGAAACAGTCGTTATCTTTGTCTAAGGCCTTTACAAACTTCTTCATCAGCCTAGTTTTGTGTGAATTGGAGTTAATAGGATTTTTTGTCTCAAATAGACTTTTATGTTTAATGTTTTCCTATCCTCTATGACCATTGCTTCTTTATGCAATGCTGAATTCGAGCTCTGCTGTCCCACTCACACAAAACAAGAAAAACATATAAACTTTGTATAACAGATTTGTTGGCCCAACAATTTACAAATGACGTTGAATGTCAAGTCTCTATTAAGTAGCTAACTGTGTTCTTTGTATTTAACTTTATTGAGAAGTTCAAGATTTTCATAATTTTCTTCAAGTGAATCGAATAAGTAATTTTAACACATATTTATATGCAACCATTGTAAAGAAGAAGACCTGTTAAATTTCTTTTGGAGGAATTAACGATAAATCCCCACTCACTTAGCTCATAGACTGTCACTTCTAGCATTGGTATTAATTCAGCAGTATTGTTGCAATAAACCAGTAAAAAAAGTATGATATAAACCTTTTCTCACGATTTTTGTGCCAGTAAAATGATGTAATTGTAGAAAGTAAGTTCTTTACATGAAATCTGGACCCCAAGTCTCTGAAGAATCCTTTGGAAGGTCCAAATACTTCAACAAATCACTAAGTTCACATTGGGTGAAAGTTATGGTTCATCAGAGGTTTCAGGATGAGAACAATCACAAAAATCATTTCTACTGACATCACATTCAAATCATACAAAACTGTATCAAGAGTCTTCGATGAAGTAAGTACAGGTATATCAGGTCCATGAACAACAGGTCTTTGCAGATTGAAGACTCAGATAAGAAAAGTCTTTTATTCCAAGTGCTGTAGCCTTGCACGTTACATGAGCATAAAGAGCAATCATCTTCGTGGTTTTTATACTCATACCAGATGATTAGAATTTCAAAAAGCAAATACCTTTTTTACCTTTAGTTCTTTGTCTCAACCTTTCGACACAAATGGTGCAAAATTTGTGCAAAGCTTATAATGTGTCTTGATCACCAAGTTTTATTCCAAAATACATGTAATACACTTTTTAACGAATTTTGTAAAGTTTTGCTTTTGCTTCTTTACAAAAAAAATACTACAGATATAACACAATATGGCGGGTCATTTACACAAATTCTAGTTGCTATAGCGACGAATAAATAATTTTGAAAATAAAATATACATGTTAAAGTGTACGCACAAACAAATACTTGTCAGAAATGACACGTTATGCTGCCAGTTGACCGTTTATGTACTAATAACGTGTTTCTCGTGGGTTCTAGAAAAATCAGCAAGACTCTTAATCCGTGATGACAAGAAAATCCACTTGTAGAGACAAATATATATGTAAATACGGCTGGAGTGGATTGAGAAAATTTCATGTAGAGGAGCGAACAACGTCTCGACCTTCTTCGGTCATCGTCATCTCATGCCAGCCATTTTGACATATATAATAAGACCTTTGGTCATGATTGGTTCAGAGAAATACCCAGTGGTTGTCAACATTTTAAGTGTTACAAAATGTGATCCTATTTAATGGAAACGATTCACTTATATAAAATTACATATGACTTTTTGAAACATTTATACATGATAGACAATAATGGATACTATTTTCAGATTCAGCGTACAATAATTACTGTAGAACATGTAAAAAGTTCAAGCAATAAAATCATCGTTGGCCTGAGTTATCTTATCAATTCTTTGAGTTAGGGCTCCTCTAGGCCTGCATCAGAAAGTGTTTATGTTTGTTTATACACTGTGTAATCTGAAAATTACAGAGTTTCAGGATGCACCTTCACTTGTTTATTTACAACTTTATTTAATACTAACTAGGTATCATAGATGCACACCTAATTTGCATATCCTCTCCTACTACAGTATTTATAAATTAGATACAGTGTCGAAAGCCATATTATCCAGATGCACAACTAATACCACGATAGAAAACAAAATCTCAAAATATCAACTTTCCATGACAAGTGGTTTGTTGAGTTCCCATGGCTGCACTTTGACAATCAGACTCAAAAAGTCATATGATTTCATTGTGCCAAGGCAGAAAATAGAGGCCTTTTTACAGGGAAATTGGAGGGGCCAGTGGACTATACCTTCATATCCACCGGTTTTTGCAACTGGAAAAAGGCAAAACAGAAATTCAATGAACACCAATCCTCCTCTCAACACAGATTCACTATATATTCAGAGGGTTCACTCAATGTAACTCCAGTGACTGTCCAGCTACATGATGGAAAAAAGCAGCAACAAGAAGAATGCAAAAGAAATCTAGCCAAACTCTAGCCAAACTAGATTCAATGCAGACAACAATGACTTGAAGCAATACCTGGCATTTGAAAACATGATCACATCTGGCAAGATTGGCAATTCGGTTATAAACTTCTATCCAGAAATCTCTGCACAACGGCTCGAGTTTCAGTTGCCCATGTTCAAAGGAACAACAAAAGCAGTATCCCTGAAAGGTGCAAAGGATGCTTGCTGTAAAATGTATGAAACAAGCCAACAGAGGTTTAGTGAAGTGTTTCTTCTCATGAAAATTTTGCTTGTATGTCCAGTATCCAGCTGCAAATGTGAACGCAGCTTTTCTGCATTAACACGGTTGAAGACGTTGTTAAGGTCAACTATGTCTCACTGCAGCTTCAACCATTAGGCAGTTTGTCACACTTACAATGATGAGGTCGACAAGATAAATTTAGAAAAGCTTATGAAAGGATTCATAAACAGATCACCACAAAGGAGGTCTACGTTTGGGAACATGTAGACTAGAGGACTAAATGAATCTTACTTCAATGAAAACTATGAATAATTATGTGCTACATTGTATTGATGTGTAATTTTCAAGAGCTCGTAAATACATTTTAATTATATTTATCAAACAACATGAACAGTTTTTCAGTAGATATAAACTTATCAAGGGTAATTATTAATTTTATTAACATTTGAAAACGTAATTCATGCAATGAAAATTATTAGTAACCTTGTCAAGTATAATGTCCATCTTTTATAATGTGCAGTGTGCAGGAATAAATTCATGTGGCAGTTAATTTGTGACACATTTGTCTTTATTCTATTAACATTTTGAAAACTGTTCACAACACCTCACTTATACAAACCTACATGGAAACCTTAAAGTATCATGGCAACAAGATTCCTCTGCGACTGCATGTTTACAGTTTTCAGGTTCACATAATCAGAGATTACCAATTTGTAAATTGAACAGTCCACATCCCCCATCCCATCGAGTGTAAAAAATCTATGCCACTAGAAATATCCTAATAAATTAGTTGGATATTTTTACAGAAATAAAGAAATTTTGGCTTCATTACTGAAGTCCTAAACTTTATTTCAAAATTCTGATGTAATAATCAAAATTTCTTTGATAAAGCAACCACCAATGCCTTGTAAATGTGGTGTATATCTGTTGGAATGTCTTTAAAGCTGGAACACTTAAAGGCACATTAAGGTGAACAACAAATAACATTTGCTAGTCCATCCATTATCCTGTGCAATTATTTTGAACTGTGCCTAATGTCTCCAATGTTGTTAAATTGTCATTATTTTTATCCAGTGAATTATGTCTGTTCATGCCATATTTTTACTTACACTTAATTGCCTTAACCTGTTTCTTTTGTTTTGTGTGCTACATCTGTTCTTGTGAATATTAGATTCCAAACATCTTTTTACAGTGGATATTGAGTGCCTGTGATCAAGGCTTATACATGAATTACCACACACTTAAACTTTTCTATTTAAATTAATTTGTTCATTTATGTGCATCCTAACTGAGCATTATGGTCAAGATGTAGAAGTGAAGAGAGAACTGATCATAACAACTTGTAAGTCATCGGCACATACTTGTACAAATGAACCAATATGTGCACAAGTAAACCAAAAATCTCCCTGTAAATAGACTCTTTCATGTTGTACAAATCACAAATAAAAAGGTGTGTAGTTGGTAAACCAAAGAATCCAGCAGTAAATAGATTCTACCATATTGTACAAATCACAAATAAAAGATATTTGGTTTGTTTTGAATTTCATGCAAAGCTACAAGAAGGGTTATCTGTGCTAATCATCCCTAATTTGACAGTGTATGACTAGAGGGAAGGGAGCTAGTCATCACCACCCACTGCCAACTCTTGGGCTACTCTTTTACCAACAAATAGTTGGGATTGACCGTCATGTTATAATACCCCCATGGCTGAAAGGGTGAGCATGTTTGGTAATGATGAGGATTGGAATCCATGATCCTCAAATTACGAGTTGAGTGACTTAGCCAATAAAAAGCTGCATTCTAATTCAACCAAGCAGTCTAGCTCTAAATATATTTATGTGGTACAAATCACACAGATTAACTAAAACTAACAAAGATAATCATATCTTATTGACAGTGTTAGCTTTATCAAGATCACCTCAGGAGGGACAACTGTCCAGGAAAATGAAACCTGGAAGTCAGTAACCTTCAGGTCAAATCTTCATTTAATGATGAAAGTTTTAACTCCTTTTTTCAAATACATTAAAAATGGTTGTAGTAACAACTTGAGTTATAATTAATATATATCACACACCTTTTTACTTGTGATGTGTACAACATGATATATTTAATATTACACACCTTTTTACTTGTGATTTGTACATGATATATTTAAGATATATAACACACCTGTTTACTTGTGATGTGTACAACATGATATATTTAATATATATTACACTCCTTTTTACTTGTGATGTGTACAACATGATATATTTAATATATATTACACACTTTTTACTTGTGATGTGTACAACATGATATATTTAATATTACACACCTTTTTACTTGTGATTTGTACCTGATATATTTAATATGTATGACACACCTTTTTACTTGTGATTTGTACATGATATATTTAAGATATATAACACACCTGTTTACTTGTGATGTGTACAACATGATATTTAATATATATTACTTTATAGATTTAATAGATAATGTTATCTCACTTGTTTATGATCTCCTTGCTGTCTCCTAACTTAAAATATCTTTTTAAATAAGTTCCTTACAGTGTTAAAAAACAGAGATAAAGGAGTCCCAGTGAAAATGTTTGCCCAAAGTCAGTTCTAGATTAGTTACTCCTGGATTTCACATAAGGTGTTTCAAGTTTTAATGTACTTCAATGACACTAATTCTATTTTTACAGTCATATTAATATTGTTATGTTTTCGAAGAAGTTCTTAAAAATACATTTACTTTTAAACTTTTCTAATTTTCCTGAGAAGCTTTTCAGTTGATATTTGTCAGAACTGTTAATAAAGATGAAATATTACAAGGTTGGATAATGCCTCTGACTTATCTATATAATTAGGAGGTAGTGAACAAAATTGTCTACCTGAATTGGAATACCATGAAAAAGGACCTCTGCTGAACTTGTGTATGTTGAAAGTGAGTTTACTCATTTAATAGGTGTGCATTGTAAATGCCTCTCTGTTGAGATCCCACTTAACAATGAAGTAGGTTCTACAAACACTGACATCTTAACAATGAAGTAGGTTCTACAAACACTGACATCTTAACAATGAAGTAGGCTCTACAAACACTGACATCTTAACAATGAAGTAGGCTCTACAAACACTGACATCTTAACAATGAAGTAGGTTCTACAAACACTGACATCTTAACAATGAAGTAGGTTCTACAAACACTGACATCTTAACAATGAAGTAGGTTCTACAAACACTGACATCTTAACAATGAAGTAGGTTCTACAAACACTGACATCTTAACAATGAAGTAGGCTCTACAAACACTGACATCTTAACAATGAAGTAGGTTCTACAAACATTGACATCTTAACAATGAAGTAGGTTCTACAAACACTGACATCTTAACAATGAAGTAGGTTCTACAAACACTGACATCTTAACAATGAAGTAGGTTCTACAAACACTGACATCTTAACAATGAAGTAGGCTCTACAAACACTGACATTTAAGATGTTTTACTCACAGGATCTTTCACTCTAATGTGGCCACCATGGACACATTATCATGGTTAACAGGAAATAATTGCTTACATTGAAAAAATAAATAAACGCCACAGCCAAATGTTTAACAGAAACGAGTGTACAAAGTTGATAAACACAGAACATTCAGTTTTGAAAAGAACACAATACATCTGTATCTCCCAAGGTCCACATTACAGAGAAATTTGTTTTTACAAAAATGAAAAGTACGTTTTTGTCCACACAAAAACCTTGACAAAGTATATTCGTTAAAAACGTTTCTATAATGAAATAATAATAAACAGACATTCTATAGTTCAGTTTAGTATGTAAACCATGTCTATAAAACAAAGAATATAACTTGCATTTTTCAAAATGGAAGAGAAATACTGACAATGTAAGTAATTAAATAAATCACAAAAAATATTATATAAAAACACAACAAATTCCTTTTAAAATCAGTTTAGTGAACAAATTAGAAAATTCAATATAATTTTTCTATTTTATGTAATGTCTGTCTCAGGTATAATTTTCACCTTCATTTCTAAAGACCATTGAGAATGTTAAGCAAATCATAAATTAATTACTTATATTTCTATATACAAGGCACATGTTAATTTTTCAGTTTTCCACTCTGTATAAAACAACACAAAATATCAAATCCACACCTTCCTACAATAGCTACTTATAAACTTTTCCTTTACAAGCTAAGTTATTCAACCCATTGCATCGATAATTCAAGCAATAGGTATCTTATTATTATTGTAAGATTACAAAGCAACCAACATTAATTTGAAGTAAGTTTTGTGAATTAACTTACTTCATAGAAGGAATTATTTATATGTACATCACAAGAACTTAATTCCATATAGAAAAGAACACTTAAACATTGACTTCAGTTACTGTATCAGTGTTCAACTAAATATATGTTCAGTTTTATCTTGTATTATCACTTCAATTAAATATATAGGTTCTGTTTATCTTGTATTACCACTTCAATTAAATATATAGGTTCTGTTTATCTTGTATTACCACTTCAAAAAAATATATAGGTTCTGTTTATCTTGTGTTACCACTTCAAAAAAAAATATAGGTTCTGTTTATCTTGTGTTACCACTTCAAAAAAAAAAAAGGTTCTGTTTATCTTGTATTACCACTTCAAAAAAAAAAAAAGGTTCTGTTTATCTTGTGTTACCACTTCAAAAAACATTTATATATATATTCAGTTTATCTTAATCACAGTTCTACAACTAAACAGGTAACATTTCTAATAGGATATCAAGCAGTAAAACAAATACATACATGCTCAAAATTTACACACTTAGCAGGCACGTATATCACTGGTTGGCCATTATAAATCATTACGAATGTATTAAAACATAATCTTAAGGTGAGAGTTCTACTAAAGACTGGCCAGAATAAACCATCAGGCATATATCACAACATAATCTTGTCCCCCCTGAGACAGTGGTAAGTCTACGGATTTACAACTCTAACATCAGGGATTCAATTCTCCTTGGTGGACACAGAAGATAGCCCCATGTAGCTTTGTTATAAGAAAAACACTCATACAACAATCTTAAAGTGAATATTATACTAGAGAGTAGATAGAATAAAGAACTAGATAAATATTACAACATAACCTTAAAAGTTCTATGAAAGATCAGCTGATATAAAACAATATAAATGTATAATAACATAATCTTAAGGTAAATGTTCTATTTAAGGTTGGATGGAATAAACCACTACATAAATATTACAATGTAACTTCACGGTGAAAGTTTAAATAAAGGCTGGCTGGAATAAACCACTACATAAATATTACAACATAACTTCACAGTGAAAGTTTAAATAAAGGCTGGCTGGAATAAACCACTACATAAATAATACACATTATCATAGATGAATTCATAATTTTTATGTTTTCCAGTTGATCATGGTCATCTTGGTTACACGTAAAGAAACCAATTTTTTCTGTATTTAACCCTGGTCACTATCATCTTCTCTCCATGTAGATGAATTATTAATTTGCATTTTCTATTTGATCATGGTCATCTTGGTGATGAGTAGAAAAACCATTTGTTTCTCTGTTTTGGACCTGTTCACCTTCATGTTTTTCTATGTAGATGAATTAATAATTCTTGTGTTTTCTATTTGATCATGGTCATCTTGGCAATAATTAGAAACACCATTTGTTTCAGTACTTTCAACCTATTTACCATCACTTTCTCTCTATGTAGATGAATTATTAATTTTTGTGTCTTCTCTTTCATCATGGTCATCTAGGTGATGGGTAGACAAACCATTTCTGTCAGCGTTTTAAATCTGTTTATCATTATTTTATCTTGAAATCGAAGAATTATTTATTTTTGTGTTTATTAGTTGATGGTGGTGATCTTCACAATAGGTTGACATACTATTTGTTTCTCTCTTTTGAACCTCTTCATCGTGATCTCCTCTCCATGTAAATGTTTTCTAGTTGATTATGGTCATCTTTGTGATAGATAGAGATACCATTTCTTTCAGTATTTTGCCTTTGTTCGTAATCATCTTCTCTCCATGTAGATAAATTATTAAATTTTTTTTGTGTTCTAATTGGTTATGGTCATCTTTGTGCTGGATAGAGACACCTTTTGTTTCAGTATTTTGAACCTGTTCACCATCATCTTCTCTCCATGTTGATGAATTATTAATTTTTTTGTTTTCTAGTTGGATCATGGTCATCTTGGTGATGGATAGAGACACCATTTGTTTCAGTATTTTGAACCTGTTCACCGTCATCTTCTCTCCATGTTGATGAATTATTAATTTTTTTGTTTTCTAGTTGATTATGGTCATCTTTGTGATGGATAGAAATGTCATTTGTTTCAGTATTTTGAACCTGTTCACCATCATCTTCTCTCCATGTTGATGAATTATTAATTTTTTTGTTTTCTAGTTGGATCATGGTCATCTTGGTGATGGATAGAGATACCATTTGTTTTTGTATTTTGAACTTGTTCACCATCATCTTCTCTCCATGTAGATGAATTATTAATTTTTTTGTTTTCTAGTTGATTATGGTCATCTTGGTGATGGATAGAGACACCTTTTGTTTCAGTATTTTGAACCTGTTCACCGTCATCTTCTCTCCATGTTGATGAATTATTAATTTTTTTGTTTTCTAGTTGATTATGGTCATCTTTGTGATGGATAGAGATGTCATTTGTGTCAGTATTTTGAACCTGTTCACCATCATCTTCTCTCCATGTTGATGAATTATTAATTTTTTTGCTTTCTAGTTGATCACGGTCATCTTGGTGATGGATAGAGACACCATTTGTTTCAGTATTTTGAACCTGTTCACCGTCATCTTCTCTCCATGTTGATGAATTATTAATTTTTTTGTTTTCTAGTTGATTATGGTCATCTTGGTGATGGATAGAAATGTCATTTGTTTCAATATTTTGAACCTGTTCGCCATTATCTTCTCTCCATGTTGATGAATTATTAATTTTTTTGTTTTCTAGTTGATCACAGTCATCTTGGTGATGGATAGAGACACCATTTGTTTTTGTATTTTGAACTTGTTCACCATCATCTTCTCTCCATGTAGATGAATTATTAATTTTTTTGTTTTCTAGTTGATTATGGTCATCTTGGTGATGGATAGAAATGTCATTTGTTTCAATATTTTGAACCTGTTCGCCATTATCTTCTCTCCATGTTGATGAATTATTAATTTTTTTGTTTTCTAGTTGATCACAGTCATCTTGGTGATGGATAGAGACACCATTTGTTTTTGTATTTTGAACTTGTTCACCATCATCTTCTCTCCATGTAGATGAATTATTAATTTTTTTGTTTTCTAGTTGATTATGGTCATCTTGGTGATGGATAGAAATGTCATTTGTTTCAATATTTTGAACCTGTTCGCCATTATCTTCTCTCCATGTTGATGAATTATTAATTTTTTTGTTTTCTAGTTGATCACAGTCATCTTGGTGATGGATAGAGATACCATTTGTTTTTGTATTTTGAACTTGTTCACCATCATCTTCTCTCCATGTAGATGAATTATTAATTTTTTTGTTTTCTAGTTGATCATGGTCATCTTGGTGATGGATAGAGACACCATTTGTTTCAGTATTTTGAATCTGTTCGCCATCATCCTCTCTCCATGTAGATGAATTATTAATTTTTTTGTTTTCTAGTTGATCTTGGTCATCTTGATGATGGATAGAGATACCATTTGTTTCTGTATTTTGAACTTGTTCACCATCATCTTCTCTCCATGTTGATGGATTATTAATTTTTTTGTTTTCTAGTTGATCATGGTCATCTTGGTGATGGATAGAGATACCATTTGTTTTTGTATTTTGAACTTGTTCACCATCATCTTCTCTCCATGTAGATGAATTATTAATTTTTTTGTTTTCTAGTTGATCATGGTCATCTTGATGATGGATAGAGATACCATTTGTTTCTGTATTTTGAACCTGTTCTCCATCATCTTCTCTCCATGTGGATGAATTATTAATTTTTTTGTTTTCTAGTTGATTATGGTCATCTTTGTGATAGATAGAGATACCATTTGTTTCTGTATTTTGAACCTGTTCTCCATCATCTTCTCTCCATGTGGATGAATTATTAATTTTTTTGTTTTCTAGTTGATCATGGTCATCTTGGTGATGGATAGAGACACCATTTGTTTCTGTATTTTGAACATGTTCACTGTCATCTTTTCCTGCAGTTGACAGATTATCTTCCTCTGGGTTCTCTATTTCTTTGTGGTCACTTTGGTTATGTGTAAACAAACCATAAATTTCTGTGCTTTGTCTTTCTTCACGATTATCATATTCTTTTATTTTTAAATTATTTCTTTCATCAGTCAGTAGTTGAGCATTTTGTCCCTGTGTTTGAATAGACAAATTATATTCCTCTGGCTTTTCTAGTCCTTTATCTTGGCTATGTGTAGACAATCCATTTTGTGATTTATTATCACCCAGCATTTCATTTTTTGATCTAAGTTGAGGAAGTGATTTACTCTCCTCAAATTTATTGCCAAATTGTTCTTCATTGGAACAAGTCAGATGTCCATGAAAGTGTTCATTGGATCCCTTATGGTTTAAATCATCTAACCATTGATCATAATTATTTACTGAGGCACCTCCTGGTGGTTTGTTTGGCCAGGGGTAATAAGAGGTGCCTCTCGATACACTAAAAAATTATTACTATTATTTTCTTTTTGTTCAACATGTAAATTGATATTATTACCTTGATGTGTAACATGGTTTTCTTTGACAATGTGCATTTCACTAGTGGAGTCCTGAGGCTGAATAGTGTTCATAAACGAGTTCTGTATTTCTCTACTGGTACCAGGTTGATTTGATAAATTATTAGAGCTTACAGGATTTGGTTCACTCTTTTGGTTAATACTTTCATCTGTCTGATGTTTGGAGTGGTTTTCATTATCCATTCTAACAATTTTTGTTTTGTTCATCTCATCTTTTGCAGAATTCTTATTCTTTGGGCATTGGTCCATTTCATTATTAGAATATCTGTATTCTCTAATTATTTCCTTTTGCATAAGAATAGGATTAATTGAGGTGTCTTGCATATTTCCTTCAAGTTTCGGTTGACCAGAATAATTTTCAACATATACTGTCTCATTATCTTGGCTTATTCTAGGTTTGTCTTCCTGATTTTCTGTAGAACTCTGGTTGTTCTGTGAGCATTGGTCCACTTTATTATTAGAATATCTATATTCTCTAATTATCTCTCTTCGAGTCATGTTAGGGTTAGTTGATGGCTCATTCCAATGCATGGCATCATTTGATGTCATCTGATAACTGTTGATTTTTTGATAGGAGTGATTTAAGTCAGGTGGTTGCTGTTTATATTCACCATAAACCAGGGTAATTCTGTCTTGTGGCTCCAACTGTTGGTGAATGTTTTCCCGTTGTTCTGTTGCATGAAAAGTGTTTTGAATGCCAGAATTACATTGAGGTTTTTCATTTTCTTCGAATCTTTTAACAAAGCGCTGCTCAACCTCAAATTTGTCTCTCCAGCAAGAGTCTTCACCATGTATTATTTGACTTCTACCTTTTTCTTCTGGCATAGTAAAGTTACCATTCTCAGCTGCTTGAGTTCTGCTGTATTGTACTGGTCGACTAAACATATCTCCATCCACGTTGGGTATGTAGACATCACTGTTGGTTCTGTGATATCTAGAAAACTTAAGCTGTTGATCTCTAGGATCTGACTCATCCCTGTACACAATCTTTCTGGGCTGATGTAGTGCATCATATGATCGAGAATCTCTTTGTTCTTGTCTGTCTTTGATGCTCTCTTGCTGACTTACACTACGAAAAATCTCTTCTTCATCAGCTTCACCCCTATACCTTAAAGTATGAACTTCAGGGTCATGAATAGGACTTTTAATATAAAGAATTTCTGTTCTTTTTGGTTTGTTGCTCTCATCAAATTGATAAGCCCTGTACCTATCTCCATCTTTCCACTGACCATTTTTTATATTTCTGTGAACAACATAGTAATTTCCTACTTGTTGGCCACCAGTTATGTCTCTTGGCAACTCTGTATATCTGATCCGGTCATCTGGTGATACTAATCTTCTTTCATGATATACCTTCTCTACTCTTTCATGCCTGTAATCCCTATGGTTATCCATACGGCCTCGCCTGTGATTGGGCGAGATCTGGCTGTATTTCCACACACGAGCTTCATCTTCATGCCATGGCTCTTTTCTGACACAACATGTGAAAAAATGAAGTTTTTTATAAAAGCCAACACAAAAATATTTTATCTTCATATGCATTAGGTTTATTAAATATAATAATTTTTTTATGTTTGTAGAAAGTTGTTCACTTTCCTGGTTACAAAGTGCATTAAATGTAATAATTTTATACATGTTTGTAGATATAATAATGTTTGGTGTGACAGGGATTCAGACTTGCGACACTCGGATTATGAGTTGAATGCCTTAACCACCTGACCGTGCTGAGCCTTTAAAGTTCTAAACTATGGACTGAAATCAGTGTTAGTAAAACATTAAGAGGAAAATTGTTCTAATAATGTATTAGATATTCACAAATAATTATACACCTTCATTCTCATTGTATAAAATAAATATCCTTTTTTATCATTGTTAACAGTTACAAACAAGCATTTTTACGATATATTTTGATCACAATTCTTGACAGTGACATAGACATTTTGTGTGACATATTCTGTTTAAAGATGATTTTAGTACGTTACTGAAGCATTATAGATATGTTCCTTCTACAGTATCCATGCAGACATTGTTTGCTCTTACATTTCCCCATTGTAGCATCCAAATGTGGAGGATTTATTTTTAATAAACTTCAAATTTGACTAAAAAACTATTACCTTTGTCCATCCTTATTCTCTGCTGACCCCTTCTCTTGTATGGTAACAATGTGCTCAACAGGTCCAACTTTGTTGCTTGCTTTCATGTATTCTTTTCTCCTGAAATGTCATGTTGAAAACTTTTAAATGTTTCTTAATAAAAAGTACTAACTGGAGTAAAGAATGGTACAGTTTTTAGTAGAACACGTTTAAATTGACTTAAACATTTAAATAACAATTGCAGAAGGTAATGTGCTGTAAATTAATCCAAATATAATTATTTCTATTGGTTAAACATACAAAAATGATGATTTCTTAAAGCTACTAAAATTTTAAAAAAGTATTATTAAATGCAGAGAAATAAAATTATTTTAATAAGGATGTTGTCTTACCACACTTTTCCTCTATAGCAGCAACAACAGTACATCAACAACAAGAGAAGCAGTAACAGTAGAATTATGACAATTGTAATTAGAAACCAGAAAACGATGTCATAATCTTCCTGTCTGACTTCCCTGATCTAAAAACACCAAAAACAAGACAAGAATATCAAATTAAAAACAACAACGTTACCAATGCTAGCTTCCGACTGGCCCTTTCATAACCATTCTGTTTATTTTCATAAGAGTTTGACAGTTTTAAAGAGAACTGATAATTTGTAAATAGATTACATCAGATATACCTGGTGTGATATGCTGCTGTACAATCTCTTTAGTTTGGGAAAAAAGTCCAGCATCTTGTTCACAGCAAATAAATACCAATTTAGTAACTTCACTATTAAAAACAACAACAAAATAATAGCCAATAAAGGTGGCTCTTCTTTTAACCTTTCTTTCTTAATAAAACTGGTGTACAATTGTGTTAAAAGATAAATAATCCAAACACAGTATCATATAAATGCATATTATATGATAGATACATTGTTAACGATGTGTGTTTAATTATTTATGATATTCAAAAGCACCAACAGATAAAAATAAAAAAAAGTTAGATCTGAAAAAAATCAAATAACCCGATCGATTTACTAAAGGTGGACTTTTATCTGGTCACCAACTGGAATAACAAAATAGACCAACTGTATTTAAATGTATTCATTAGTAGCCACAAGTAACGTGAAAAAGGAAAAATCGTCACATAAGAATCATTCAACTTGTGTTCACATTCTCTGTTCTGGTACAAAGTTTAATGTTTAGGAATTGTATAGTTTGTATTTTATGTTTATGAACTAAACAGACACAGTATATTTTAAGCTCTGTATATCTGTTATTCATCAGGGACCAAATTGCCATTATTAAAGGTAGGCTTTTATCAGGAACAAACTGCACTATCAGAGACAAACTGCTATTATTAAAAGTAGGCTTACAACAGGAACAAACTGCATTATTAAAGGTAGGCTTTCATCAGGAACAAACTGTTATTATTAAAGGTAGGCTTTCATCAGGAACAAACTGTTATTATTAAAGATGGGCTTTCATCAGGAACAAACTGTTATTATTAAAGATGGGCTTTCATCAGGAACAAACTGTTATTATTAAAGATGGGCTTTCATCAGGAACACACAGCTATTATTGAAACTGAACTTTCATTGTGAAGTTTTATTTTTATGGTCTTATTGTAAAGGTACATAAATTCTTACCTCACTTTTGTCTTGTAGAATATACTGCCGACCATAGATTGTGCTGTAAAGGAAATAAGTAACACACATATTACATATTCACTAATACATTGAAGAGTGTAAAGGTGTTGCCTTTGTCTACTCTACATCAAGTGTTAAATAGTGTAGATAGAAATAATTCCTTTGTTTATTGCATGTCAATTGCCGTACAGCATGGAGGAAATGTCTGTCATTACTTCATGTCAAGTGCTGAACAGTTGGGGGGAGATGGTTTTATTTTAATTCAGCTCAAAAGTGAACAGTATATAGATAATGTTTTCGTCTACTCCCTGCCAAACGTTAAAAAGTGTAGAGGACAAGCCTTTGTATACTTCAGAGGAGGAGAGAAAATTTCTTTGTTTACCAAATGTCAAGTGTTGATGGAGTTATATAAAGGATATGCCTTTGTCTTACTTTTTCTCAAGTGTTGAACAGTGTGGAAGACAAGCATTTGTCACCTGTATGTCTAGTGTTCAACAGTGTGGAGGACTGTGGTGGTCATATCATAGAAAGCCCTTTGTGCAGCTATATGCTTAATATGAAACAACAACATAAAAGCAATGATCCAAGAGGCCATTTGTCTCCAATAACGAAACTATTCAATGATTTCCATCATTAACATCATCCACTTTTTTTACTGTTTCTTTCAAAAGCAATGGTCCAAGAGGCCATTTGTCTCCAATAACGAAACTATTCAATGATTTCCATCACTAACACCATCCACTTTTTTTACTGTTTCTTTCAAAAGCAATGGTCCAAGAGGTCATTTGTCTCCAATAACGAAACTATTCAATGATTTCCATCACTAACACCATCCACTTTTTTTACTGTTTCTTTCAAAAGCAATGGTCCAAGAGGTCATTTGTCTCCAATAACGAAACTATTCAATGATTCCCATCACTAACACCATCCACTTTTTTTACTGTTTCTTTCAAAAGCAATGATCCAAGAGGCCATTTGTCTCCAATAACGAAACAATTCAATGATTCCCATCAATAACATCATCCACTTTTTCACTTTCTTTCAAAAGCAATGATCCAAGAGGCCATTTGTCTCCAATAACGAAACTATTCAATGATTCCCATCAATAACATCATCCACTTTTTCACTTTCTTTCAAAAGCAATGATCCAAGAGGCCATTTGTCTCCAATAACGAAACAATTCAATGATTCCCATCACTAACATCATCCACTTTTTCACTGTTTCTTTCAAAAGCAATGATCCAAGAGGCCATTTGTCTCCAAAACGAGACTATTCTATGATTTCCATCACTAACTTCATCCACTTTTTACTGTTTCTTTCACTTTCTTCTTGGGAGAAAAAAATACAATCTTAGGAAATTTATGAAAGTTAAAATCTCATTTTTAAGGTATATAAGGGGAACATTGTTTTTCATTTCAGGTGGTGAAAAAAATTTAATATATCAAAATTACTTGTTTACAAAAGTTTATTTTCAAATTTGTTAAAATCTACCACAATGGCCAATCCTTAAATTGAGCTCTCTTGTTTTGCTAGTATAATGAGCTAGCATAACACTGATCTAGCCTGGTACTGAGATAGTTCAGTGTTTTTAGTGCACTGATCTAGCCTGGTACTGAGATAGTTCAGTGTTTTTAGTGCACTGATCTAGCCTGGTACTGAGATAGTTCAGTGTTTCTAGTGCACTGATCTAGCCTGGTACTGAGATAGTTCAGTGTTTCTAGTGCACTGATCTAGCCTGGTACTGAGCTAGTTTAGTGTTTCTAGTGCACTGATCTAACCTGGTACTGAGCTAGTTTAGTGTTTCTAGTGTACCAATCTAGCCTGGTACTGAGCTAGTTTAGTGTTTCTAGTGCACTGATCTAGCCTGGTACTGAGCTAGTTTAGTGTTTCTAGTGCACTGATCTAACCTGGTACTGAGCTAGTTTAGTGTTTCTAGTGCACTGATCTAGCCTGGTACTGAGATAGTTTAGTGTTTCTAGTGCACTGATCTAGCCTGGTACTGAGATAGTTTAGTGTTTCTAGTGCACTGATCTAGCCTGGTACTGAGATAGTTTAGTGTTTCTAGTGCACTAATCTAGCCTGGTACTGAGCTAGTTTAGTGTTTCTAGTGCACTGATCTAGCCTGGTACTGAGCTAGTTTAGTGTTTCTAGTGCACTGATCTAGCCTGGTACTGAGATAGTTCAGTGTTTCTAGTGCACTGATCTAGCCTGGTACTGAGATAGTTCAGTGTTTCTAGTGCACTGATCTAGCCTGGTACTGAGATAGTTCAGTGTTTCTAGTGCACTGATCTAGCCTGGTACTGAGCTAGTTTAGTGTTTCTAGTGCACTGATCTAGCCTGGTACTGAGATAGTTTAGTGTTTCTAGTGCACTAATCTAGCCTGGTACTGAGCTAGTTTAGTGTTTCTAGTGCACTGATCTAGCCTGGTACTGAGCTAGTTTAGTGTTTCTAGTGCACTGATCTAGCCTGGTACTGAGATAGTTCAGTGTTTCTAGTGCACTGATCTAGCCTGGTACTGAGATAGTTCAGTGTTTCTAGTGCACTGATCTAGCCTGGTACTGAGCTAGTTTAGTGTTTCTAGTGCACTGATCTAGCCTGGTACTGAGATAGTTCAGTGTTTCTAGTGCACTGATCTAGCCTGGTACTGAGATAGTTCAGTGTTTCTAGTGCACTGATCTAGCCTGGTACTGAGCTAGTTTAGTGTTTCTAGTGCACTGATCTAGCCTGGTACTGAGCTAGTTTAGTGTTTCTAGTGTACCAATCTAGCCTGGTACTGAGCTAGTTTAGTGTTTCTAGTGTACCAAGCTAGCCTGGTACTGAGCTAACCTAGTGATACTAGCATGTGGATTTAGTGCAGCATTTCTAGTTGTTTCTTCAATATTCAAATAGCCTATTGTTAGCACACTTAGATGGTCTGGTGTTTGTAATATAATAAACTAGTCTGGTGTTTATAGCACAGTGAGTTAGTTTGGTGTTTCTAGTATATTGAGCTGATTTAGGATTTACAGTATAACAAACTAGAACAGTATAACAGTATTTACAGTATAACAAACTAGAACAGTATAACAAACTGTATAACAGTATTTACAGTATAACAAACAGTATTTACAGTATAACAAACTGTATAACAGTATTTACAGTATAACAAACTAGAACAGTATAACAAACTGTATAACAGTATTTACAGTATAACAAACTGTATAACAGTATTTACAGTATAACAAACTGTATAACAGTATTTACAGTATAACAAACTGTATAACAGTATTTACAGTATAACAAACTGTATAACAGTATTTACAGTATAACAAACTGTGTTACAGTATTTACAGTATAACAAACTGTGTTACAGTATTTACAGTATAACAAACTGTGTTACAGTATTTACAGTATAACAAACTGTATAACAGTATTTACAGTATAACAAACTGTGTTACAGTATTTACAGTATAACAAACTGTATAACAGTATTTACAGTATAACAAACAGTATAACAGTATTTACAGTATAACAAACTGTATAACAGTATTTACAGTATAACAAACTGTATAACAGTATTTACAGTATAACAAACAGTATAACAGTATTTACAGTATAACAAACTGTATAACAGTATTTACAGTATAACAAACTGTATTACAGTATTTACAGTATAACAAACTAGAACAGTCTTTCTGGTACAGTGAGTGAGCCTATTGTTTCTAATATGATGAGTTACTTCGTATTTCTAACATACTGAACTAGCCAAAAGTTTTGTTTTGAATACAATGAGGTAACCAGGTGTTTCTATTATACAAAGTATGTCTGGTGTTTCTAGTATCCAAAGCTGGTCAAGTATTTCTATTGTACAAAGTTAGTCTTGTATTCTAGGATATAAAACTAGTGACTGTTGTAAATATGTATTAACCTTTACTTTCATTTAATCCCTCATACATAACCTGAATACTTCCATACCTGATGGCATCCTCCATGCTGAAGACATCAATGACTGAATTCAGTGGGTAAGCTACCCATGCATGAGCCACAGAGCTAGGAAATAATTATTTTCAGTTCAGTAATTGTAATCAATCGAATTAATGAAACAATAATGTGTCAACATTACTAAGACTGACATAAGGACATAAAAATATGACTAGTGACTCATTTCTACTTATCACAATGACTTGTGACTAATGTCTACTCATAACAATATGACTTAAGTGTTTCTTTAAAAAAAAAAGTATGTGAAATAACTGACTAGGAAGACTGAAACTAGTAATAATAAACTTCAGAGAATACCTAAAACAATGGAGAATATTTAGGACCAACAGATAAATCTAGATTTAAACATAATGAAGAAATACATAAATAGTTTTATTTCTAATGTCAAGAAAAAAATGGATGAGCTCAAACTGAAACAGAAGATAAGATATAATAAGAAATATTAGAGGTTGTTAGATGTTGTTGTATGCTTGTAAGTAGGAATAACTTTTATTCATTGATCTATAAACTTTTATTGGGAGCATTATTTGTTGTTTAGATGACTGATGAGGTATAAATTTAGTGCACATAGAATTTGGTAGAGCTTTGATAGAATTCAAACAATAGATTACCAAAAATCATATTAATTGAGGTTGGAAAAAAGACTAGTAATTGGATTGAAAAAGAATTTTAGAGGGGAAAATGGAAATGACTGTTATTAATGGAATCTATTGCCACTGACAGGTCGGTGTTTGAGCCTATGTTTTCTGAGTTTATTGAAGTTTTCTTAATATTTTTTTACAGATTTTATATTTTCCCTGACCTTTCAACTATTTTTTTCTAGTTCTGTTACCATCTTGCAACATATCTTTAGATAAAAAAATTGTGATTAATATATATAGTCATTATATGACCTAACTGGCAATAAAATCAAGGTCAACAGAAACACACTATTCGTTTAGCACTCTCATGACTTCGTTAGCTACACCACAAACAATCTGTCCAAATCATCAGACTTGGCTGTCATTTAAAATAAGGCTAAACCAACAGAAATATATTATTGGCTAAATACTTGCATGACTTCATGAGCAATGCTATAAACAGCAAGACTGAGTTAACTGACTTTGCTATCATGGTAATTAAGTTTTCATCAACAAAAACACAAGTTTAATACTTTTATGAATTCAAGAGCTACACTACAAAAAGCCTAATTACCTCGAATGGCTGCCATTGTAAGGACGAACAGAGTAAATACTGACTCTTGCTCCAGTAAGAGTATTGAAAGACCTAAATTGGATCAGAAAATAAATGTCTAAAAAATTAATTAAACTATAAAAATATGATTAATATTTATATTTTGTTTTCGTAATGTTATTTGAATAATTAATTAATACTCTTCACCTTTGCTACAGTATTATATCTATTTGTGTTCAAAGATTATCCTCGCAAAAACATTTTTTCAGTCAAGAAAAGTTTAATTTAAAATAACTTTTGCAACAAACATCAAATTAATACACAGTTAGTGCAGGCAGTTAATGAGCAACTAAAATGTGTACTTAAAAACACACAAAACAAGTAACAATGTTTCCTCCCCTCTTTGAAAATGTATCCATTATTGATGACATGTCTTGGACAGTTTGATTTATGTTGAATTTAGCACAAAGCTACCTACGTGAAGGGCTATTTGTGCTGATCGTCCCTAGTTTAACAATAAAAAACTAGAGGTAAGGAGCTAGTTATCATAATCTACCACCAACTCTTGGGTTGAGTGGGAATGATCATCACATTATAATGTCCCTCACACTTTCAAGCATGTTTATAAGAACAGAGATCGAATCCATAACCCTCAGGTTGTGAGTCAAGCTCCCTGATTGTAGGTAGCATTGTATATATTTAACCTATTATAAATATGGTGCATAACAGTGTAATATAAAGTGTGAATGCATTCAAGGCAATAATTAGTATTGGTTTAATAGTGTTCATTGATGCTGATTTATGTAGTTACTACAAAAATTAAAAACATCACATACAAACAATACCTTTGATATACAACTGGTTTCTTTACTTAGTACAACAATGACATGTCATATACAAACAATACCTTAGATATACAACTGGTTTCTTTACTTAGTACAACAATAACATACGTCACATACAAACAACACCATAGATATACAACTGGTTTCTTTACTTAGTACAACAATAAAAAAACGTCACATTCAAACAACACCACAGATATACAACTGGTTTCTTTACTTAGTACAAAAATTAAAAACGTCACATTCAAACAACACCATAGATATACAACTGGTTTCTTTACTTAGTACAACAATAAAAAAACGTCACATTCAAACAACACCACAGATATACAACTGGTTTCTTTACTTAGTACAAAAATTAAAAACGTCACATTCGAACAACACTATAGATATACAACTGGTTTCTTTACTTAG
The DNA here is from genome assembly GCA_011833715.1 of Carcinoscorpius rotundicauda. Lineage (NCBI taxonomy): Eukaryota > Metazoa > Arthropoda > Merostomata > Xiphosura > Limulidae > Carcinoscorpius > Carcinoscorpius rotundicauda. The sequence continues at coordinate 47,301,444 of CM022406.1, read as the reverse complement.
TACAACAATGACATACGTCACATACAAACAATAACTTAGATATGCAACTGGTTTCTTTACTTAGTAAAACAATGACATATGTCACATACAAACAACACCACAGATATACAACTGGTTTCTTTACTTAGTACAACAATCACATACGTCACCTCTCAATCTCATATTTTCGGTGGAAAATCTCCTCTGCAGGTAGTGGAATGATAAACATTATTGTACGGTTAAGATATTCCTAGATAAAATACAAATACCTGAAGATAACTGTTGAGAGTAGCAGCAAATAAAAAGCACTAGTATTACTGTTATCAATACTGAAAAAATATTTGTAGGTACAATTTGAAAGATGTTAATTAATATGAAATAAATGCCAGTGTTATCAAGGATGTCATGAAAGTAACTCATAGTTTATCTCATTAACAACATGAATAGGGAAGAAACATTACATGTAATAGTATAATTACAAAATAAACACAGGCTTTAACAGCAGGAATATGGAACAAACACTACTGATAAAGTTTTGAATACAGAATAAGCATTACCCTATAACCCGAGTGCATTCAAAGAAGAAAGATCCACGTTTTGAAAGCACTCGAGTTACAGGGTTTCTATTTCCTTTTCATCAAAACTTCTTGGACCTACGTAATTTTAAAAACATCATGAAAATGAAAGAAATAATACTGATAATGGTATTACTGGGGGATAAACACTGCTGTTGCTGGTGTGAATACAGAACAAATAGTGGTGATAACGATGTGTATGTAGAGTAATCTTGTACTACAGAAAAAGAAACATGATTATTTGATAACTATGTGTAAAACATTAATGAAATATCACTTACCTGGTTATGGACCTGCACTTCCACACTCGACGACTGCACTGGAATGCCCTGATCATGAGCTCTCACGTTTAGGGTTATGGGAGGCAAATTGTGGCTTTCCTGATTTGTTACATCAGCTAAGGGTTCCTTCAAAGTTATCTCTCCTGAGATGGGATTTATTTGAAACTTGTCTTGGTAATTACCACTTATTATTTCATAAGTCACATTACTATTGGGGCCAATCTCGTCTGCATCAAAAGCCTAGTGAAACAAAAATTGAAACAGAAAATGATAATAATTAAGTCATTATGATGAATTAACTCTGAATCGTTTTAATCAAAATGCATAATTTCACACGAAATTCAAGGAAAATGAATCACTACCTGTAGTTTTTATTAACCACATTTATAAACGAAAATCAAAGGGTCTCATCAAAACGAAATAAAACACATGTAATTAAATAAGTATAAATATATATATATATATATATATGGATATTTTCTAATTGAAAATAAAATAATTGAAATAAAAATAAAAAACTGCACAAATTAAAAGAACCCCTAAGGAATAGGGTATACTGTGGGTTATAAAATGCACTCTATGTTTTAGAGGTGAAAGCGAGAAATAGAACCCATACTGTGATGATGACACAGCATCTATCAGCCTCAACGTCTATTCACCAGTTTGTTTGTTTGTTTTGGAATTTCGCACAAAGCTACTCGAGGGCTATCTGCGCTAGCCGTCCCTAATTTAGCAGTGTAAGACTAGAGGGAAGGCAGCTAGTCATCACCACCCACTGCCAACTCTTGGGCTACTCTTTTACCAACGAATAGTGGGATTGACCGTCACTTTATACACCCCCACGGCTGGGAGGGCGAGCATGTTTAGCGCGACGCGGGCGCGAACTCGCGACCCTCGGATTACGAGTGCACTCTTTAACGCGCTCGGCCATGCCAGGCCTATTCACCAGTCTCACAAGAAGAAATTCAAGATGACTAATAACTCTAGCAAAATTAACATTTTTGATGAAAGAAATATCTTCTCACTTTAAATACATAAACTCCCCTTATCAAAGAATTATATTTTTACATCTTCTTAGATAGTGTAACATTTGCACCAATAAACAACTCTTAATACCTGATTTGAATATATTAGTAGCAACTGATTTTTAATAGCTTTATCAAAAAAAACCTTATGAAAAATTTTAAATCATTATGTAAAAATGATTTTACATAAAATAGCATGGATGTCAAAGAAAAATTTATACCTTGACTTTGTTAATAAAGATACAGCTATACCTTTACTATTAATCTCTGATTAAAAGACCTCATGTCAGTGTTTAACACAGCATCATAACGAGGCTGCAGAAAAACTGGTATATTGTCATTGGCATCCATCAAACGAATCAATAGTTCTACAACATTCTTATTGCCTCTGCCGAGGTTGTCCCGAGCTTCCACAATCAGGGTATACTCCGGAATTCGTTCTCTATCCATCTCTTCAAGTGTCTGCAGAGTGATAACTCCAGTCTCTGAATTTAACATTAAGCTAAACAACAAATATAAAAATTTGTCTAATATATCAGCCTGGTATTAAAACAACAATAAAGTTAATATAAATAACAAATGTAAAGATGTGTCTAGAATATCAACCTGGAAATAGTAAAACAACAATAAAGTTAATATAAATAACAAGTGTAAAGATGTGTCTAGAATATCAACTTGGAAACAGTAAAACAACAATAAAGTTAATATAAATAACAAGTGTAAAGATGTCTCTTTACACGCATATGTATGCGTAAAGACAAAAACAGGTATTTTGATCTGAGAAAAAAAACAGACTTGGGGGGGGGCTCAATCATTGAAAAAACTGAAAGTGTGAATCTGCATGTAAACATGATAGTACACCTACATTCTCACTCAAAATATTCGAAAATTTGTACAAATATTTGTATAGCGTTAAAAAACGTTAATTCATTCCAATGTCGCCTGTGATATTTCACACCATTCTGTGATTTAAAATAATATTTTAGCTATATGTATTAAGAATCTTTTAGTCTCTCTAACTTTGACTTACTTTTGGGCAATAGGTCCGTTGATTGACGTGTACCGAACTTTTCCAAAATCTCCAGTGTCTTTATCAGTAGCCTGAAAAAAATAAGAATTAGAAAACCTTCAGCTCAACAACTTTACAATAAAACACCTTCAGTCCAACAAGCTCAAATAACTATACTATAAAACACCTTCAGTCCAACAACCTGAAATAACTATACTATAAAACACCTTCAGTCCAACAAGCTCAAATAAATATACCGTAAAACACCTTTAGTCCAACAAGCTCAAATAACTATACTATAAAACACCTTCAGTCCAACAAGCTCAAATAACTATACCGTAAAACACCTTCAGTCCAACAAGCTCAAATAACTATACCGTAAAACACCTTCAGTCCAACAAGCTCAAATAACTATACCATAAAACACCTTCAGTCCAACAAGCTCAAATAACTATACCATAAAACACCTTCAGTCCAACAAGCTCAAATAACTATACCATAAAACACCTTCAGTCCAACAAGCTCAAATAACTATACTATAAAACACCTTCAGTCCAACAACCTGAAATAACTATACTATAAAACACCTTCAGTCCAACAACCTGAAATAACTATACTATAAAACACCTTCAGTCCAACAAGCTCAAATAAATATACCATAAAACACCTTCAGTCCAACAAGCTCAAATAACTATACTATAAAACACCTTCAGTCCAACAAGCTCAAATAACTATACCATAAAACACCTTCAGTCCAACAAGCTCAAATAACTATACCATAAAACACCTTCGGTCCAACAAGCTCAAATAACTATACCGTAAAACACCTTCAGTCCAACAAGCTCAAATAACTATACCATAAAACACCTTCAGTCCAACAAGCTCAAATAACTATACCATAAAACACCTTCAGTCCAACAAGCTCAAATAACTATACCATAAAACACCTTCAGTCCAACAAGCTCAAATAACTATACTATAAAACACCTTCAGTCCAACAACCTGAAATAACTATACTATAAAACACCTTTAGTCCAACAACCTGAAATAACTATACTATAAAACACCTTCAGTCCAACAAGCTCAAATAAATATACCATAAAACACCTTCAGTCCAACAAGCTCAAATAACTATACTATAAAACACCTTCAGTCCAACAAGCTCAAATAACTATACCATAAAACACCTTCAGTCCAACAAGCTCAAATAACTATACCATAAAACACCTTCGGTCCAACAAGCTCAAATAACTATACTATAAAACACCTTCAGTCCAACAAGCTCAAATAACTATACTATAAAACACCTTCAGTCCAACAACCTGAAATAACTATACTATAAAACACCTTCAGTCCAACAACCTGAAATAACTATACTATAAAACACCTTCAGTCCAACAAGCTCAAATAAATATACCATAAAACACCTTCAGTCCAACAAGCTCAAATAACTATACTATAAAACACCTTCAGTCCAACAAGCTCAAATAACTATACTATAAAACACCTTCAGTCCAACAAGCTCAAATAACTATACCATAAAACACCTTCAGTCCAACAAGCTCAAATAACTATACTATAAAACACCTTCAGTCCAACAAGCTCAAATAACTATACCATAAAACACCTTCAGTCCAACAAGCTCAAATAACTATACCATAAAACACCTTCAGTCCAACAAGCTCAAATAACTATACCATAAAACACCTTCAGTCCAACAAGCTCAAATAACTATACTATAAAACACCTTCAGTCCAACAACCTGAAATAACTATACTATAAAACACCTTCAGTCCAACAACCTGAAATAACTATACCATAAAACACCTTCAGTCCAACAAGCTCAAATAACTATACCATAAAACACCTTCAGTCCAACAAGCTCAAATAACTATACCATAAAACACCTTCGGTCCAACAAGCTCAAATAACTATACTATAAAACACCTTCAGTCCAACAAGCTCAAATAACTATACTATAAAACACCTTCAGTCCAACAACCTGAAATAACTATACTATAAAACACCTTCAGTCCAACAACCTGAAATAACTATACTATAAAACACCTTCAGTCCAACAAGCTCAAATAAATATACCATAAAACACCTTCAGTCCAACAAGCTCAAATAACTATACTATAAAACACCTTCAGTCCAACAAGCTCAAATAACTATACTATAAAACACCTTCAGTCCAACAAGCTCAAATAACTATACCATAAAACACCTTCAGTCCAAAAAGCTCAAATAACTATACTATAAAACACCTTCAGTCCAACAAGCTCAAATAACTATACCATAAAACACCTTCAGTCCAACAAGCTCAAATAACTATACCATAAAACACCTTCAGTCCAACAAGCTCAAATAACTATACTATAAAACAATACACCTATCAAAACCAAATGATTAGTTAGCAAGAATTTCTAATATAGAACTAGAAATAGCTTTAACATAAAACAATTTGATTTTCTATGCAAAGATAATATTTACTGAGATTTTATGCACAATGTATGGTTTGAATGAACAAAATAATTATTATAGAAATTGCTTGTGAAAGTTCTTTACTCTATGTATAGACATACTCTATAAATGGGTATATTTAGGATACTGTTTATTACATTTTATGTACTATGTGTGGTTTGAATGAATTACACTATTACAGAATTAGTACAATATGAAAATTCTATACCCTGAGTAAAGGCATACTCATACTCATTCATTATATTCATTGAAACCACATGTAATACACATATAACTGAGTAAAGGCATACTCATACTCATTCATTATATTCATTCATACCACATGTAATACACATATAACTGAGTAAAGGCATACTCATACTCATTCATTATATTCATTCATACCACATGTAATACACATATAACTGAGTAAAGGCATACTCATACTCATTCATTATATTCATTCATACCACATGTAGTACACATATAACCTAGTAAAGGCATACTCATACTCATTCATTATATTCATTCATACCACATGTAATACACATATAACTGAGTAAAGGCATACTCATACTCATTCATTATATTCATTCATACCACATGTAATACACATATAACTGAGTAAAGGCATACTCATACTCATTCATTATATTCATTGAAACCACATGTAATACACATATAACTGAGTAAAGGCATACTCATACTCATTCATTATATTCATTCATACCACATGTAATACACATATAACTGAGTAAAGGCATACTCATACTCATTCATTATATTCATTCATACCACATGTAATACACATATAACTGAGTAAAGGCATACTCATATTCATTCATTATATTCATTCATACCACATGTAGTACACATATAACCTAGTAAAGGCATACTCATACTCATTCATTATATTCATTCATACCACATGTAATACATATATAACTGAGTAAAGGCATACTCATACTCATTCATTATATTCATTCATACCACATGTAATACACATATAACTGAGTAAAGGCATACTCATACTCATTCATACCACATGTAGTACACATATAATTGAGTAAAGGCATACTCAGTGGATGGGTATATTTAAGATACTGCTTACTCAGTTATATGTGTACTACATGTGGTATGAATGAGTATGAGTATGCCTTTACTCAGTTATATGTGTATTACATGTGGTATGAATGAATCACAAAATTATAGTCATTGCTAAGCTATTTCAATATTTGTGGCTAACAACGTTTTAATTTATCTCAATCTTTATGGCTAATGAACTACAAACTAACATCAATATTTGTGGCTAACAACGTTTTAATTTATCTCAATCTTTATGGCTAATGAACTACAAACTAACATCAATATTTGTGGCTAACAACGTTTTAATTTACCTCAATCTTTATGGCTAATGAACTACAAACTAACATCAATATTTGTGGCTAACAACGTTTTAATTTACCTCAATCTTTATGGCTAATGAACTACAAACTAACATCAATATTTGTGGCTAACAACGTTTTAATTTACCTCAATCTTTATGGCTAATGAACTACAAACTAACATCAATATTTGTGGCTAACAACGTTTTAATTTACCTCAATATTTATGGCTAATGAACTACAAACTAACATCAATAGTTTTGGTTAACAACGTTTTAATTTACCTCAATATTTATGGCTAATGAACTACAAACTAACATCAATAGTTTTGGTTAACAACGTTTTAATTTACCTCAATCTTTATGGCTAATGAACTACAAACTAACATCAATAGTTTTGGTTAATTTAGTATTAATTTAAATCAATATTTGTAGATAATAACGACTAACTTGCATCAATACTTGTATAATGACGAACTAATTTACATCAATATTTGAAACTTTAACGATCTAATTCACATGCATTTTTGTGGCAATAACATATTAACTTAACTCAATATATCTCACTAATAACATACTAACTAACCTCAATATTTGACGCTGATAACGTATTAACTTACCTCAATTTACATGAGTAATAACGTGCTAACTTACTTAAATATTAGCGATTAATAACATACTAAAGTATGTTATAATAAAGTAACAGCTTACACCAATATTTGTAATTAATAACGTACAAACTCATACCAATATTTGTGTCTAATAAAGTAGTAACTTACATCAATATTTGTGATTGATAATGTACTAACTTAAATCAATAACTGTTATTAATAACAAACTAATGTTCATTAACATTTGTGATTAATAACGTACTGATTTACTTCAATATTTGCCATTACTAACAAAATAACTTGCATCAATACTTGTGATTAATAACATAATGACTTACATCAATATTTTTCATTAATAACGTACTAACAAATCAATATTGGTCATTAATAATGTGCTAACTAACCTCAATATTTGTAGATAATAAAGTACTAAATTAACTAATTACTTGTTTTTAACAACGTGCTAGCTTACATCAGTATTTGTGAATAACAACGTGCTAACTTACATCAGTATTTGTGAATAACAACGTGCTAACTTACATCAGTATTTGTGAATAACAACGTGCTAACTTACATCAGTATTTGTGAATAAGAACGTGCTAACTTACATCAGTATTTGTAAATAATAACTTACTAACTTACATCAGTATTTGTAAATAATAACTTACTAACTTACATCAGTATTTGTAAATAATAACTTACTAACTTACATCAGTATTTGTAAATAATAACTTACTAACTTACATCAGTATTTGTAAATAATAACTTACTAACTTACATCAGTATTTGTAAATAATAGCGTACTAACTTACATCAGGATTTGTAAATAATAACTTACTAACTTACATCAGGATTTGTAAATAACAACGTGCTAATTTACTTCAATATTTGTTATTAATAACAAAATAACTTACATCAATACTTGTGATGAATAACGTACTAACTAAAATCAATATAAGTCAATAATAACGCACTAACTTACATCAATAATTGTTTTTAATAACATACTAACTTACATGAATATTTGTGGCTAGTAAAGTACTAGCTTAAAACAAAAAATAACAATATTTGTTATTAATAACAACATGACTTACACCAATACTTGTGATTAATAACGTACAAGCTTACATCAATATTTGCATTAATAACGTACCAATTAAACTCAATATTTGTGATGAATAATGTGGTAACTGACCTCAATATTTGTCGCTAATAAAGTAATAACTGAAATCAATAATTGTGATCAATAATTTTCCAACTTATATGAATACTTGTGATTAATAACGTACTAACAGACATCAATATTTGTCATTAATAACACACTAATTCATCTCAGTACTTGTGATTAATAACGTACTGACAGACATCAATATTTGTCATTAATAACATACTAATTAATCTCAGTACTTGTGATTAATAACGTACTGACAGACATAAATATTTGTCATTAATAACATTCTAATCCATCTCAGTACTTGTGATTAATAACGTACTGACAGACATAAATATTTGTCATTAATAACATTCTAATCCATCTCAGTACTTGTGATTAATAACGTACTGACAGACATAAATATTTGTCATTAATAACATTCTAATCCATCTCAGTACTTGTGATTAATAACGTACTGACAGACATCAATATTTGTTATTAATAACATACTAATTCATCTCAGTACTTGAGATTAATAACGTATTAACTTTCCTTAATAATTTTTGCTGATAAAGTACTAACTTACATCAATGATTTTGGACAATAAATAACTAACTCAACTCAGTAGTTGTGAATAATTATGTACCAACTTACCTCAATCTTTGTAATAAATGTGCCAGGTTCAGCGTTTTCAGAAATCGAGGCTTCATAACGAAGTTTTTTAAACTGAGGGATGTTGTCGTTAACGTCCAGGACTTTCACTCTGACCTCTGTTGTTGATGACAAAGGACTGACAGCTTGAGTTTCACGAGCCACTACCTACAGTTGTCATAACAACACTAAAACGTGAGAAGCAAAAAATACTTTTGTTGTACTGCAGGTAATATTGTCTAATTCAAAGTTTTAGATATAATGTACACGAAAGTCCCACATTATAAAACTGGGTTTGTTTTCTGCCAAAGAACTTTGTCATTTATAAAGTGATGTTCCAAGAATGTCACAATATAAACGTTGGCTTGTCTACGCAGACACTGTCAGAGAAAATAATATATTCTAACCGAGCAAATTCTTGTTTAAGTAAAACAGAAGCCAAGTCTTACTGGCAAACCCTTTCCTTCTCTTGTTGGTTATTGGCCTCGATAAAAAAAACCCGATGTCTTAAAGTTTATTTTGTTCACAAACCACTTAATTCAAAACAAACATACGTGAAAATCCAGGTATTTCCTGTCATTGCTTTCATAGTCAAGAGCAGCACCATTTTTCACCAAAATGGCGAAATCCACTTGATTCATCCCTGAAGATGGCTGCACGTCAAACGTTCCTCCATCACCTTCCAAATACAGTCGAAAAGTTCCGTTTTTACCCTGAAATAAGTGTGTTAACTTTTCCAATTTTCTCTGTTTGTAACGTATAACAAATATTTTATTTACGAAATTATAAAAGCAAGAGCTGTAGTACAATTCCTACAACTTCATTACAGACACATATAAGATGTGTACTACAGGTGTTACAAGTTCATTATAAACATTAAAATATGTACTACTACAGGTGTTACAAGTTCATTATAAACATTAAAATATCTACTACTACAGGTGTTACAAGTTCATTATAAACACCGAGATATGTACTACTACAGGTGTTACAAGTTCATTATAAACGCCGAGATATGTACTACTACAGGTGTTACAAGTTCATTATAAACATTAGATATGTACTACTACAGGTGTTACAAGTTCATCATAAACGCCGAGATATGTACTACTACAGGTGTTACAAGTTCATTATAAACATTAAAATATGTACTACTACAGGTGTTACAAGTTCATTATAAATATTAAGATATGTACTACTACAAGTGTTACAAGTTCATTATAAACATTAGATATGTACTACTACAGGTGTTACAAGTTCATTATAAACATTAAGATATGTACTACTACAGGTGTTACAAGTTCATTATAAACACGTGAATGAGAAGTGTACTAAAAATGTTACAAGTTCATTATAAACACCTGGATAAGATATGTGCTACAAATATTACAAGTTTATTATATACACCTGGATAAGATATGTGCTACAAATGTTACAAGTTCATTATAAACACCTGGATAAGATATGTGCTACAAATGTTACAAGTTAATTGTAAAAAAACATGGATTAGATGTGTGCTACAAATATTACAAATTCACTACAGGTAGATAAATGTGTGCTACAAATGTTACAAGTTAATTACAGACACTTCAATAAATGTTACAAATGTTCCAAGTTGATTATAGACTCATGAATTACGTGTGTGCTACAGACGAACACTGTCAGCATGACATTGTTCCAAATATAATTCAAATTCAAGCAAGACGCATTGTTTTCGATAAAATTTTTATTATCCAAACAATAACTAAAATACACGAACAGATTAATTTCTATCACTTAGTTTATTTATTGGTAAATCATATGTGAATTTAATAATAATTATATTTTACGTAAAAAAAGAGGATCTTTCTTTTTAAAAACAATTTTAAAATCGTTTCCCCCACTGGATAATTATAATCTAAAAACAGTTTTCCCCCGAAATACGTTTAGGTTTTTTTCTTCTCATAAAACCGTATATTTACTTGAAATATATTTTCAAGTCCCATTTTCGGTACAGAAACTAGATGATTTTCAATAATTATATTTTTATGGATAATTTTATTCAGAACTTGGATAAGAAATTTTATGTTTCTTAAAAAAAACATTTAATTGCATTTTAAAATTGGTACACACTTTTTAAAGTCTAAATTAAATTGTTTGTTTGTTTTGGAATTTCGTACAAAGCTACTCGAGGGCTATCTGTGCTAGCCGTCCCTAATTTAGCAGTGTAAGACTAGAGGGAAGGCAGCGAGTCATCACCACCCACCGCAAACTCTTGGGCTACTCTTTTACTAACGAACAGTGGGATTGACCGTCACATTATAACGTTCCCACGGGTGGGAGGGCGAGCATGTTTGGCGCGACTCGGGCGCGAACCCGCGATCCTCAGATTACGAAGCGTACGCCTTAACGCGCTAGGCCATGCCAGGCCCATGACTATATTAAAAGAATAGCGTATCCAAACTTTCTTTAAATTGAGGGTGTCTCACCTGATCATCATCTGTGACACGACACACAGTGGCGCCCTCCCATCGAACTGCGGTAAGCACTGGACTTCCTTCTTCAATCGTTCCTTCATATCGAGTACTAGCGAACTTGGGAGGATGGTTTTCAGTGTTCACTAACACCAGCGCCACCTCAGCAGTTGTGTCCATTGGTGGAGCTCCTGATGAAGCTATTTCTCGAGCCTGAATAAATAAATAAATTCTTAACACTAGCGGCAATTATTCTTCCATTTCATGTACTCTGTGAACGATGTTCTCACTGTTATATTTTATGTATATGTCGATTTTACGACAGTTACAAACAACATATAACTTTCCACTTATTTTTTTCCAACTTACTTTACACGACTCTTCAACTAGAGTATCTTAAACATATTTTCTAATGTAACAAAACAAATAAACTAACCCTAACACCAAGCAGTAGTGGAGTAACAGCTTTGTACTGCCGTCTCAACTCGTTCATTGGTTGAGCTAATGTAATATCTCCACTTGTAGAGTTGATAGTAAAATACGACACCCAGGGCATATCTTCATCATAAAAATAAAAAAAGCATTTAATTGTGTTTGTCATAAAAAGTAATATTTTTAACTCAGTTCATTATTAACATGTTTCTAATCATTTCTTTAAGTATGATTGGACCACAATGTAAGACACTGTTAGGTAAATATTCACTCTTTAAAACAACGTGCCCCCCCCCAGTGGCTCAGCGGTAAGTCTGCGGACTTGCACACTAAAAACCGGGTTTCGATACCCGTGGTGGGCAGAGCACAGATAGCCCATTGTGTAGCTTTGTGCTTAATTCTAAACAAACAAACAAAAATAAAACAACGTGTGAGGGTAGATGTATCATTGACCCACTTTATAAAACAGCGTTAGATTAGACTTATTATTGATCCACTGTTTAAACTCAGTGTAAGGGGAGATGTATCATTGACCCACTTTATAAACAACGTTACAGTAGACTTATTATTGATTTACTGTTTAAACTCAGTGTAAGGGGAGATGTATCATTGACCAACAACACTATAAATAATGTGTATGATGAATACACTGGTATTTGTTCAGATGTGAGAACAGAACACTCTGTGTTGAGTGAACGTATGACAAACACGTTGGTCTTTGTTCAGATATAACGAAAAATCACTATAAATAAAGAGTAATGCAGTTAATAGCACCAGATTTATCTTACAAATTTAGAACTTCATTTGGGACACAGTTTCCTTAAAACATGTGTAAGACTGAGTTGATGGTTTTTGTTGTTGTGGAACGAGCAGTTCCTCATTGACGAGATAAAACAGTTATTCGTGATTTCGTATGAAGAGTTGTGATAAAATATGCATGTTTGCTTGTGAGAACTCCTGGTAAGAACCTGTTATCACAAATGATTAAAATAATATTATTAAATCTAGGTGTTTATGTTGTATTACATGTTGTTCCAGTTTTGTTTAATATTTGTGAATTTCATTTTTAATTAATAGTATTGATTCAAATCATAATTGCCAGCAGTGTTTGTTTAAGGTAATAATAGTCATGGTTATGAGTTAAATCCTCATCTCTAGCGATAATTACATGAGGTATTTATAACTACAGTTATCATTTAAGCTCCAACCCCGAGAAATGGTTATATTAACAGTTAACCACTCTGTCAGAGGTTATATTAAATAATGATAGCCATGCTTACAAAATACAGTAATTTAAAGTACTCAATTATCACCCAGTTAATACACTTGAACCTTTGTAATATGAAGATGAGACAGTTGTTGTGTTATGTTCAGTTCTGTATAGGTTAACTGTAAAGATGAGACAGTTGTTGTGTTATGTTCAATTATGTATAGGTTTACTGTGAAGACGAGACAGTTGTTGTGTTATGTTCAATTATGTATAGGTTTACTGTGAAGATGAGACAGTTGTTGTGTTATGTTCAATTATGTATAGGTTTACTGTGAAGATGAGACAGTTGTTGTGTTATGTTCAGTTCTGTATAGGTTTACTGTGAAGATGAGACAGTTGTTGTGTTATGTTCAATTATGTATAGGTTTACTGTGAAGATGAGACAGTTGTTGTGTTATGTTCAATTATGTATAGGTTTACTGTGAAGATGAGACAGTTGTTGGAGTGTGTTCAGTTCTGTATAGGTTTACTGTGAAGATGAGACAGTTGTTGTGTTATGTTCAATTATGTATAGGTTTACTGTAAAGATAAGACAGTTGTTGGAGTGTGTTCAGTTCTGTATAGGTTTACTGTAAAGATGAGACAGTTGTGTTATGTTCAATTATGTTTTGGTTTACTGTGAAGATGAGACAGTTGTTGTGTTATGTTCAATTATGTATAGGTTTACTGTAAAGATAAGACAGTTGTTGGAGTGTGTTCAGTTCTGTATAGGTTTACTGTGAAGATGAGACAGTTGTTGTGTTATGTTCAATTATGTATAGGTTTACTGTAAAGATGAGACAGTTGTGTTATGTTCAATTATGTTTTGGTTTACTGTAAAGATGAGACAGTTGTTGGAGTGTGTTCAGTTCTGTATAGGTTTACTGTGAAGATGAGACAGTTGTGTTATGTTCAATTATGTTTTGGTTTACTGTGAAGATGAGACAGTTGTTGTGTTATGTTCAATTATGTATAGGTTTACTGTAAAGATGAGACAGTTGTGTTATGTTCAATTATGTTTTGGTTTACTGTGAAGATGAGACAGTTGTTGTGTTATGTTCAATTATGTATAGGTTTACTGTAAAGATGAGACAGTTGTGTTATGTTCAATTATGTTTTGGTTTACTGTGAAGATGAGACAGTTGTTGTGTTATGTTCAATTATGTATAGGTTTACTGTAAAGATAAGACAGTTGTTGGAGTGTGTTCAGTTCTGTATAGGTTTACTGTAAAGATGAGACAGTTGTGTTATGTTCAATTATGTTTTGGTTTACTGTGAAGATGAGACAGTTGTTGTGTTATGTTCAGTTCTGTATAGGTTTACTGTGAAGATGAGACAGTTGTTGTGTTATGTTCAATTATGTATAGGTTTACTGTAAAGATAAGACAGTTGTTGGAGTGTGTTCAGTTCTGTATAGGTTTACTGTGAAGATGAGACAGTTGTGTTATGTTCAATTATGTATAGGTTTACTGTGAAGATGAGACAGTTGTTGTTTTATGTTCAATTATGTATAGGTTTACTGTGAAGATGAGACAGTTGTTGTGTTATGTTCAATTATGTATAGGTTTACTGTGAAGATGAGACAGTTGTTGGAGTGTGTTCAGTTCTGTATAGGTTTACTGTGAAGATGAGACAGTTGTTGTGTTATGTTCAATTATGTATAGGTTTACTGTAAAGATAAGACAGTTGTTTGGAGTGTTCAGTTCTGTATAGGTTTACTGTAAAGATGAGACAGTTGTGTTATGTTCAATTATGTTGGTTTACTGTGAAGATGAGACAGTTGTGTGTTATGTTCAATTATGTATAGGTTTACTGTAAAGATAAGAGACAGTTGTTGGAGTGTGTTCATTCTGTATAGGTTTACTGTGAAGATGAGACAGTTGTTGTGTTATGTTCAATTATGTATAGGTTTACTGTAAAGATGAGACAGTTGTGTTATGTTCAATTATGTTGGTTTACTGTGAAGATGAGACAGTTGTTGTGTGTTCAGTTCTGTAGGTTTACTGTGAAGATGAGACAGTTGTTGTGTTATGTTCAATTCTGTATAGGTTTACTGTGAAGATGAGACAGTTGTGTTATGTTCATTATGTTTGGTTTACTGTGAAGATGAGACAGTTGTTGTGTTATGTTCAATTAGTATAGGTTTACTGTAAAGATGAGACAGTTGTGTTATGTTCAATTAGTTTTAGGTTTACTGTGAAGATGAGACAGTTGTTGTGTTATGTTCAATTATGTATAGGTTTACTGTAAGATAAGACAGTTGTGTGTATGTTCAATTATGTATAGGTTTACTGAAGATGAGACAGTTGTGTGTTTGTTCAATTATGTTGGTTTACTGTGAAGATGAGACAGTTGTGTGTTATGTTCAGTTCTGTATAGGTTTACTGTGAAGATGAGACAGTTGTTGTGTTATGTTCATTATGTATAGGTTTACTGTAAAGATAGACAGTTGTTGTGTGTGTTCAGTTCTGTATAGGTTTACTGTGAAGATGAGACAGTTGTGTTATGTTCATTATGTAGGTTTACTGTGAAGATGAGACAGTTGTTGTGTTATGTTCAATTATGTATAGGTTTACTGTGAAGATGAGACAGTTGTTGTGTTATGTTCAATTATGTATAGGTTTACTGTGAAGATGAGACAGTTGTTGTGTTCAGTTCTGCAGAGGTTGAATGTGTAAAATACGACTGTCATTCTGTGGTGTGAAAACGGAAGGATCTTACAACTACTATTCTAGTTGACAGTGAGAGTATTAGTTTATAAATTTAATTTCTTTCATCAGAGATTGTAGTAAAAGTAAAAACTGAAAAGCTCGTCCTTTGAATATTAAAAGTAACATTATTAAGTTAACATTCTTCACCTGTTACAAAACTATAGGAGATGTTACGCTGGTCACCAAAATCTCCATCTTCGGCATGAACTCTTATGACGATGTTACCCTGTCAAATAAAAAGTGTAATTTGATGACTGTCCAAGTCTCTCTGTGTGTATCACATGCCAAGAATATATTCGTTAAACTAAGATAGTGCACATTAGAAAATATTATAAAGATTAGGTTAGGTCAGTGTTCACTCAAAGATTATATTGGTTAGAGTAGAATAGTGTACTGTACAAGGCAATATGATGATTAGGTTAGTGTACACTTCAAGATTACTAATTTGTCTTTGACAGTGCACGACACAATATATCATTGTGATTAGGTTAAGTTAGTGTACAGTCCAAGATTATATTGGTTAGACAACGATAGTGCACTACACAATATATTATAGTGATAAGGTTATGTTCGTTTACGGTTCAAAATGATCTTGGTTACACTTGGACAACATACTGCACAAGATATCATAAGAAACAAGATTAGGTTAGTGTACAGATTATATTGGTTGAACTTGGAGAGTGCAATACAATATACACTGCTGGCTAAAATCTTAAGGCCAATGAACATAAAGAAAAAATATACATTTTGCGTTGTTAGTCTCAACCACTTATTTGAGGAGAGCTTTGAAAAATGAAAATAAGAAACGGGAAAATTAAAATATTTTTTTTTATAATTTAACAGGGAAAATGTGAACACTTTGAAATTAGCCAAAATACTAGCTGGTCTAAAGTTCGAAACCATTCCAAAAATAAGTCCTAAACATGGTAGGAAATGCCCAACAAGAGGTCTCAGTAGTGAGTTGCACGGCCGTCATTGCGAATAACTGCAAACATTCGCTTTGATATGGTCGACACAAACGTTCACAGAAGGTTGGCTGGAATGTTATTCCAAGTGGTGAAGATGGTTTCACAAAGATCATGCACTGTTTCTAATTCACATCCACTTGTATAATTTCCTTTGCCTTCCACCACCAAAATTTTCAGTGGGGTTCAGTTCGGGCGAACATGCTGGATGGTCCAAAAGAATCACGTTATTCGCCATGAAAAAAGTCCTTTGTCCTAGGGGCATTGTGGATTGCAGCGTTGTCCTGCTGAAAGATCCAGTCATTTCAACACAAGCAACAGCCTTCAGTCAGTAAGGATGTTCTCTCCACATGCCAATGTAGACAACTGCTGTTTGATGCCCCTGTATAACCTGAAACTCCATTGTTCCATAGAAGGAGAAAGCACCTCAGATCATGATGAAACCTCCTCCACTGTGTCATGTAGAAAATGTTTCCAGTTGGATATACTTATAGTGCCAGCAACGTTGGAAGCCATTTGGACCATCCTGGTTATTTTTTTTCTCATCAGAGAACCAAACATTCATCCACGTTTCTATGTCACATGTTTGGTGCTTCTCAGCAAAGTTTAACCGAGCTGTTTCGTGGTGTGGAAAAAGGTGTGACTTTTGAATAGGTTTACGATTTTTAAAGCCTTTTTCTCGTAGATACCATCTTATTGTTCTTGAGCTGCATTCTGCGTCCGTTAGGGCCTTAATCTTTTTCGATATCGGCTGGTGTCTTGCCGAACAACCCGTCGAATTCTCCTGCTCAACGCCGGCGAAATTTTCTTGGCCCAACCACTTAAAATTCTGGATAGATTAGTGGACTATTGAATATTATGGTAATTACTGCAGTTTTAAAGCACAAACAAATTTATATGAATTTAAGGTTTCTTGTATAGGTTTCTTTAGTTTTTGCAAGCCACAAATGTAAACTGACATAGCTCTGAAAAAACAATAATTTCATAACTTTCTTCTCTGTACTCAGAACAAAACAACGAGGTTTCAAGATATTTATCTCTATGTGGAGAAACAAATAACGTAATGGTCAGTTTACTTTACTCAAAGTTCGACAGGATGTTTCTAATAACTGGTTGTAGTAAAAACCTACCGGCTTGAGGCTTTCTGATACCCTAACTACAGACGGAAGATCCATGAAGATAGGGGGAGTGTCTTGGACATCCTCCACTGTCACTACAATGTCTACCTCCGCTATGTTCCTTGTATCAACCGTCTCGTTCGTCCAAGCATTCTGAAAGAGAAAGTCTTTGATAGTTTCCTACTTTTTGAATGCTTACTTTACGGAGGTAAATCAGAAATCCGGCAACTTATTTGTTTCTGTTCCGATAACCACTATCAGTACTTATAGACTGTTAATATAATTCATCGTTCTATACAATCCATTTTTATAATTCATGTTAATGGTAATGTTAATGCAAGAGACCTCGAAGATCAGAAATAGCTATCTCCAATTTATGTCTGCTAACAAAAGAAAGGAAACAAGGTAACAACACCTGCTGCTTATGTTGCTACTATTACACGAAGCAAGGTAACAACACCAACCGCTTATGTTGCTGCTATTACACGAAACAAGGTAACAACACCAACCGCTTATGTTGCTGCTATTACACGAAACAAGGTAACAGTACCTGCTGCTTATGTTGTTACTATTACACGAAACAAGGTAACAACACCAACCATTTATGTTGCTACTATTACACGAAACAAGGTAACAACACCAACCGCTTATGTTGCTGCTATTACACGAAACAAGGTAACAACACCAATCACTTATGTTGCTGCTATTACACGAAACAAAGTAACAGAACCTGCTGCTTATGTTGTTACTATTACACGAAACAAGGTAACAACACCAACCGCTTATGTTGCTGCTATTACACGAAACGAGGTAACAACACCAACCGCTTATGTTGCTGCTATTACACGAAACAAGGTAACAACACCAATCACTTATGTTGCTACTATTACACGAAACAAGGTAACAGTACCTGCTGCTTATGTTGTTACTATTACACGAAGCAAGGTAACAACACTAACCGCTTATGTTGCTACTATTACACGAAACAAGGTAACAGCACCAACCACTTATGTTGCTGCTATAACACGAAACAAGGTAACAGTACCTGCTGCTTATGTTGTTACTATTACACGAAGCAAGGTAACAACACCAACCGTTTATGTTGTTACTATTACACGAAACAAGGTAACAGCACCAACCACTTATGTTGCTGCTATAACACGAAACAAGGTAACAGTACCTGCTGCTTATGTTGTTACTATTACACGAAGCAAGGTAACAACATCAACCGTTTATGTTGTTACTATTACACGAAGCAAGGTAACAACACCAACCACTTATGTTGCTGCTATTACACGAAACAAGGTAACAACACCAATCACTTATGTTGCTGCTATAACACGAAACAAGGTAACAGTACCTGCTGCTTATGTTGTTACTATTACACGAAGCAAGGTAACAACATCAACCGTTTATGTTGTTACTATTACACGAAGCAAGGTAACAACACCAACCGCTTATGTTGCTGCTATTACACGAAACAAGGTAACAACACTAACCGCTTATGTTGCTGCTATTACACGAAATAAGGTAACAACACCAACCGCTTATGTTGCTGCTATTACACGAAACAAGGTAACAACACCAATCACTTATGTTGCTACTATTACACGGGATTAATTTACACGCCCGGAAGCTAGAGCCGAAGAGCGTGTTCAATGGTACATCGGTGCTCGAACCTTGAACGTAACCATAAGGCGAGGGTTAATTTTCTTACTGTAAACAAGCTTATATATGATGATCTGAATTCCCGGAAATTATATTGATGAACGTATTAGTAAAAGGAAACAGATTTCTTAAGAATTTCTAGACACGCTAAAGACAGATCCTTGATTTATCAACTTTGGGGTGATGAGAATGTGCATGTTACTGTTATGTGAACAACCCATCGACCAGTGTTCAACAACTAACAAAACTATTATGTGGGCTTGACATTGAAAGAGAAAAATGTAATTTGGGAAAGCTGGTTTGATGTTTTAATATGATATGACAGTAAAATATTCCTAAAAGAGATGTCTGTATGTAAGTTTTATATCAAATAATCTTACATGGTCCCAGTAAAGTAAATATGATAATTCCATGAAATCACTGTCTGTAAGAAATGGCATTCATATGAACTTCGAATTTATTCATTTAACTTAAACTAAACTCACCAATCCCAGTATCTACAGAAGACACACATTAGTAAACGTACTAGTTATAGTATCTCTGGACTATACACATTAGTAAACGTACTAGTTGTAGTATCTCTAGACTATACACATTAGTAAACGTACTAGTTATAGTATCTCTAGACTATACACATCAGTAAACGTACTAGTTATAGTATCTCTAGACTATACACATTAGTAAACGTAATGGTTATAGTATCTCTAGACTATACACATTAGTAAACGTACTAGTTGTAGTATCTCTAGACTATACACATCAGTAAACGTACTAGTTATAGTATCTCTAGACTATACACATCAGTAAACGTACTAGTTATAATATCTCTAGACTATACACATCAGTAAACGTACTAGTTATAATATCTCTAGACTATACACATCAGTAAACGTACTAGTTATAATATCTCTAGACTATACACATTAGTAAACGTAATGGTTATAGTATCTCTAGACTATACACTTTAGTAAACGTACTAGTTATAGTATCTCTAGACTATACACATCAGTAAACGTACTAGTTATAGTATCTCTAGACTATACACATTAGTAAACGTACTAGTTATAGTATCTCTAGACTATACACATTAGTAAACGTACTAGTTATAGTATCTCTAGACTATACACATCAGTAAACGTACTAGTTATAATATCTCTAGACTATACACATCAGTAAACGTACTAGTTATAGTATCTCTACTATACACATTACTATACTCATTTCTCATAGTATCTTCAGACGGCAAAAATTACAAAACTCATCAGTTCTAGTCTCTGTATACTGTACACTTACTGAACACATCAGTTCTAGTGTCTGTATACTGTACACTTTACTGAACACATCAGTTCTAGTGTCTGTATACTGTACACTTTAATGAACACATCAGTTCTAGTGTCTGAATACTGTACACTTTACTGAACACATCAGTTCTAGTGTCTGTATACTGTACACGTTACTGAACACACCAGTTCTAGTGTCTGTAAACTGTACACGTTACTGAACACATCAGTTCTAGTGTCTGAATACTGTACACTTTAATGAACACATCAGTTCTAGTGTCTGTAATCTGTGCATGATACTGAACTTACCAATGCTAGTATCTGTAGATGGTACATAATACTGAACTCACCAATGCTAGTATCTGTAGATGGTACATAATATTGAACTCACCAATGCTAGTATCTGTAGATGGTACATGATACTGAACTTATCAATGCTGGTATCTGTAGATGGTACATGATACTGAACTTACCAATGTTAGTATCTGTAGATGGTACATGATACTGAACTTACCAATGTTAGTATCTGTAGATGGTACATGATACTGAACTTACCAATGTTAGTATCTGTAAATGGTACATGATACTGAACTTATCAATGCTAGTATCTGTAGATGGTACATGATACTGAACTTATCAATGCTGGTATCTGTAGATGGTACATGATACTGAACTTACCAATGTTAGTATCTGTAGATGGTACATGATACTGAACTTACCAATGCTAGTATCTGTAGATGGTACATGATACTGAACTTACTAATGCTAGTATCTGTAGATGGTACACGTTACTGAACTTACTAATGCTAGTATCTGTAGATGGTACACGTTACTGAACTTACCAATGCTAGTATCTGTAGATGGTACATCATACTGAACTTACCAATGCTAGCATCTGTAGATGGTACATAATACTGAACTTACCAATGCTAGTATCTGTAGATGGTACATGATACTGAACTTACTAATGCTAGTATCTGTAGATGGTACATAATACTGAACTTACCAATGCTAGTATCTGTAGATGGTACATATTCCGACGCTCATAATCCACAGTATGAATGACTTTTATTTCGGCTTTACTTGTTCCACGTGGACCAAACACATATCTGATGGAGAACTTCTCTGAACCCTAGAAAATTTGTAGAAAAATACCAAGCTTCGATTTAAACAGATATACGTGTGAGAACACCTAGTGTGTTTATAAACTGAATTCGGACTCTTGTTTCAAACACAAATATTTGCATCAGAAACCAAATGTTTATTCGTGTTTTAATAGTTACATTATGCAATAGCATTATATTAGTATTGTATTATGAATTTAAATTTAGCTGTTCTTCCACTGAATGTGCACCCAAGAGTTTGCAAGACCTAATTTTTCAAGTCAGTAAGGATCGTTTATTTACTGGCTAAAACTTTTACTGAATCCAAACTGGACAAAGTAAAAAAAGGAGGCGACTACTGCACCCTTTGTGAAATCCGAATCCAAGGCTGGCCACAAAACAGATACCGACTCTCAGTGAGGAAATGTCTTGTATTGATGAAGGAACGCTAACACAGGAAGAGAATAAGGGTAAAGTGCATAGGTAAGGTACTTGTGGGAAATGTCAATGTGAATGCTTGTATGGGCAAAGTGCATAGGTAAGGTACTTGTGGGAAATGTCAATGTGAATGTTTGTAAGGGCAAAGTGCATAGGTAAGGTACTTTGGGAAATGTCAATGTGAATGCTTGTATGGGCAAAGTGCATAGGTAAGGTACTTGTGGGAAATGTCAATGTGAATGTTTGTAAGGGCAAAGTGCATAGGTAAGGTACTTGTGGGAAATGTCAATGTGAATGCTTGTATGGGCAAAGTGCATAGGTAAGGTACTTGTGGGAAATGTCAATGTGAATGTTTGTAAGGGCAAAGTGCATAGGTAAGGTACTTTGGGAAATGTCAATGTGAATGTTTGTAAGGGCAAAGTGCATAGGTAAGGTACTTTGGGAAATGTCAATGTGAATGCTTGTATGGGCAAAGTGCATAGGTAAGGTACTTGTGGGAAATGTCAATGTGAATGTTTGTAAGGGCAAAGTTCATAGGTAAGGTACTTTGGGAAATGTCAATGTGAATGCTTGTATGGGCAAAGTGCATAGGTAAGGTACTTGTGGGAAATGTCAATGTGAATGTTTGTAAGGGCAAAGTGCATAGGTAAGGTACTTTGGGAAAAGTCAATGTGAATGCTTGTATGGGCAAAGTGCATAGGTAAGGTACTTGTGGGAAATGTCAATGTGAATGTTTGTAAGGGCAAAGTGCATAGGTAAGGTACTTTGGGAAATGTCAATGTGAATGCTTGTATGGGCAAAGTGCATAGGTAAGGTACTTGTGGGAAATGTCAATGTGAATGTTTGTAAGGGCAAAGTGCATAGGTAAGGTACTTGTGGGAAATGTCAATGTGAATGCTTGTATGGGCAAAGTGCATAGGTAAGGTACTTGTGGGAAATGTCAATGTGAATGTTTGTAAGGGCAAAGTGCATAGGTAAGGTACTTTGGGAAATGTCAATGTGAATGTTTGTAAGGGCAAAGTGCATAGGTAAGGTACTTTGGGAAATGTCAATGTGAATGCTTGTATGGGCAAAGTGCATAGGTAAGGTACTTGTGGGAAATGTCAATGTGAATGTTTGTAAGGGCAAAGTTCATAGGTAAGGTACTTTGGGAAATGTCAATGTGAATGCTTGTATGGGCAAAGTGCATAGGTAAGGTACTTGTGGGAAATGTCAATGCGAATGTTTGTAAGGGCAAAGTGCATAGGTAAGGTACTTTGGGAAATGTCAATGTGAATGCTTGTATGGGCAAAGTGCATAGGTAAGGTACTTGTGGGAAATGTCAATGTGAATGTTTGTAAGGGCAAAGTGCATAGGTAAGGTACTTTGGGAAATGTCAATGTGAATGCAAAGGTTTAGACCCAAAGGTCAAAACGGCACAAAAAACAGGTTGGAAACAGCCGAAGAGAATATTAAAGGCACGAATAAAAAAAATGAGAATGGAGAATGAAGACGAAATATCTAGGAACACTTCTGATCTCATGACATTGAAGAAGTGATGCAAATCATACAAAAACTCAAATGTAAAAACACAGCATTCAAGGCGTTTTTGTAGTGCTCCAAAATATAGCGATGGCTATTCATCGAATCCACAGCGACATCAAACTTTTCAAATGAAGGAGCTCGATGAAAGGCATAAAGTTTCAGTGACAAGAACAATTGACTGTTTGCATTCTGTATTAAGGATTCTACGAACCATATAACTCTCATATTAATTTAAAGAAATGAAAGGAAACAAGCTTTAGAATTGGCTTGATGGCACTTTCGTAGACTGAAGTCTGTGTTTCAGCTGGAACCTACAGTACGATCTGTCCAGCATTATTACAAACGAGATCCAATGAAAGCAGTAGAGTTGATCACCATTGATCGAGGTGGTTAGAATAATCCCACTGACGCCAAGGTCAAGGCCTTCGTGTCTACTCTGAACACAAATAACAAATTATGCTTGATCTTGGTCAAGATGTCAAAAGGGTAAGTCAACAAGGTCAAGGCCTTCGTGCCTACTCTGAACACAAATAACAGACTCTGCTTGATCTTGGTCAAGATGTCAAAAGGGTAAGTCAACAAGGTCAAGGCCTTCGTGTCTACTCTGAACACAAATAACAAATTATGCTTGATCTTGGTCAAGATGTCAAAAGGGT
Organism: Carcinoscorpius rotundicauda; assembly: GCA_011833715.1. NCBI lineage: Eukaryota > Metazoa > Arthropoda > Merostomata > Xiphosura > Limulidae > Carcinoscorpius > Carcinoscorpius rotundicauda. The sequence goes on along the minus strand of CM022406.1, from coordinate 47,276,716 downwards.
AAGTCAACAACACAACAGCAGAAGTGTATCTTCTAAGTTTATTACTGTGTACTAGGGGTGTCAAAACCTTGATACAGAGTTTTATAATGACGGTATATATCACGGTCTGCCAACTCCTGGATGTCTCACCGTTCAAATAATGTTTCCAACATTTACGATTTTATGAAAGATTTCACAATAATAAAGTTGTAACAGTTGTATAACGTTGTAACAATTGTATTACTTTGTAACAGTTGTAAAATCAGTCGATGGACATATCCTAAAAATCTTACACCGATAGCAATGTTGAGAGGATGTAATTATTTGTTTATCTTTATTTTTTATCACAAAAATCTGTTAAATTTCAAAATATGATTGGTAAGAGAAAAGAACTTACGTGAATCTCAAACTGCACTGGAAGATTACTTTTGTCTTTGTCTCTGGCTACCACGTAACCAACAGTAGTATTCTGGACAGTATTCTTAATAAAACCAAACATTAATTTACCAAGAGTGATATTCTATGGAATTCTCTAAAAGAAAACATAACGTAACAAACTGTAACTTTCAGGGTAATTTATTTGTCGAAAAACATCACGTAACAAAGATGGTATTACAGACATTATTCTGTATAAAACAAAATATTACGTAACCAACTGTAGCTCTCTGGGTAATTTTCTTTGTTAAAAACATCACGTAACAGCTATGGTAGTATGGACATTATTCGGTATAAAACAAAACATCACGTAATCAAATGTAGCTTTCTGGGTAATTTTCTTTGTTAAAAAACATCACGTAACAACTATGGCATTACAGAACATTATTCTGTATAAAACAAAATATCACGAAACCAACTGTAGTCTTTCTAAAAGATATTCTTTACAAAGTAAAACATCACCTAATATTACAAACATTCATAAAATAAAGATATGTAAGAAAGAAACACAAACTTAAAAACTAAATGTTTTAGCAATATTAAGCAATTCACTTGTGTTAATAATAACTTGCAAAAATTATTAATATTCTGCATATAGAATAAATCAAAATATCTTATCAGAAATTGTACAAAATCTTGAAACTTCATTCGAGATGTGCCACATCCATTTTAAAAATATTGAAACACTGTGTCCAATAAGTACAGAATAAGTGTTTGTATGTGTGTGTTTTCTTATAATAAAACCACATGGAGCTATCAAACCCCTGTACACGATAATGTGCCTGAGACACATTAGTAATGTCGTCACATTCCTCAATAATGAAGCATGTTAAATGACATGATTCCATGAATGTAACCACCATGCTGTATCAGATTATTAAATTTGTATATAGAAACGTACCTCAGATAGTTTAATAACAGGGTCATATTCCAAAAAGGGCGACAACACTTCGGTAGCATCAGTGATGAAGATGGTTGACTCATCCTCGGTTGTCTAGGCAACAAATAAATAAAAAGTAGTATTTATACATTCCAATACAAAATAAGATTTTCGTCTGTTTCCACAAATTTCTTAACAAAACTTTTTTTCGTTTATTTAGAATTTGAATTTTCCAATATATTGTATTTATCCAAATGACTTATATTATAAATTTTAGAACTACGTATAAAATTTCACCAAGTTTAAGAGAAACAATCAGTTGGTATAAGCAAGGAAACTAATAGCATAAAGTTGTTGATTTTTACAACAAATAGCCTATTTGAATAATTCTACCGTGGAGTAAAGAGTTAATAATCATTCATTAGGGGACAGCTATTCTTCCTACAATAGGTAAAATCATATTGTTGAAGTTTAATTTTATTGCAAAATTGGTATTGTAACTCTTAAATGAATTCTGCTAATCACATACAACAATGCACGATATCTTATTTCTTGTGAGATAAGTTTAATAAACTAATATCGTATTAATTAACGTGTTGTTTATTTTAAAATCACGCGAAGCTACATGAGGGCTATCTGCGTTATTCGTCCCTAATTTAGCAGTAAAACACAAAATGGAAGACAGCTAGCCATCACCTCCCACTCTTCTAAATAGGTTAATGTCAATTAATGTAAGATAATTTTACTGTTCTAAATGGATATCGTACTTTGTTGTAAGATAATTTTACTGTTCTAAATGGATATCGTACTTTATTGTAAAATAATTTTACTGTTCTAAATGGATATCGTACTTTGTTGTAAGATAATTTTACTGTTCTAAATGGATATCGTACTTTGTTGTAAGATAATTTTACTGTTCTAAATGGATATCGTACTTTGTTGTAAGATAATTTTACTTTTCTAAATAGATATCGTACTTTGTTGTAAGATAATTTTACTGTTCTAAATGGATATCGTACTTTATTGTGAGATAATTTTAATGTTCTAAAGGGATATCGTATCAATTATTTTGTGATAATCTTACTATTCTACATGGATATTACAATAAGTATTCTGAGATAATCTTACTCATCTAAACAAATGAAGATATCGTATTAATTATTGTATGGTATAAATACAAAAAACTATTATCTTACCTCAGTGGGTTCGAAACCCCGTCACACCAAACATGCTTGCCTTTTCAGTCGTAGGGACGTTAGAAAGTGACAGTCAATCCCACTATTCGTTGGTAAAAGAGTAACCCAAGAGTTGTTTGTGGTTGGTGATGACAAGTTGCCTTCCCTCTAGTCTTACACTGCTAAATTAGAGGCGGGTAGTGAAAATAACCCTCATGTAGCTTTGCGCGAAATTCAAACTAAGCCAAACCAAATCTTACCTCAATGCCATCCGTAACATAAACTGTAAACCTGTACTCCATTTCCTGTAAAATACAAAATGGAAATCGATATAGGTGGATAAGTGCCTAACTCCACTGCAGATGTTTTTCCAGCCTTTTAATTATGAATATTTACGCATTAACCCTCAGCTATTATTAAACACAGGTAATAAAAACATTATGTATGTTAAACAAACTGGATGACAACAGTAGGAAATATATATCTTCAAACTACAGTAATATTAGTATGAGTTTTACAGAATAATGTTAAACTGAAAGTCATGTAGACATGATTTACGCAATACTGTTTCATCCATATATTCTTGTTTACATTCCATTTCACATTACCATCCTTACATCATTTTACATTTATTAAATGTGATAAAGGTTTTTATCTTCTGGTTCGTAGTTATTATATTCTACGAATGCGTGTAGTAAAATTTAATATTACGTGTATCTTCTCTTTCATTACATACGTAACTTTGATGTTGGCTTCATAAGGACACAGACTGAAGAGAGCACAAAACATAAAGTACTCTGAAAGTTAGGCCCCCCAGTGGCTCAGCGGTATGTCTGCGGACTTACACGCTAAAATCCGGGTTTCGATACCCGTGGTGGGCAGAGCACAGATAGCCCATTGTGTAGCTTTGTGCTTAATTAAAAACAACAACAACTGAAAGTTAGAGTAATATAGAGTTCGCCTATTACTGGTTAGTAATTACTGTTTCCCCCTGTAGCTAAACTTTCTAAATAAACACTATATTTATGTATAAAGCTAACATAAAGGTTTAATTATAACATATTTTATACTAGAAGTATTATCACTTTTTTCAAAAAAAATTATTTCTAATTGTTACGGCTAAGTGATAACAAAGTGCACTACGTAGAAACAAATAGAGTGGATTTATATTTAAATTAATATTAATGATAAAGTTAGAGATAACTGAAACTAAAATAAGAAAGATTAATAATTTGATTGTCTGGTATCTTAACAATTATATCGTGTATTGTTATGTAGAGAAACAAGTGAAAATAAGTGGTAATTTTCTTTTAAAGTAAAATTATATATGTTATTGTTGAATGTTTCGTGTGTATATTTGTAATATGACAATTTGAATAGCTTGGCCGTCCTTACATATATAGTCTATTGACGCTGAAATATCCCACACAAAGTACAAGAACTGATGTCTATATATTGAAAAAAATAGAACTTGAAGAGGTCACCTGAATAAATGGTAGTAATTTTGCGATCAACGCCGCATCATGGCCGTACGTTCAACATATCTCAGTTAATAAGAACGTACTTTCTTATACGTGTGTCGTATAACTACAATACATCGTGTTGTATTAATAGAAAAAACAGTTTAGCGATTTTCTTCTTTCTTTATCTCAGAATGTGACAACACAAACTAATACACATCTTCAGTGAGTGTGTTCTACTGCACTCTAACGTCACATACTAAATTTCAAGACAAGCCATAAAGAAATGCTTTAGACACAACAACTCGAAGTTTGATTGAGTTTCTTCATATTTTTTCTTCTTTTTCGCACCAAAACCACAAAATTTTCTTTGATATAAAACATATTCAACTTTTGTAGATTGTTATTCAAATTTCGTACACTGATAGATCTTTATAACCTACAATTGTCACCTTATTTGGTATACATGTACGTAAATCTTCGTGCACGCACCTACACAAAAAACACGCGAGCTATCGATCTAACATTTTTACTACAAATATTTCAATACTGTTTCGGCCAAGCAAGCTAAATTAGCATTTTCTAGCTCAAGTTACCAAGATAATAATATCAGCGAACGACTATTATTGATTATTCATTGTAAACTTGTCAACAGAAATGTACTATATATTATGAAATTATCGTAATTAAAAAGTTTAGTGTCAGTGATATTAATTTAATTAATTAACATAAATATTCATATGTGAGTACCGCCTTATGACAAGAAACTATTGAAATAATTCTATGAAGTTCCTATAAAAAGTTATGAACATTATTTTGGAGAAGGAAAACTACCGCCATATATTTGAAAAAATCTGGTTGGTTCTGTATAAAATATAGGTCTCTTCCGATTAATAAGTTTGCGATTCTACAATTAATGTGTATTACATTCGAGTGTTATTTTCTTACTTGTAAAATGTACCTGAGAACGACTTATTTGCTGTACTTTGCCAGTGTGTATTGACCTAAAGTCATGATATCTAGTCAAAACCACCTTAAGTGTGAAGAAAAGGCCAAAGAAAAGATAGATCGAACGAATTAAAGAAATGAAATCAAAATTGGTAGTTATTCCTGTAGCACTGGTTGTTGTTGTTTTAAATTAAGCACAAAGCTACACAATGGGCTATCTGTGCTCTTCCCACCACGAGTATCGAAACCCGGATTTTAGCGTGTAAGTCCGCAGACATACCGCTGAGCCACTAGGGGGCGTGTAGCACTTGTAACAATTTTACTCAAATATACATTAATTATGATTACGTCTAAGATCCTGTGTACAAAATCCATATTGTGTCATATTATCAATTTCTCTATTCAACGTTAATTACTTTCTATCTCTAATTTCACATTTCTTATAACTATTATCACATTTAAGTTGTTTATATATTGTAACCACCTTTTTTGGGTCAAACCAAACGTGACATCAACAGCTCTAGTTCTCAAGACGAACTAACACTGAGCATCTGGTTTACGTGACGTCATTACCCGTGCCTTCATATAACATCACACTTAATCCTTTATTAGAGTTTTGGGTATTGTTTGAAAACTATTATTCATTGGTAAATTAGGCAACTTTTGTTTTGTCACCCATGCCCAAGATGAACAAAAATGATACTTGGCTGATTATTGAATGAAAATTTACTGTGAAATCCTTACTAATACTATAAGTGTAACTACCAGACTGGCCGCCATTTTGTATTTCATTACTTTAATTCGAACGTTCAATCTTTTTTCTTCCGCAACTTTTTTCCCACACCAAAATCTCATCACGAAGAACAAAATGTTTCGGTTAGACCTTTTAGTAACATTCTTCTTCATTCATATAGAACTCATCTAATCGGACAACAAATCTGTACAGAAAGTTTATTTTAGCGCAAAACAATACAATAAGTTACCTGCGCTCTGTCCACCACGAGTAATCAAACCTAAGATTTCAGTGTTTTAAGTATGTAATAAAACCCCAATGGTGGCGTATTCAGGTAGGGGACAGAGGGAGCCCCTGGTCTTACTAGGGGTGCATAGATTTGTTGTTGTTGTTGTTTAGAATTAAGCACAAAGCAACACAAAGGGCTATCTGTGCTCTGCCCACCACGGGTATCGAAACCCGGATTTTAGCGTGTAAGTCCGCAGACATACACGCTGAGCCACTGGGGGGCGGGTGCATAGATAATTTTATTCTATGCAAAATTAAATGGGGTGTAGGGCTCACAAAAATTAGTAGCCTCTGCCCACACACAACCTTAAATCCACCACGAAACCCAAGTTTGTTCTAAGTCCGAGACAGGTTTTCTTGTCTCCAGGTGGGACAGTTATAAGTCTACGGATTTACAAAGCTATATTCAAGGGTTCGATTCTCATCAGTGGACACAGCAGACAGCCCGATGTGGCTTTGCTGTAAAAAAAATACACAGATTTTGTTTGTTGTAGACCTACTGTGTAAATAAATATTCTTCAGAAGCTTCTGAGAGAGACTTAGGAAATAGTTATTATTTAAAGGAGTTATTAGAACAATATCTTTACTGTTTGTTTTTTAATGAGATTTATTCTTTCTGTTTTTTCCCCTAATTTTATTATTATTATTGATTTATTAACATTTAAGTTAAACAGTTTATTAATATTAATATAACGTCCTAGCCAGGACGTGTTTTTGTTGTTGAACCATGATCGTAGCTTCGTGTTAATTATAGATCGCTACAAGATTGTTGCCATGGCAGTAAACATGATTGAAATATATATGTAAAAACGGCTGGTTTGGGTTGAGAAAATTTTTATGTTGAGGAGCAAACAACGATTGACGATGACCGAAGAAGGTCGAAACATTGGTCGCTCCTCCACATAAAATTTTTTTCAACCCAAACGAGCCGTTTATGTATATATTTCTCTACAAGTGGGTTTTCTCGTCATTACTGATTAGTGTATATGAATGGACTGTAGCCACATTAAAACTATACACTGAGATTAAACAAGATCGTTGACTCGGTAATCTTCGTAACTGACCGGTTACGGCTTCAAGCCGGAGAAATAACAACACGAACACGTAATATCAATCATAATGTTGATTTGGTACCAAGTACCAAATGGGCAACAAAATATATTGAGTGCCTCGCTGTAGCGTTGGAGACTTTGAGCTTTTAAACTACCGTATATCCTCGTGTATAAGCCGCCACCATGTATAGGCCGCATCCCAAACTTTGAAGGTTGTTTTTTGGGTTACAGGTATACAGCGTATATAAGCCGCACCCGCCATGCCACCTGGTGGGTTCCTCCTGGCATCGTTGTCCATGTACAAGAGCGTGGTTGGATGGATGACGAAGGATGTCTAAAGTGGATTAATGACGTATGGTCTAAACGTCCTGGTGGCTTATTGAAGAAACGATCGCTCTTGGTGTGGGACAAGTTCAAGTCTCATCTTGTTGAACGTGTCAAGTAACGTTTGCAACAAAATAATACGGACATTGCTGTCATACCTGGTGGTTTAACATCAATCCTGCAGCCCCTCGATGTTTCACTAAATAAACCCTACAAAGATGGACTTCGAGCAAAGTGGAACGAGTGGATGATATCTGGAGATCGCGAGGTTACTCGTGGTGGAAATCTCAAAGCTGCTTCTTTAGCCACTGTGTGTCAATGGATCCTGCAGGCCTGGAAGGATTTGAAGCCAGAAATAATTGTAAAATCATTCAAGAAATGTTGCATCAGGAATGCAATGGATGGAACAGAGGATGATGTTTTATGGGAGCATGAAGAAGAAACTCCACCTTCCGATTCCAAGGACTTCGATCCGTACGACGATACAATTCTACCGGACGAATGGAATCAAGTGTTGGAGATGTCGCATGACAGTGACCACGACCAATGACCCCATTACTTGAGTACAAGTACTGAATATTTCCTAGTATCTTATTGTTGAATAAATTATTTTTAGCATTTACACATTCTAAAAGGTACCTTAATCCCGGATGTAGTGAGAAGTTTACAGATATAATTTTTAGACTGCGTGTATAAGCCGCACCCCAAACTTTTGAACAAAATTTTAGGTTCACAGGTGCGGCTTATACACGAGGATTTACGGTACTGTGATTTTCATATTTCTATAACAAGCAACTAGAAGCTACAACTTCAATATAAGAATTTTCCAAGTTACCGTGGGTCTTTTACGTAGAATGACGTTCGCTTCGGTAAAGCTAGCGGATCTAACCTCCAAAAGTTCATCAACTCCTGACCCACGAACACCAAAGGTCAACACGTCAGGAATGTCAAAGTCATGGCCTTTCAAACGGTATATAATACTTCCTATGACAAATACACGAATTTCCTTACATCAGACTACAAAACTTGAAAGAGACAAATAAGAATTTGTAACATCAGACTACTAAACCTTAAGTAAGATAAATAACAAGAATTTCGTAACATCAGACTACTAACCTAAAGTAAGATAAATAACAAAAAATTCCTAACATTAGACTATTAAACCTTAAGTAAAACAAATAACAAGAATTTCCTAACATCAGACTACTAAACCTAAAGTAAGATAAGTAAGAATTTCCTTATACCAGATTACTAAACCTTGAGTAAGATAAATAAAAATTATACTTTTCTTAGCAAATGGAAAGAATTTTTTTTTTGTATGTGTCTGTGTATTTGTATACTTTGGTCTCCTTTCATAGTTCTTAGGCCTAAAAGTGTTTGGCCTAATCTCACTATCTCTCTGTTTTGTTTTTGTATATTAAGAAACCGCTACTTTTAATCGTTTTAAAAACTAAAACAAAATTAAAACAAAAAATTCGACAGGTGTAGAAGTTAAGGGTAATTTTTGGCTACAAAAAAAATTCTACTATCATGCTACTTGCAACATCTTTAAAGGTTGTTAGGGTTAACTACCATACCCATTACCTTTACTAGACGGCGAATTAGTACGTTTTAGGGCTTTGTGTGCAAATCCTATTTGCACATCCACACATTTTGTTTTGCTTTATCTGTGTTTCTCTGATTATGTCTTTACATGCTCAATGCTTTTGAAAGTTACTACCTTAGACAAGTTCTTTAATAATTATACCTTTCATACTTCTTGTTAAAAGAAATAATCTTTAATTTTCTTGTTTTGCATGTGTCAGTAGCATTATAATAAATTTATCATAATTACAAAAGGGAAGGAAATACACACAAGATATTTTAAGTGATAAGAATTTCAAAACATCAGACAATAATAATTCTACTTATTTGTGCTGAAGTTAGAGAGGTACGTACTTATACTTTTATTGATGTGACCAAATATTGATGTTGTTATCTTTTAAAAATTAAGCAGTTTATTTGAAACTTCATAAACGTTTTGTTTTTAATAACAGATTTTCCATAATTCAATTACACAGATTTCGAAAATATTTTTTTCTATCACTCAAGAATTTCCTTTACAAATTGCAAAAGAAAAACCCTCATAACTAGATCAAACTATTATTTAGTTCATCACAATGAACACTTTTTTATGGTTATGTTTGGGTACTAGAATGGTCTGTGAGAGTCTCACGTCGCGACTGATCTAAAGAAATCTGCAGTCATTAATTGTTCACATTTTAAGCATAACAAAATGTGACCCAATTTAATGAAAATTACTAACTTGTGTAAAAGTAGATGCACTACATTTTGAAAATAACCTCTGCGTAATGGAGAAAAACAAATATCGTTTTTCGATTTCAGGGTACTAGAATTACTGTAGAACGTGTAAACATTTCAAGACAATAAAACCCATCGTGCCCTGTGTGATCCGAGTTTAGAAAAACTGAAAACAGAAGAGGAAAGAGAGACAGAACAAACAGTTATTAACCCTTAAACAATGTGAATGTTGTAGGTAGCAGCATCAATTAATGAAGGCAGCCGTTCAAGGGTTGACTAATAATTATAATTTGGAGCTACAGATACTTTGTAGTTTTTACAACCAGTCAACAATTGTTCATTGTTATACGAAATACGCAATATGTAAAGATAAATATTTAATATTATCACATTAAACTACGGAAGCCTTACCCACTTTTGTCTCTCTGGGAAGCTTCAACACACGCATGTTGTGTGACACTTCAATATTTGGAGCATTTCCTGGAAAAATAAGAGATTAAATCAATGTTGTTGTTTTTTAAGTGTAATTTTAGTTTCTCTTACGGTGTGATTAATGAGAAATGCTCCGTAGAAAGCGATAATAAAAATGAAAATAAGAAAAGTGAACAGTAATTACAACCCTTTATATTTCTTGAGCTATACCACAAGAATCAACATTACACTCAGAATCTTGAAACGTTATTTATGTGTATGTCGTTAACCCAAATGTAGTAAAAACTCAAAGCAAGCCTAATTTATACTGAAGCTATTTATAAAATCATTAATTACGATTTGGTTCGCTGAGCTTGGAGACTTTTCCTATCTATAACAGGTTAAAGAAGTAATAAAATAAGTGAAGATTATGTCCAGAAAGAAGAGTCGTGTAAATTGATCAAGATAGCGATTAACGACACCCACTAACACTCAGACTTTATGTAAATATTCCAGTTTAAATGTATTTATACCAGAAGTTATACAAGTACAGCAGTTAATTGAATTTCTATAACTGAAAGAAATGGCTCTGTTATAATAAAGGCTGTAATATTATGTAAGGCACTTCCAAAAATAAATCATGGTCAATAGACTTTCAACACACACAAATAAATATGCTTAAAACGTGAAACAAACCTGCACAAGACCTATATCGGTGTTTACTTAATAACTACCATCGTTGAAATTATGATCTATTCCCACATATAATGTTGGCCAAAATCTTAAGGTTAATGAACATAAAGAAAAAAATGTGCATTTTGCGTTGTTAAACTCAACCACTTATTTGAGTAGAGCTTCGAAAGCTGAAAATAAAAAAGGGAGAATAAAAATAAAAAACTTTCAGTATTTACTAGAGAAAATGTGAACACTATGAAATTAGCCTAAATGCTAGCTGGTCAAAGGTTTAAGACCATACTGAAACGAAGTGTTAATCGATAAACACGTAATTAAAAGCATTAGCATTGTCAATATCTCCCAGTGACATCTCCTGTGTTACATTGGGTAAAAATATGGCAAAAGCTAAAAAGTTGAGAGAGTTTGAATGTGAGAGAATTGTTGAGTTGTAAAAGCAAGATCTCTCTCAACGTACAATCGCTGGTGAGATTGGGTGTAGTAAAACTGCTGTTGCAAATTTCTTAAAAGACCCTGAGAAATACGGAACGAGAATTTCAAATGGTCGGCCCAAGAAAATTTCGCTGGCGTTGAGCAGGACAATTCGACGGGTTGTCCGGCAAGACACCAGCTGATCGTAGAACCAGATTAAGGCTCCCTACGGACGCAGAATGCAGATCAAGAACAATAAGATGGCATCTACGAGAGAAAGGCTTTAAAAACCGTAAATGTCTTCAAAGGCCACGCCTCCCTCCACACCATGAAACAGCTCGGTTAAACATTGCTGAGAAGCACCACGCATAGGACGTAGAAAAGTGGACGAATGTTTTGTTCTTTGATGAGAAAAAATTTAACCTGGATGGTCCAGATGATTTCCAACGTTATTGGCACGATAAGGATATCCCAACGGAGACACGTTCTATACGACACAGTGAAGGAGGCTGCATCATGAACTGGGGTGCTTTCTCCTTCCATGGAACAATGGAGCTTCAGGTTATAGAGGGGCGTCAAACAGCAGCTGGCTACATTGGCATGTTGGAGAGAGTATCCTTTATTGAAGACGCTTGACTGTATGGAAATGATTGGATTTTTCAGTTGGACAATGCTGCAGTCCACAATGCCCGCAGGAATTTTTTCATGGCGAATAATGTGATTCTTTTGGACCATCCAGCGTGTTCGCCGGAACTGAACCCCATTGAAGTTGTTTGGGGGTGGATGGCAAGGGAAGCTAAACAAATTGACGTCAATTCCAAACAGTGCATGATATTCGTGAAACCATCTTCACTACTTGGAATAACATTCCAGCCATCCTTCTGTTAACGTTTGTGTCGACCATGTCAAAGCAAATGTTTGCAGTTATTCTCAATGACGGCCGTGCAACTTATTACCGTGATCTCTTGTTGAGCATTTCCTACCCTGTTTAGGACTTGTTTTTGGTATGGTCTTAAACTTTTGATCAGCTAGTATTTCGGCTAATATCACAGTGTTCACATTTCCCTATTAAATGATAAAAAAATTATTTTTATTTTTCATTTTCTTATTTTCATCTTTTGATGCTCCACTCAAATAAGTGGTTGAGTCTAACAACGCAAAATGTATATTTTTTCTTTATGTTTATTGGTCTTAAGATTTTGGTCAGTAGTGTATTCTCTTAGAATGAATAAGGTCATAATACAAAAAGGTTTCTAGAGCGTCTAAAGTTTCAGTAAGACATTTACCAGAGACTTGAGCATAATAAGTTGTTTTTACCTTCTATTATTTCACTCCGTAGAAATAACGTTAAAATTGTCCATATCCAAATCTTCTCCATTTTCTATCATGAGTTAGATGTTTTACTTTCATATAGTCCTGAAAAATAACCAGTTGTTAACTAAGGTTTCCATAATTAAATATGTAGCATCTCATGTTCTGTTTTACTTTCATATAGTCCTGAAAAATAACCAGTTGTTAACTAAGGTTTCTATAGTTAAATATACAGCATCTCATGTTCTGTTTTACTTTCATATAGTCCTGAAAAATAACCAGTTGTTAACTAAGGTTTCTATAGTTAAATATACAGCATCTCATGTTCTGTTTTACTTTCATATAGTCCTGAAAAATAACCAGTTGTTAACTAAGGTTTCTATAGTTAAATATACAGCATCTCATGTTCTGTTTTACTTTCATATAGTCCTGAAAAATAACCAGTTGTTAACTAAGGTTTCTATAATTAAATATGTAGCATCTCATGTTCTGTTTTACTTTCATATAGTCCTGAAAAATAACCAGTTGTTAACTAAGGTTTCTATAATTAAATATACAGCATCTCATGTTCTGTAATCATTCTTGTATTCACTCTAACAACTAAGTAACGATTAATTTGACTACACGTATCTAAATAATTGGATCTTTGTATTTAGGAGAGTTAATTTTATGATGTGATATCTCATTACCATTTGTCAAGATGTGCCTTGAGCAGAATCATTCTCCAGATATGTAACAACGTAAACATATTTTTGGAATGCGTATTTTATTTACATATGTAAAGATGATTGTTAAGTTTTGACTTACAAATACACAAACCGTTAGTATGCAAGACAAAAGTCATGATTTTTCTGTCTTTCAAACAAATGTAATAGAAAGTGTTTATGTAGCCGGAAAGTTGATATTTTATCAAATACCGTTTCTCTGAGTGGATATTCATAAATAACTGTTACTAGGCAACAAATTCCGTTTCTCTGAGTAGATATTCATAAATAACTGTTACTAGGCATCAAATACCGTTTCTCTGAGTGGATATTCATAAATAACTGTTACTAGGCAACAAAAGTGACGAAATCAACAATATGCTGGTCACTGATCAAGGGGTCGCTGTTAAATACGTTTTTAAATATATCAGACCCATTTCTTCAAAATTCGATTAACTTGGTACGAAAGACTTAACAAACCTATCGTGTAACAGTCTATAACTAGTTTTCAAACTAATTATCTCGAATACAAACAGGAAAGCTTATTTTTTGTCGAATTTCAAATAAGGAAGACATTAAAATCCTAGTCTACTGGGTTTGTTCTGAAAGTACGAACTTCTAAAGATGGTGTAACGGTGAGGGAAGTTCTCATGTGTTTCATTTAGAAAGGATCGCGGGTTCAAATCCCGGTCGCACCAAACATGCTCGCCCTTTCAGCCGTGGGGACGTTATAATGTTACGATCAATCCCACTATTTGTTGGTAAAAGAATAGCCCGAGAGTTGGCAGTGGGTAGTGATGACTAGCTGTTTTCAGTTAAACACTGCAAAATTAGAGATGGCTAGCGCAGATAGCCCTTGAGTAGCTTTGCGCGAAATTGATAAACAAACTTTACCAGAATAAAAAGAATACGTCAAAACTTTGTTGGAGTAGCGGGAATATATTAAACATTTATCAGAGTTGTCTCTACTAAGAAGCTAGGTTTATAAAGAGAATATGTGAAACATTTACCAGAGTTGTCTCTTATTAGAAGCCAGGTTTGTAAAGAGAATATGTTAAACATTTATTTTTTAAAGTTGCCTTTAATAATAGGCCAGATTTATTAACGGACCAATATGTGTTCGCTGTGAAAGTTTCAATATTTATAGTGTGTCATTATACAGTGATGACATGACAATTTTGTAATGAAAAGCATTTCATCTTTAAATTCAATAACAGTGGAACCTCGGTTCTCGAAATTAATCCGTTCCAGAAGACTGTTTGAAAACCTAATCAATTTTCCCCACAAGAAATACTGCAAATTAAATTAATCCGTTACAGACCTCCAAAAATTACCCATTATAAAGCATTTAAAGTAAAAATATTGATTATTTATACCTGAAAAATAATATTTACATGTCAATTACAAAAACTATAAACACAATAAAAAAAAATAAATGAAAATTTAACTGCACTTTACCTGTGCTGATTAGAGCTGATGGTGTAAGTGAAAGGTGGTGAGGAACGTAGAGAGTAGGAGGGTTATTATTGTTTGGAAGGGGAGTCACCTTCCATAAAGACGTCAGGTAACTCTCCTTCTGGGGTTCTTCTTCTTTTCTGTCTCTTTGTACCGCTACAACCTGCTTGAAACTCACTGGATCTATTTCTCACTAAAAACTTGTCTGATAAGAGTTGTTTCTGCCTACATTTTAAAATGTTTCTGAAGTAAGACATGACATTTTCATTGAAAAGGTTTATGCTGCGGTTTGCTACAGCTTTGTCAGGATGACATTTTTCCACAAAACTTTGTAACTCTCCCCATTTTCCACACATTTCCTTAATTAGTAAACTAGGAACATCCTTCCTTCCCTCCTCCTCATCTGAAGACACTTTTTCAGTTGTCTTCTGTTGCTGCTCTCTCTGAAGGTCTTGGAGTTCTTCCGTGGTGAGATCAGTGTTGTAGTCTTCCACCAACTCTCGGCTTCTACATAGTCCTTAAATTCTCTAACAAATTTATCAGCAGCGTCTTTGTTAGAACTGGCACCCTCCCCATGTCTCACCACACTATGTATGCCACTGCTCTTCCTAAATTTTTCAAACCACCCCCTACTAGCCTTAAAGGCATCACTTGTATCAGCACTCGTTCCAGGGTTGTTTTTCAGGAAATCAGAAAGCAACTGCTTTGCTTTCTCACAAATGATGGTCTCAGAAATGCTATCACCAGCTAACTGTTTTTCGTTTACCCAAATCAACAACAGTTTTTCTACCTCTTCCATTGTTTTTGATCTTTGTTTCGTAAGCACTGTCACTCCTTTTGCAACATCAGATCCTTTGATGACCTCTTTATTTTTCAGTATGGTGCAGACTACAGACGTCGCCATACTAAACTGTATAGCAAGGTCAGACACGCGAACACCACTTTCATATCTTTTTTTCATCTCTATTGTGGCTCTAACAACTTTTCTGCTTGCTGCTTTCATTATCCTTCTTTGACCCCATGGTGGCTTATTTAATCAGAATATTTAGAAAAACAAAAAGAAAAACGAGAACGTTTACATCATATTTTAGCAGGGGTATGACTGAGTGACAGGTGCGGGTAAAATGTTTTAGACAAGCTTGGCGTGGGCTGAAAATAGTTGAGGGTCGTTCTGGTCATCAGTCGAGTTATTTCGGGGGTTAGGGTTACGACAGCTTGGTTCGGAAACCTAGTATATGTTCGACAACCTAGACATTTTTTCCTCAAACAATATGTCCGAAAACCGAGTTACTACTGAACTTCTTGAAACAAATAAAATACAAGAATCTTAAATAAACACTGGGTAGAAAAGTTACCATGACAACTGTTAATCTATATTTGATGTTTTTTTATAGATAGGGAGAGCTGCGAATCTCAATGATGAAGTTAGAATCGAAAGTTTCAGTTATATAAGCCTTGGAATTTGACGCCAATTTTTCTACTACATTAAAGAGTATATTATAAATACATTGTCTAAAAGATAGAGTTACTTCTGGCACGAGGATTGAATCCATCAATGTGTTTTTGTTAGTGAAGGTTTCGGATCTGTATTAGTTATCGCGCATTTTAAATTTCCATGCACAAGTAAGTTGATTTTTGTGTAACACGTAGCATTGTTTATAAATGTAGGCCTAGAGCAAGTTACATTAAATACAAGTATACAAGGATTGAAATTTTAACTGTTTTCAGCAGATAATTTGAAAGAACAAACTAAGGAAAGAAGTAGAATGATTTTACAACATTAAAATAGACATGGAAATTCAATTTAATTAAATAGCACAATTCATTCGTTTGTTTTGGAATTTCGCACAAAGCTACTCGAAGGCTATCTGTGCTAGTATATTTTCCAGAAACGGTATTTTTATTAGAGACGACTTGAAACTAGTTCCGTCAAATGCAGCACGATTAGAATTTAAAACTAGGTATGTAGGTATAAAACTAGGTATGTAGGTATAAAACTAGGTATGTAGGTCGTGTGGGAAAACGTGAGTATAATGGTTTATAGTTATGTACACCAGGGCCCAGCATGGACAGGTGGTTAAGGCGCTCGACTCGTAATTCGAAGATCGTGGGTTCGAATCCCCGTCACGCCAGACATGCTCACCCTTTCAGCCGTGGAAACGTTATAATGTGACGGTCAATCCAGCTCTTCGTTGGTAAAAGAATAGCCCAAGAGTTAACGGTGAGTGGTGACGACTTACTGCCTTCCTTCTAGTCTTACGCTGCTAAATGAGGAACGGCTAGCGCTGATAGCCTTCTTGTAGCTTTGCGCGAAATTAAAACAAAACAACAGCATATATATATATATATACATGCCAGAATACCACGAATGATCAATATTGAACGAACATGCGTATTACATTCGTTCTCGAGGTACAATTTCTTGTGACATTGTAATTCCAGGAACGAGTTGGAAGCGACTTTGTTCCATACCAGGTTTCTTTTTTGTTAATAACACTTGAGCAAGAGAGTCTGTTCTATATGTTCCAGTTCGAAACAGTCATGAATAATACATTGCCGTGGACTGTATTTTGAGAAAGAATAAAATACGATTTTACAAGTGAACAACGGGCGAGCACGAAATGACTGTTGTAAAAATACTGATCAGACAATTCTCAGAGTTGAACATTTTTACATACTGCATGCTCGAGTGAACATAATCCATTATTAATATTGATTCTTGGGAGGAAATGTCATAAAATCAGTTAGCACGAATTATGAATGCGTTTTCATTGAAAACAATGTATGCTCCTATAAATACTTTTAAATTCTTATTTTGAAGAATGCTTATCAAAAAAATATTTCATGATTTCCCCAGTGTCTTATCAACCTTATTATGGAATTTAACCATCTTCATGTATCTAAAGCGGACATTTCGGAAAGAAGGATAATATTTTAAATAATTTTTTTTCCAATAATTAATCAAGTAACTTTAATTCTTTAGTCCTGACAAGCTCGGCATGACGAGGGCGCTTGACTCGTAAAGTGAGGATCACGGGTTTGAATCCCTGTAACACCGAACATGTTCGCCCTTTCATCCGTAGGTGTTTTATAATTGATTATTAATCCCACTATTCGTTGGTGAAAGAGTAGCCCAAAGAGTTGGCGGTGTGTGGTGATGACTACGTGCCTTCTCTCTAGTCTTACACTGCTAAATTAGAGACGGTTAAGGTGGTTAGCCCTCGTGCAGTTTTGCGCGAAATTCAAAACCAAACAAAACAGTATTGTTCGTCGTTATGCGCAAAGGGTTATCGGTGCGCTGTTCACCACGGGTAAGGAAAATGGGTTTCTAGCAGTGTAAGTCTTCAGACATGCACTGGAGCACCGTACGATTTAGATGTGACTACATTTTTTTTTCTCTTTAGTGCACATTTCTTTTCCATATATATTCGTTTAGTTTAGCAAATATCCCGAAATCACCCATTTTGTATGTGTGTTTTATGTATTTCATTTGACTTTTTGCTAGTACTTATAATTGGTAAAATGTTCTCAGTGTGGAATATAGAAAAATGTACAGAATGTAACGCGAAGTTTTTGTTATGGGCTATACATCGGACTGCTTTTGACCGTTTTGATTGTAAATCGTTAATATATATTAGCAAACCAGTTCAAAATTGTCACTTTGGAATAAAATGCTTTCAAAATGAAACAGGTCGAATGGAAAGAAGCACTAGACAAACACGTTTGTCACACGTCAATATACCAATAATAGTCTCAATTTATGTTCACACACTAATAATATATTAAAGTTAAATCACAGAAAAATGAAACTAGCCACACAACAAATAAACACCTCAGTATGAGGTTTAACACAATCCATTCTGACAACATAAGTTGTAGTATTGCACAGTTCAGTCTGTCAACATGATGTGACACAGTTCACTCTGACAACACAAGCTATAATTTACAAAATTCAGTCTCACAACATAAGTTATGGTATAAAACAATTGAGTATCACAACATACGAGGTCTGTTCAAAAAATACGCGGACTCTTTAAATTGCGCGGCTCCAGTTGGTTCCAGGGGAATTCGCTTGGTGTCGCTAGGTTTGTGCAGATCAGCTGATTACGACGGCATTTTTCAATTGCAGACATTTTCATTTGCGTATTAGCTCCGCGGTTTTAAGTGAAGTGCGATTTTTTTTCATTTGGCGGATTTCAGAATGAATGACCTGAAGGAACAACGACTTGTTGTGAAATTTTGTGTTAAACTTGGAAAATCTGCGACTGAAACTTTTGCTATACCTAACACGGCTTACGGTGATGTTGCTGTGAAGCGTACGGCATGTCTCAAGTGGCATGAACGTTTCAAGGATGGTCGACAGTCCATTGAAGATGATGAGCGTCCTTCTACGTTAACTGTCGACCCACACGTCGACAAAATCAACACCCTGGTGCGGGCAAATCGACAACTGACTGTCAGGAAGCTTGCTGAAGAGTGTGGGATATCAGTTGGATCTTGTTACAAGATTTTGACCGAAAAATTGAAGATGCACCGCGCTGCTGCGAAATTTGTGCCTCAGAACTCGTGAGTTTTTGGCCAAACACTCGATCACTGTTTTTCCCCACCCCCTACTCACCTGACCTTGCAACTTGCGATTTTTCTTGTTCCCTAAACTCAAAAGACCCTTGAAAGGAAGAAGATTTGAGACGATTCCCGAGATTAAGGCAAATGTGACGAAGGAGCTGGAGGACATTACAAAAGAAGCGTACCAGGACTGTTTGAACAAGTGGAAACACCGTTGAGATAAGTGTGTACGTTGGGGAGGAGAGCAGTTTGAAGTGGTGTCAGACCTGTAGCTTCTAAATAAAGTACATTTTGTTTTATGACATCAGTCTGCGTATTTTTTGAACAGCTCTCGTAATCTGTAGTATGACACAGTTCACAGAAACATAAACTGTGGTTTAATGTGGTTCATTCTTACGACATACTTTGTGTTATAATAATTCACTCTGACAATACAAGCTAGGAAATAACACAGTTCACTGTCAAACATAAGATGGGGCATAACAGTTTATTTTCACGCAGAAGTTGTGGTATGACACAGATATCAGACAGTGCCATTTGTCTATATATACAGCAGACCATACTATTCGTCACTTATAGGTAGAACTGTGATTAACCATAAAGTAGACAGTACTGTCAGTGGTTAAAAAGCCACTAAACTAAGTGGTAAATTAACACAAATATCAAACACTACTATTAGTTGTACAACAACCACTAAACTATAAACTAATATAGATATCAAACACTACTGTTAGTTGTATCACTCCTACTAAACTATGTAATAAAATAATATAGATATCAAACACTACCGTTAGCTGTATAACTCCCACTAAACTATGTAATAAAATAATATATATATATCAAACACTACCGTTAGCTGTATAACTCCTACTAAACTATGTAATAAAATAATATATATATATCAAACACTACCGTTAGCTGTATAACTCCCACTAAACTATGTAATAAAATAATATATATATCAAACACTACCGTTAGCTGTATAACTCCCACTAAACTATGTAATAAAATAATATATATATCAAACACTACCGTTAGCTGTATAACTCCCACTAAACTATGTAATAAAATAATATAGATGTCAAACACTACCGTCAGCTGTATAACTCCTACTAAACTATGTAATAAAATAATAAAGATATCAAACACTACCGTTAGCTGTATAACTCCCACTAAACTATGTAATAAAATAATATAGATATCAAACACTACCGTCAGCTGTATAACTCCTACTAAACTATGTAATAAAATAATAAAGATATCAAACACTACCGTTAGCTGTATAACTCCCACTAAACTATGTAATAAAATAATATAGATATCAAACACTACCGTTAGCTGTATAACTCCTACTAAACTATGTGATAAAATAATATAGATATCAAACACTACCGTCAGCTGTATCACTCCTACTAAACTATGTAATAAAATAATATAGATATCAAACACTACCGTTAGCTGTATAACTTTTACTAAAGTATGTAATAAAATAATATAGATATCAAACACTACCGTTAGCTGTATAACTCCCACTAATCTATGTAATAAAATAATATAGATATCAAACACTACCGTTAGCTGTATAACTCCTACTAAACTATGTAATAAAATAATATATATATCAAACACTACCGTTAGCTGTATAACTCCTACTAAACTATATAATAAAATAATATCGATATCAAACACTACCGTCAGCTGTATAACTCCTACTAAACTATATAATAAAATAATATAGATATCAAACACTACCGTCAGCTGTATAACTCCTACTAAACTATGTAATAAAATAATATAGATATCAAACACTACCGTTAGCTGTATAACTCCCACTAAACTATGTAATAAAATAATATAGATATCAAACACTACCGTTAGCTGTATAACTCCCACTAAACTATGTAATAAAATAATATAGATATCAAACACTACCGTTAGCTGTATAACTCCTACTAAACTATGTAATAAAATAATATAGATATCAAACACTACCGTTAGCTGTATAACTCCCACTAAACTATGTGATAAAATAATATAGATATCAAACACTACCGTTAGCTGTATAACTCCCACTAAACTATGCAATAAAATAATATGGATATCAAACACTACCGTTAGCTGTATAACTCCCACTAAACTATATAATAAAATAATATAGATATCAAACACTACCGTCAGCTGTATCACTCCTACTAAACTATGTAATAAAATAATATAGATATCAAACACTACCGTTAGCTGTATAACTCCTACTAAACTATGTAATAAAATAATATAGATATCAAACACTACCGTTAGCTGTATAACTCCCACTAAACTATGTGATAAAATAATATAGATATCAAACACTACCGTTAGCTGTATAACTCCCACTAAACTATGTAATAAAATAATATGGATATCAAACACTACCGTTAGCTGTATAACTCCTACTAAACTATATAATAAAATAATATAGATATCAAACACTACCGTCAGCTGTATCACTCCTACTAAACTATGTAATAAAATAATATAGATATCAAACACTACCGTTAGCTGTATCACTCCTACTAAACTATGTAATAAAATAATATAGATATCAAACACTACCGTTAGCTGTATAACTTTTACTAAACTATGTAATAAAATAATATAGATATCAAACACTACCGTTAGTTGCATAATACCCACTAAACTAATATGGATAACAGATAGCACGGTTAGTTGTATAACACCCACTAAACTAAATAGTAAACTATTATAGATATCGGGTGCCACTTCTTGTTGTTTATGCGGCTTTCAAACGAGACTCAAAACTCTAGTGCTCTCTAACTATTTACTGTTTTCCTTCTTTCGTTGTGGTCATAGAGACGTTGAATTAACAAACATGTGATTCTCTTTGTATAACAGTCATAAAGATAACTTTAAGAATAATCTGAAGTTTCATTGAGGGTTTTGTTTCTCCCAGCTTGCCTTATGCTTTTAATTAGGTAATTACCACCTGAGGAGAACAACAAACAAAACTTAATTGTTCGATTCTTTCTTTTTATAAGTAAACTCATGTCGATTCAGTTTTAGAAATTATTTTAGGTAATTATTTTGGTATTGATGTTTGGTGGTGCTACTAAAGAGATAAAATGGAAAGCTAAAAGTGTGAAGCTCTGTTAAAAAATAGAAAACAAAACAGTTATTGACTTACTTACTCACACGAGTGTCTGCCATAATGTCTTTCTTTTGGAATTCAAGAAAAGATTGCTGCCTAACTCCTCAAATTCTAGTTTAGATCCCCCTTAACTTCTGCGATTAAATGACATCAGTAGGAGAAATACAGTTCAGTTAACAAACCCTTGACTTTTTCGGTCTTGTGTCTTTCTGTCGACTTCAATTAGGAAAGCTTCAATTTTATTTTCCAAATTTTGGAGCTCTGTTGTTAACTAGAATTTTATATAAAGATTTCAAGCCGTATGTCTGTTTGTCCCAACCGATCGCGCGGCTTTTCAAGAAACGTTTGTTCCCAGAAAGCCGAACAGCGTACCTCTCTACACATTGATCGATATCTGCACCTATCCTGTACAAACGGTGAATGTCATGTTTCTATGGACAGACGCGTCCACGCAGTGTGATTGGTTCTATAATGAATTGTAGAGTCGCTCCAGAATTCAGTATAGTTTGGAGTTCACTGGAGGAAATGTAAAATTTCACTGGTTAAAAATTAATATGATGATCTTTATGTTCTGATTTAACTGCACATTAAAATACAGTCACTGAAAAAATCATATCTGTATCAGCTTGGTTGTTTAGTGATCGTGTAATTTGTCAATATAGTTGTCATGGTAACAGGAGTAACACAATTTTCCCTGTAGGTGCATGTTGGCAGAAGTCAAAAGGAAGGAAGAAGAATTTTAAAAGTTACATAAAACTGTTCCGGATATTAATATCATATTTATTATATCAACAACTGTTTTAAAGTTTCAACTCTCAAGAGTTTTGGTTTGTATTATTTTTACTTATGCCGTGGTCCTGCAAGGCCAAGTGATTAAAACACTCAACTCATAATCTGTGAGTCGCGGGTTCGAATCCTCATCACATCAAACATGCCCGCCCTTTCAGCCATGGGGGCGTTAGAAAGTGACGGTTAATCCAATTATTATTTGGTAAAAGAGTAGCCCAAGAGTTGGCAGTAAAGATGATGACTAGCTACCTTCACTCTAGTCTCACACTGCTAAATTGGAGACGACTAGCGCAAATAGCCCTCGTGTAGCTATGCGCGAAATTTAACAACAAAAAGCAAACTAATGCCGTTGTGTTTAGGGGTATTTTACTATTTTTACTAGTGCCGTTGTGTTTAGGGGTATTTTACTATTTTTACTAATGCCGTTGTGTTTAGACACATCTTTCCTGTCGTGAAACAAATTATTTTCAGTGTTTAGTTCTTATAGTTCCCAAATTATGGAGAGAGAAGAGAACAATTGACTAATTTCTTTAGTATTTTTCACGTAATTCATTTTCAACTAAAATATTAAAAAGTTCAATGTCAAACATGAAGTTGGTATGAACAAACATTACAGGATGAATCTGAAAGCTGCTATGTCCTTCGTTACTGTTTCATAAACTTCCTGTTTCTCACGATGCTGATGAGATTTCTGATAACTCCCGAAAGACAGAGCTCGTCAGCAGTCACAGGAGCAGGTGATAGGAGCAAGCTGTTTAGCTGGACAGTTGTAGGAGCAGGTGGTAGGAGCAAGCTGTTTAGCTGGACAGTTGTAGGAGCCAGTTGTTTAGCTGGACAGTTGTAGGAGCAGGTGGTATGCCTCAAACTCTTCTCTCTAGCAAGTCCCACATGTGTTTAACGAGATTTAGGTCTGGTGGCTTAGCAGGCTAGTTGAGTACTTTTGTTTCTTCAGGCCTCATCCACGTTAAGCCTTGCTGTTAGGGGTCTTTCATCCACCACACAGATGTTTATTCGTCTCTATGTGCAGACGACACACAGACCAGAACCGAGCCAATCCCAAAGACGTCACTATCCTTCACGTCTCCAGACTATCACACATCAATCACTCAAAGATACACAGTACCTGCTCTCCTCCATTACTGAAGAATCCAGTTGAAACGCAAGCTGGACTGTTTGGTACCTTAGGGCTAGTACAGGAACCTCATGAAACCTGCTCCAAAGTGTTGAGCTCGTATATTCTGAAACTTATTCCTGAATCATCCAGCATTGCTGGTGCAATTTCTGAGGCTAATTGCTGCAGATAATGGTCATCTACTGCGTTCGTAACTCTTCCGCTGGCCCGACATCCTTTGGCCTCGTATCCGCGCCACAACCACAAATGGCGACAGTCCATGACCTGTGCTGCCTCATTTTACTGGGAGTGAAGTTCTTGTAGTAGTGTGACGGCAATTAGTTGGTTTATAACAAGTTCTGCGCTCTTTGCAAATGCCAACACCACCAAACAAGCACATAAACCTGGCATTATCTGAAAATTATACATCTTTCCTATTTGATCGTAATTTGTCTTTTGCTGTGCAAAACTTGAGGTCATTGGTCTTATTATATAAGGAATCAATGGCACATAAACCTGCAGAGCATATTCAGGATTACTGTAATCCCTCACATGTTCAATTTGAAAGAAAAAATTTAAATAAACCTCATTATCCTTTAATTCATTGAGAATTGTGTTTCTGTTTTAAATTTGGTCGTCCTGCAACATATTGCATTCAACAAATAGTTTTTGACAGTAAGGAGTAAGAAAAAAAATAGGTCTTGCATGCAAGTAACGTAGCACAAATAAATCCAATAAACAATCACATGAAACAAAACTACAAATTACGAAACTTGCTGGAAGTTACCGCTGAGTGAGTGCCGACAGTTCCTGCTTCTTTTATCTCAATGTTATGTAAATGTTTTGTAAACGACAACATGTCGTGTTGTGTTTAAATTTTCATTTCTATTATTTATATTTCCATATTTATGCTATTGTTTCAAAGTTTAATCAATAAAATATGTTGTTATTCATTTAAAATAACATTTAGAAATTTATAGAATAAGGTAGATCAATCATATGTTTATAAATTTATGTAAATGAAATGTTTGGTGGCCTAGTGTCTAGACGAGAAGTCTCGTGCAAGAGCAGACATGCGCGGATTTCTCTGGAATGTTGGGAAGTTACGCGATGGTTCGAGAAGTCTGGGCCTACAAATATATAAACAGACGAAGATGCGAGAAGAGAAGAGTCATTAGTTTTTATTCGAAGAAAAGAATAAAAAGAGTCAGTCATTCGTTTGAGAAAGTTTAAGTGTTTGCTGTGAGTTTATTCAACTTGAATTTGTGACTGAAGCCTGATCTACAGAAGCTGTGATTTTGTCTCATCAATCTTTGCGATTCATTCGAATTACTGGTTGTGCTGAGAGTCGGCACGTACGGACTATTTAGGGGAGACTGGGATAATTGGAAGGCGGCAAGTTTGAGACGTTCATCTAGAAGCACCGTAAAAAGAACTTCATCATTCTCCATTCAAACTTCGGTATTTCTTCGTGGGACCAAATTCACACCCTAGACCGGAATTTTGGATTTCTGATCTGAACTTTTGGACTTTCATTCTAGATCATTATATTAGATACAGGCAAGTACCATTTTGTGTTGTAATTAATTTTGAAGGTTTAAACTTAATATCTGTCATTGTTATTATATAATTTATGTTATATCTGTCATATATATAATAGCTTATTGTAATAAAATATACAAGCTGTTATCTGTGTCTTTCTGTTGCGTTTAGTCTACGAAAAACATAAAACATAAAAAAACGTAACACTCAAGGACAATAAATTTATACTTTCTAGAATACGTCACGAATTTAGTCAAGTATATATTAACAATAACTTTAAATACATGAAAAGTTTCTGAGACAAAGATGTAGAGTTTTATCATATACATGTATAAACGTTTATGAAACACATTAATAATGGACAAAAGTGACAAAAAGTACGTAGAGTTCCCACATGAGAAGTTATTTGGCAGTATAACTGAGAGATAACGTTCTGAATTGACCCGCCACGGCCAAGCGTGTTAAGGCGTGCGACTCGTAATCTGAGGGTCGCAGGTTCGCATCCCCGTCGCGCCAAACATGCTCGCCCTTTCAGCCGTGGGGGCGTTATAATTTGACGGTCAATCCCACTGTCCGTTGGTAAAAGAGTAGCCCAAGAGAAGGCGGTGGGTGGTGATGACAAGCTGCCTTCCCTTTAGTCTTACACTGCAAAATTAGGGACGGCTAGCACAGATAGCCCTCGAGTAGTTTTGTGCGAAATTAAAAAAAACAAACAAACTTTTGATCTGTCAACCTTACATGTCTCATTCTGTTTACCCTATTCCTCATATTCTGTAAATGAATCTTATATTTTCTGCACGAATTTCTTGAGAGATTTTTACCAGATGAGACGCTGTGTTAAGATCCATTTGGGAGTGACTTGCCGGTCAAACCTCTTTTGAATATTGTTACATAATTCTGTCATTATACCTCTTTCTAGTTGTTCCAGTAATAATATAAGACTTTTTAACTCTTTAATTCTTTTCTGGAAATTAGAGAAAAATCTAGCAAGTTCTGCTCCACTATGATTGCTTATTGCTGAGAATGCAACAAATTTCATGATTTAGAACGTTTCTAAAGATTATTGCTTTGTGTAGGGAATATCTGGAATAGAATAAATAACAGGTGGATGTTTTGATTTCCTGGATAAATAGCGATGAGAACTTCTTTCTATTGGATTTCTCTGAGTTCACCACAAAGATTTGAGGATAACTATGAAACATGACATTGTCATTTATTTGCGTTCCTGGATGTATTCAGCAAAAAGTGTATAATTTAAGTGTATAACTCCAGTATTTATAAGTTCTTGATTATGCACTAATCCAACTACTTCATCACTTGCTATGAATGCGAATCCTATAGATGTTAAAACTATGACTGAAAGAATACGATCTAAAACTTTACTTCAGTATTTTGTAACTCCATCTCCTCTGTTAAAATCTTGACGATTAGTCACCTTTTGACCTTAGAAATAACAAATTCGGTGACGCAAATTTAATGCAGCAACTTGTTTCGTGTTGAGTGAACTCCATGTGACCAATTTTAGTGACCTCTTCTTAGAAGGTTTTATTCATTTCGATCAAAATTTATTGAACTTAAGTGTTTTCTCACATCAAATTTTATAGTTTGGTTTGTTTTGAATTTCGCTTAAAGCCACTCGAGGGCTAGTCATCACCACCCACCGCCAACTCTTGGGCTACTCTCTTACCAGCGAGTAGGGGGATTGAGCGTCACACTATAACGCCCCCACGGCTGAAAGGGCAAGCATGTTTGGTGCGACGCGGATTCGAACCCGCAACCCTCGTATTAAGTGTCGAGTGCCTTAACAGCCTTACTATGGCGGGTATATTTTATAATGTTTGTTTGTTTTGGAATTTCGCACAAAGCTACTCGAGGGCTATCTGTGCTAGCCCTCCCTAATTTAGCAGTGTAAGACTAGAGGGAAGGCAGCTAGTCATCACCACCCACCGTCAACTCTTGGGCTACTCTTTTACCAACGAAAAGTGGGATTGACCGTCACATTATACACCCCCACGGCTGGGAGGGCGAGCATGTTTAGCGCGAACCCGCTGTGCACTTATATATGTATATGATTACAAAACTGCATAGTGACTTTCCAAACACCCATAATTGGTATATCATGATGTAGTCTTCAGGAAGGCTTCAAAAATGTTACTATGTATTGTAGTTAATTATGGCTGAGTGTTGTTTATGATTTTCAAAGTGCACGATAGAACGTGAAAGAAGAAATTCAATCACCTCTGCGTAAAAGTCATTAAAGTAAAACGGAAAGTTCAGATTGTTTAATCTCGGCTTCTTTTGAAAAATAAGCGCTATCAAATTACATCACGTCGGTGATGCTGATAATAAGAATATTCTTCTTCAACCATGAAAGAAGGCTTAACATATATAGCCTTGTTTCACCTTAACCTTTTCCTCGCAATTTAGGAAACTTGCATGTTACTGCTTAAGAGTTTGGCTTCCAGTTTCTTTTTTTGAACAGCAGTACGTAAATGTTTTTTTTCATATGTATTAATTACTAATTTTTGATTGAACAACGTTAACAGTTATTTCAGAAGTTTATAAACTCACTGTAAGTAACAAAATTGAATAAATATACAGCTGTGGAATAGTACTACAGGTTTAAGTATCACGTTTATCAAGGAAAATCTATATTTTGTTGGCATAACAAGTGTGAAAATAAAAGTTGGCACTGAGTTATTTGGTTGTTTCTGTAGGATGTAATGAAGATGTAAAATTTTACAACAAAATATTGTTGTAACTTGTAATGCTGGTTGAATACCCAAACAAATAGAATTAACGATATATGACACTGTCATAATGCACGTTTAATACCACAAGAAATAGAATTAAGGATATATGACACCCACAACTTTCTCAAGTGCATTCAAGAAATACCAAAAGTAAGATTGAACTGACCAGTTTGGGTCCGTAAATTGTGAATTGCATGGTGTTAGTAAGATCTCTCCATGGTACTAATGTGAATATTTAGGTCTCTGAAGTGTGAATTGTGTGATGCTTCATGATACTAATGTGAATGATTGAGTATATGCAAATTGTGAATTTAATTATGTTAGTGAGCCCTCTCCATGATGCCAGTTTAGATGTTTAAATCTATGAAGTGTGAACAAAATGATGTCAGTGAGCTCTCTCCATGATACCAATGTGGGTGTTTTGGAATAAGAAGTGTGAAATGGATGGTGATAGTTAGCTCTGTCCATGAGACTGATGTGGATGATTGTAATTGTAAAGTGTGATTTGGGTGGTAATACTGACCGCTCTTAATAGTACTAATATGTATGTTTGGGTATTTCAAATGTGAATTGGGTGGTGTTTGTGACCTCTCTATAATACTAATGAGTATATTTGGGTTTGTGAAGTGTGAATTGGGGTGCAACTGAGCGATATCCATCATACTGATGTGGGTGCATGGGTCTATGAAGTATGAATTGGATGTCATTAATGAGCTCTCTCCAAGAGACCAATGTGGATGTTTGGGTCCGTGAAGTGTGAATTAGGTGGTGTTAGTGAATTCTCTCCATATAACTAGTGTGAATGTTTGAGAATATGTAAAGTATTAATTAGATGGTCTTAGTGAGCTCTCTCCATGATACCACTGTGGATGTCTTGGTCTTTGAAGTGTGAACAGGATGATGTAAGTGAGCTCTGTCCATAAACTAGTGTGGATGTTTGAATATATGTAAAGTGTGAATTGGATGATGTTAGTGAGCTCTTTCCATAATACTGTTGTGGATATTTGGGAATGTGAAGTGTGAACTTGATGGTGTTTGTGAGCTATCTCCATAATACCAATGTGAATGTTTGGGTCTGTGAACTGTGAATTGTCTGGTGGTAGTTACCTCTGTCCATAAGACTGATGTAGATGTTTGGGTTAGTGAAGTGTGATTTTGGTACTTTATAGTACTAATATGGATGTTTGGGTATTTGAAATTTGAATTGGGTAGTGTTAGTGACCTCTCTATTGTACTAATATGTATATTTGGGTATGTGAAGTGTGAATTGCGGGTGCAACTGAGCGATCTCCATCATACCAATGTGGCTGTATGGGTCTATGAAGTGTGAATTGGATGGTGTTAATGAGCTCTCTCCAAGAGACCAATGTGGATATTTGGGTCCGTGAAGTGTGAATTGCATGGTGTTAGTGAGCTAGTTCCATGATATCACTGTGGATGTTTAGGTATATGAAGAGTGAACTGGATGGTGTTAGTGAGCTCTCTCCATGGTACTCATATGGATGTTTGAGTCTGTGAAGTGTGAATTGGGTGGTGTTAGTGAGCTCCCTCCATAAAACTAGTGTGGATGTGTTAGTATATGTAAAGTATGAATTGGGTGGTGTTATTGAACTCTCTCCATAATACCAGTGTGGATGTTTGGGTATGTGAAGTGTAAACTAAATGGTGTTAGTGAGCTCTCTCCATAAAACTAGTGTGGACGTGTTAGTATATGTAAAGTGTGAATTGCATGGTGTTAGTGAGCTAGTTCCATGATATCACTGTGGATGTTTAGGTATATGAAGAGTGAACTGGATGGTGTTAGTGAGCTCTCTCCATGGTACTAATATGGATGTTTGGGTCTGTGAAGTGTGAATTGGGTGGTGTTAGTGAGCTCCCTTCATAAAACTAGTGTGGATGTGTTAGTATATGTAAAGTATGAATTGGGTGGTGTTATTGAGCTCTCTCCATGATACCAATGTGGATGTTTGGGTCTGTGAATTGGGTGGTGTTAGTGAGCTCTCTTCATGATAATAATGTGATTTTTTTGGTACATAAAGTGTGAACTGGATGGTGTTAGTGAGCTCCCTTCATAAAACTAGTGTGGATGTGTTAGTATATATAAAATGTGAATTGTATGATGTCAGTGAGCTCTTTCCATAATTACAATGTGTATGTTTCAGTCTGTGAAGTGTAAATTGTGTTGTGCTAGTAAGCTCTCTTCATGATACTAATGTGAATGCTCGAGTATATATAAAATGTGAATTGGATGGTGTTAGTGAACTCTCTCCATCATACTGATATAGATGTTTGGGTATGTGAAGTGGGAAATGGGTGGTGATAGTGGGCTTTCTTCATACAACTGATGTGGATGTTTAGTTCTGTGAAGTCAGTTTTTGATCGTGGTAGTGGGCTTTCTCAGTTATATTAATATGCTTCTTTGAGAATGTGAAATATGTCAGTGTCAGTAAAGATAATTTCTGGTTACATCTCTACTACAAAATAGAAACGTTAGTGTAAGTTTAAAACTCTTCTGTTTTGTTTTTTCTAGCAGGAGATAAAATTTTTCTTCTGCCTTTTTTCAATTTAACTTGGACTTGATTAATAGGTCTAGTTTAAGTTTTTCCAACTGTTAGTAGACACTTGTTCAGTAGTATTTCTAATTTTATCATAATATCTCATTCCAACTTAAAACTTAAAGTGAAAGTTAGTATAGCTAGAATCTTAATTATTTAAAGGTAAGTTTTTTGTGTTAATCCCTAAAACTAATAACAATAAAGCACATTAGTGTGTTAGAAAGTGAAATTTTTTACAAGGGAATATTTATTATTTCTTTCGTGAAGAACCTGGTTGTAGTTCCTTAATGTGAAATTAACTTGGCTTTTCATCACAAAAGAACATGTTAACACTCTGACACTAACTTATTTCTTGACATATGAGCTG
Source organism: Carcinoscorpius rotundicauda (assembly GCA_011833715.1). Lineage (NCBI taxonomy): Eukaryota > Metazoa > Arthropoda > Merostomata > Xiphosura > Limulidae > Carcinoscorpius > Carcinoscorpius rotundicauda. Next base: position 47,245,328 of record CM022406.1, on the reverse strand, counting down.
TAATACATGGCAGTAGTGAAGATAAAAGTTGAAGCATTTTCTGATGAAGAACAAAATAGTGTGTTCTAAAAATGAATAAAAGTGTGCTTGGTATGTATAAGCATGCTAATTTTTAAATTAGCACATTGTTCTTGTTACTTTTATAAAAGTGAAACACTGTACAGAAGTGTGTATATCATATGTAAGGATTTTTATGATGACAAGTATTCATATAACATTAATGGATAACAAGAAACCTTTTGATCTAAGTTGTCCTATCCACTAAATTCAACTAAACATTACAAAAACTTCAAGGCCAGTCCTCTTACTGAAGTATTTATTTCTCTTACCTTTAAACTTTCCTGAGTCAAATGCATTCACCACATCCAAAGGCAACCCATGCCAGAGGCCCACCATCGTGTTAATAAGAGCAAACTCTATTTGCTCATAATGACTTCTTCTCTGTCATAGTATATTTTTGTCCACTAGTTTCACCATTCTCTCCATTATATATAAAACAAGATGATGAATCGACATTTTAAATTGTCTTCACAATCATAAACACTTTAATCAGATTCCATCTAAGTCTCTCTTTTTTTCCAAAGAAAACAAATGCAGAAGTCTTAACCTGTCTTCTAAACCATTTCTAATAATTCATTGTCCTTTCTGGTTTTAGGAGACAGTCAGAATGCAATACTCCAAATGTGGCCTAACCAATGACCTGTAAAGTGACATCATAACTCCTTTGAACTTATTTTTAGTATAACTGTAGGTACAACCTTAAACTAGATTTGCCCTGCCACAAGCAACATCATATTGTTTGGATTACTTCAGATATAGATGAATCAAAACACCAAGAAATTTTTCTACATCACACTGTTTAGAGTATTCCCAGCAAAATTACTCATAATTTAAATTATGATATTCCAAATGCTTTACATTGGATTTATTATAATGAAAACCCATCTACCCTTTATTTGCCCAACTTGTCAAATAACCCAAATCCTTTTCTTCATACAGTAACATTTTCATCCTCCTCACCAGCAATGCCCAAAACTCTAACAGCAAATTAAAGTAATCTATTACACTTTTTTAATTCTGTACGAATAACTAGTAGCAGCTTGTAGAAACCCAAATGAATCCACTCTCATTGTTATTAGTTGTGATATTCTCAAGTTGAACAGACTGTAGCTCACATTTAATACGTAAATTCCATCAACTGAATTGGAACAAAATTATTCACTCAATAAAATACTGGTCTTTAACTAGTAAATGAAAAGTTCACTTGAAATATTATTTGATTCCTTAGTGAATGAAATAGAATTTGTTTATTGCTACAATAAATAATTATGGAGACAACTAGTCAAGTTGGCATAAAGTGTTATGGAATTCTTACATTTCTCTTGTATGAAAATGATCTGCAGTAGAGTACAGTCAAGCGATAATTGACACTGTTGTCTGACCAGTTATACAATTAGCATAATTGTTTAAAAGGTATAGCAGTCATATTATTATTATTATTTCCAACAATAGTGTGGTGAAATAATTTGTGGCTTTTTGTTTGAAATGTACAATTTAGAATATAAAATGTTGTTCCATAAAAATAGAAACTGTTAAAATCACTATAGTTAAAAAGACTTTCTAAATAAGCTATAAATTGGTTTAAAAAAATATCTTTCAGCTGATTGAAATGAACACTAATGAGAAATAATGAAACTGAGACCAGTTATTTCAAAACCAGGTACACGAACAAACTAGTCTCGTGACAAAATTTTTATGAGAATTATTGATATTTCATGAAAGATAAGATATAACTTGGGGGTGCTATGTAAGTTTGACTTTTCTGTTAATATCTAAATAAATCAAGAAAATATAAGGTAGCCACAGTGAATGTGTAATTTGTACCAAAGTCAGGAGATCACGTAGGAATATAAAGAAGATCTGAAAAAGGCAATTCAGAGTGATGTGTGACAAGGTACAGAGAAGTGAAAATTGAGAACTTATTCAAGTATTTGTTTTTGAAATTCAGAAATTAAACTCATATAATGTTAAAATTGGAATTGATTTTTTTTAATTCCAAGTTTATTTAAGTACATTAATAATAAAGCTGTTTAATTTTGATGTAACTTAATGAAAACGTTATGACAAATGCTATTTGGCCTTCTAGTATATATATATATGTGTGTGTGTGTATATATATATATATACTACTGAAACATATTCCTGAAATTCTATTTTAATTTCAGTTTCATGCATTTAACTTTCCATTTCTTTCTTGTTTCAATATTTTAAATTAATGATCTTTGTGTAAAATAGAACAATCACATCAGTATGGTAATTCATAGTTTCAGGGTTAATTTTGAACAGGACCTTCATGAGGCAGTGTGGGTCATTTTTGTTGGAAAAATTAAAAAATAAACTACCCAATCTGTGTTTTTTTATTTGAACTGAAATTTTTTGGACATTTTTATTTGTTAATAGAAGGAATATCCTGCACTCTTTTGACATTAAAGCTTTTAAAAGTGATTTGAAGTGGTAGGGTGATTGAAATCTGTAAGTGCATCACGAACTCAGCTAAGCACAAGAGTCATGAATGTCTCCAATTGAAATGCAGAGGTATTCAGTAATCATTTAGAACCACTTTGGTAGATACTGTATAGCAAGCTGAGTACAATATTGTGCCTGTAGCTCTTTTCAGAGTGTTCTTGTCTGCTCATCTTACTGCTGACTGTCATGATGCTTCAACATTCTCCTCTGAGTCTTGGGTGAAATAGTTCTTAACTTAATTAAATGCCCCTTGGAGTGGATTCCTGTATGTGGTGGGGTACCTCCAAGAGAAGGTTCTATTCTTTTAATTTATCTTCTCTTTGATCTGAACATCCATGCTCATGTTTGCCATGCATGGCGACCTGTGAAGGGGAGGAGAGGATCCTGGTGGTTGAGGGGTACAATCCTAACACACTACTTTGGCCTTGAATTCCTGTAGACAGGCAGCCTGTGGGTGGCCACCCTATGGTCAGTCGACTGGTCCACTTGTGCTAGAAACAACCAAGTACCAGTGTTGGATGTTCACAACAGGTGTTGTATCTGATGCTAGTGTTTGGTTATAGTGCTTATGGAACTCTGGCATTGCTGCATTGTCCTTGTTTGGCACTCTAGTGCATCTCATCTTATGGTTCCATGGTGGGTGGGGTCAGTGGGCACTGAAACATTCTTTCTTTACTTTGGATCCCTTAATCAAATTTAATAAAAAAAAGGGAAGAACAGACCATTGATAAACGACCACATTTTGAAGATTCTCAACAATAACCTTCAACTTGTTCAACACCTCTAGCTCATTTTCTAATATTACGTTCTTTATTAGACAAATATTTAGGGCAAATGTCTTCCTGTTTTATTCAGAAGGGACTATATGGACATGCTGGCTATCCTAAATCGGTCAAAAAGCTATGTTCTGGTGACATATTTGTGGAAACATCCACTCCTAAACACAATGAACTCCTCTTTCATTTGAGGGCTGTTGGGATATACTGATTCAGGCTACTCGACATGCTACTTTGAATTTGTCACGAGAGCTATTGTTGAGATAAATTTGAAGAACATCCTTGAGTCAGAGATCATTACTGGTTACTCTACTCAAGGATTATTTTGCAGTGATGCATATTTCCTCTTGCAAAGATGGAATTATAATGCTGACCAATATCCTAATTTTGATGTTTATATCACCACAACCACCTGCTACCATCAGGGCAGATTCTCTTAATTGCAAGGTATGGCCATACATTCCGAACCTTCTCAGCTGTTTCTAATGTCAGCAGTTTAGTCACTCATAGATGTGTGATCATTGTGATGGCAAGGACCACGATGCCTATGTATGTGAAAGAAACCCTCATTTTGTTAATTGTGGTGGCTCTCACCAATCTTATTTTTGTTCATGCCCAAGGTGGGCAGAAGAAAAAGGGTACAGTGTTTGAAAATGGTTCACAACATTTCTTATCCTGAAGCTTGAAAGTCACCGTCCACCACTTCATCTTGGACATATGCTGCTGCACTTTGTTCCACTGCTACAGTAGGAGTACAAATGGATCTTTCTGTGCTTTTGAAAGAATCGTTCTCAAATCATTTTGCTTTCCATGGTTAAGAAAGTTGATGAATCAATATTAACACCCATCTCTGTCCCTATCATTCCTTCCAGCAGATCCCTGGATTCACTTCATTTGGTTTTAGATGCAGGTGTTTCCTCAGGCCCAGAGATATAGAACAATCATTCGTTCATGTCCTCAGTCACTGTAATCTTCTTTCAACAACAGAGACCTGCTCAAGTGACCCAGGGCAGAATTCATGGAGGTTGACAGACATCTTTTGAATAAAGAAAAAAGATGTGGTCGGAAACAGAATAGCTCTCAACCAAATTCGCTCATACATAAATAAAAAATAGCCACTGATACAGTAAAACAATCGAGGTTTACATTTAAATCTGGATGACATGAAAGCACTGATTAATTCTTACCATCTTGTGTGTCTTTCCTTACAGAAAACATTTCTGAGTCATGCCAATACAATTACCTTTTGGCAGTTTTCTTTGTACAAAAATTGCAGGTTGTGTGATGGAAAAGTGTATGGAGGGGTGGTACTGCTGGTCAATCAACATGTGCCCACCCTGTCTTGGCCACTCAACACACCCTTGGAGGCCTTGGCCACTCGTGTATCCTTTGAATGTACCATCACTGTTTGTTCTCTCTACCTGAAGAGACCTATAATCAATCAGACCTTGATGCTCTCATTTAACAGTTACCATCTCCCTTTTTAATTGTGGTGAATTTAATGGACATAATCCCTCTGTGGAAGTGCTGATATTGATAGGAGGGATTGCTTCATAGATCGTATGCTCTGATCACAACCTTTTTCTATTCACTGGTAGTTCTTCTACTTATTTTCACGCATCTAGTCAGTCCTTCACTGCTATTGGTCTCATTTTGCTCCCCTTCATTATTCTCCCATTTTTCATGTAAAGTTGACAATAATCCACCAGGCAATAATCATTTTACTACAATGTTGAGAGAGACTGGCTTTAGTCAATGCCATCTGATCTGCATGCCCCGGTGGAAGCTGGATCAGGCAAACTGACCCTCTTTCACTGCTCTTCCAGAACTTGATCCTGCCATTGTCTGTAAGCCATCAGTAGATGACTGTGTGGTAACTGACTGTATTATACAAGCAGCTGCTCAATGTATTTCTAAAACCTTGATATGTTTTCCATGATATCCTCGTCCATGGTGGAATCCTGCCTGCTACATGGCATGGAAGGCATAAAAACAGGCCTGGGATACTTTTCTTAAGTACCCCACACTCTCGCACCTCATTGCTTTCTAGCAAGTCCAAGAACATGCTCGGTGGGTAAGACATCAAAGCCAGAAGGAATCTTGGATTAAGTTCACAACCAGCATATCTTCTACCACCAGTTCCAAAGTTAAATGGAACATGATTTGAAAGGTCACTGGGCAATATAATTCTGTCCTCCTCTTGATCTTGCTTTCTGATGGCCTTGAAGTATCTGATACTCTGAGTGAAAATTTTTGCTGGGTATTTAGCACTTCTGCCTCTTCCTCAACCTTCTTAGCCATCAAGACTTGAGCAGAGCGATCATTTCTTTCCTTTCTAGCTGATTGTCTCTATGACTATAATCGTCCCTTTACACTGGTGGAACTCAAACTGGCCCTTCATCAGTTTGGCAGTACATTGGTTGCACCATCTATCTCCTGCTTCTCTTGCTCTTATTCTGATTGTTTTCAACTGTATCTGGCAATGGGATGTTTTTCTGTGATGCTTGGCACCAGGCTATTGTCCTGCCATTCTCTAAGCCTGGGAAGGATCCTAAGATTCCTTCAAACTACCATCCAATTACTTGATGAGCTGTCTCAGTAAGACCTTAGAGAGGATGACTAATGCTCATCTTGTTTGGTTCCTCGAATCAAACAACCTTCTCTCTCCCAGCCAGAGTGGGCACTGACAACAGCACTCCACTGTGGACCACCTGATTTGACTTAAAACATCAATCAGAGAAACCTTTCTTAAATGATGAGATTTTGTATCAACATTCTTTGACATTGAGAAGGCTTATGATACAACGTGGAGATATGGCATTTTGCAATTCCTCCATTTATATGGGTTACATGGCCATTTACCCATTTTTAATAAAAATTATTAAGTCGTGTGGGTTTGACAATTTCCCATTCTTTTCTACAGGAACTTGGAATCCCTCAGAGCTGTGTTTTTAATGTCATACTCTTTGGTAGAAAGATTCTTGCTATCATTGAATAACTCCCTCTCACTCTCTTTGTTGATGACTTTCACATCTCATGTCTTTTATTTGATGAAAATTTTTAAAACATACTTCCATTCCTATTTATACAGATGGTTCGAAATCAGGTGACTCTCTGTGCTCTGCCGTGGTTCAGTGGTTGTGCACAGAATTTCCTGTATGCCATTTCTTTTGCCCAGAATCACATAGAAGCTAAGTAGTACTTGATTTGTACTGTTTATACTGACTTGCTTGGTTCTCTACTGGCCCTGGAATTTCTTTATGTTGGTTCTCACCCTTTTCTTGCCAATATTCAAAATTGACTGGCTCATTTCTCTTTAACATCGACATCTATCCAGTTCTTCCAGATACCAGGTCACGTTGGTATTTGCAGGAATGAGCTTGCTGACACCCCACAGCTTAGTCTGTCTACTCTGGCACTATCACTGCTGTCCGTGTTCCATACATGGACTATGGTTATGTATTCAAGGCTCAGCTCCATGCCAGTTGACAGTCTACTTGGAATGGGCAACGTGAAAACAAGCCTCTTTAGATGAAACCCTCTATTGGGCTTTGGCCATCTCATTTCTGTAAAGATTGGAAGGAGGAACTTGTTCTTACAAGGCTATGCATTTGTCACAGTTTTCTAATCCATTGTTGTCTTTTATTTGGGACTGATGCACCAGTGTGTGGTCTGTGTGACAGTCAGGTTAAAATAGTCCTTATTTTACTCTCATGCCATCATTATGACTCTCAACAAAAGCACCATTTTAGACATGCTTTGTCCCAAGGTTTACACCTCATGCTGGATAGCGGTATTGGTAATAGTGACACTGTCACTTTACACATGTTTTTTATTTTTTTAAGGGTCATTGTTCTTTTTAACACTATTTAAGTTTTAACTAAAAAACAATTACACTTTGTTTCAACATGATTCTTTTTGTGAATTTTAATAATTTTACTTTTAATATTTTTACAGGTTGTTTGGCACAAATATCCTAATTACTTTGTGTCATAAAATGCCAAACAACCAACCAACCTTAATTAATGGTACTGAGAATGTGGCTTTATTTACCTATGCTGAATTGAGGTAATGTATGGATATTCGATTATTATGTTATTTTCCGTAAAGTAACAGAGGAAATTGAGGAAATGTATAGATATTTGATTATTGTGTTATTTTCCGTAAGGTATCAGAGGAAATTGAGGTAATGTATAGATATTTGATTGTTGTGTTATTTTCAGGAAAGTAACAGAGGAAATTGAGGTAATGTATGGATGTTTGATTATTGTGTTATTTTCAGTAAAGTAACAGAGGAAATTGAGGTAATGTGTCAATATTTGATTATTGTGTTATTTTCCATAAAGTAACAGAGGAAATTGAGGTAATGTATAGATATTTGATTGTTGTGTTATTTTTAATAAAGTAACAAAGGAAATTGAGGTAATGTATGGATATTTGATCATTGTGTCATTTTCCGTAAAGTAACTCAGGAAATTGAGGTAATGTATAGATATTTGATTGTTGTGTTATTTTCTGTAAAGTAACAGAGGAAATTGAAGTAATGTATAGATATTTGATTATTGTGTTATTTTCATTAAAGTAAGAGAGGAAATTGAAGTAATGAAGAGATATTTGATTATTGTGTTATTTTCAGTAAAGTAACAGAGGAAATTGAGGTAATGTATAGATATTTGATTGTTGTGTTATTTTCTGTAAAGTAACAGAGGAAATTGAAGTAATGTATAGATATTTGATTATTGTGTTATTTTCAGTAAAGTAAGAGAGGAAATTGAAATAATGAAGAGATATTTGACTATTGTGTTATTTTCAGTAAAGTAACAGAGGAAATTGAGGTAATGTATAGATATTTGATTTTTGTGTTATTTTCGGTAAAGTAACAGAGGAAATATAGGTAATGTATAGATATTTGATTTTTGTGTTATTTTCAGTAAAGTAACAGAGGAAATTGAGGAAATGTATATATATTTGATTGTTGTGTTATTTTCATTAAAGTAACAGAGGAAATATAGGTAATGTATAGATATTTTATTATTGTGTTATTTTTAGTAAAGTAACAGAGGAAATTGAAATAATGAAGAGATATTTGATAATTGTGTTATTTTCAGTAAAGTAACAGAGGAAATTGAGGTATTGTATGGATATTTGATTATTGTGTTATTTTCAGTAAAGTAACAGAGGAAATATAGGTAATGTATAGATATTTGATTTTTGTGTTATTTTCAGTAAAGTAACAGAGGAAATTGAGGAAATGTATATATATTTGATTGTTGTGTTATTTTCATTAAAGTAACAGAGGAAATATAGGTAATGTATAGATATTTTATTATTGTGTTATTTTTAGTAAAGTAACAGAGGAAATTGAAATAATGAAGAGATATTTGATAATTGTGTTATTGAAAATAAAGTAACTCAGGAAATTGAGGTAATGTATAGATATTTGATTGTTGTGTTATTTTCTGTAAAGTAACAGAGGAAATTGAAGTAATGTATAGATATTTGATTATTGTGTTATTTTCAATAAAGTAAGAGAGGAAATTGAAATAATGAAGAGATATTTGACTATTGTGTTATTTTCAGTAAAGTAACAGAGGAAATTGAGGTAATGTATAGATATTTGATTTTTGTGTTATTTTCGGTAAAGTAACAGAGGAAATATAGGTAATGTATAGATATTTGATTTTTGTGTTATTTTCAGTAAAGTAACAGAAGAAATTGAGGTAATGTATGGATATTTGATTGTTGTGTTATTTTCACTAAAGTAACAGAGGAAATGGAAGTAATCAAAAGATATTTGATTATTGTGTTATTTTCAGTAAAGTAACAGAGGAAACTCAGGTAATGTATAAATATTAAAAATTCAAATATCACAATTCTGAAACAATGGAAAACTGAAGACATTTTTAAATGTTGTCCTATAAAACTAGGACAACTATATAATTTCCAAATTTGTATTTCAAACTAAGTTTTGTTGCCAAGTTTACTCAGCATGATAATAAAAGTAACTTAATTAAATTTTGAATATAACTCAGTAAACTCTCATAGCATGCCTCTGGCAATATGATTAATGTAAATATGAAAGAACAAAACCCCAAGCACTGACCCTGAGGTACTCCATAAATAACAAGGGTACAGTTTAATTAAGGTATTGAAAGTTTAAATAGTCTCAAACCAGGTGCTCTACATGGAAACCATAAATATGTAAAAAGTCACTGATCATATGAGTACTTAATTTATACTATGAACTTTCAGAAAAACATGTCATTCATACACTGGTTGACTTGCCAAACCTTTTTCTTTATTTATAATTACTTTCACTTTCATCTCTTTCGTTGATCATCTAATGTTTCCAGCTCTTATTTCATTCAGTTGATCCAAAATAACAGTTCTTTTCCAATGAATAATAAGACTAATATAATATACATGTTCACATAAAGTAGGAATTTTACCTTTTTTTCTCAACATTTTACTTATGTTTATTCATTTTAAATTTTAAGTTTCTTTCAGTTTGATCTTTGTATACAACAAAGTTAAAACTACAGCTTACCAAAATTCCATCAGTAACAGCCTTTTATTTACTGGTATTCTTCAGCTTTCCTGACTACCAAAGTTAGAATAAGTTGACTAAATTTCATTAAACAATGTTTATATCCCATTATATTTTTAAAATCATACATTACCATCTACATCAAACACTTCTACACTATTCATTACAATTTTTCAAGATTAAAACATTTGCCAGACACTATCCTTGATAAAAACAATATCAAACTTATTAAAAGTAACTTTTCCCTGATCCTTCAAAGACCAGCCCCAATTCACATATTCTGTTCACTATGACTATGTCTGAAGAGAATCTTAGTGTTAATTTTACTTCTTCAGTCAACCTTAATCTCATCAAAATTTCGGGTTTGATGTTCAGATATTTTGTATAAGGCAGGAAAGTTTATATTAAGATATCTTGTTCCTAAAGCAAATAAAGGATCACCATGTTTGGTAATAGGGATGCAAACCTGCAACCTGTATATTAAAAACTGACTGCACATGTCTAAACCACTAGTTAACATGTTAATTCTACTATTATGTGCCAAATACACTGTTAGTTTATTGAAGTATGTAAAATTATCCAAGGGATCAGTGAGATAAAGACTTAATTTCTTTGCCATATTGTGAACACAATAGGACAAAAGGGCACAATGTTAAATTTAAAAAAAAACAATGGCAAGGTACCAGCAAGACTTATTTTTATAACTCTGTGATTGGTTTACAAAATTAGTTATTGTTAGCACCAGTAGAGGTCAGTACTTACAGAGAACTTAAAAGAGGAATCAATGTTTTCTTTCTGAATGAAATCTCTACTTTCTCAGAAAAGGATATTTAAGGACAGCCTTGTAGGAACAATTGGCACATCTCGCTGTACTTATTTAATGCTTTTAATAAACTATTTGATAAGTTACCCATTTCATAGCTTTAAGCCATCGTAAATGTTAAAGTATAGAACTATTCAATATATTATGTTTATTTCTACATTCCATCACTTTTCTCTGTATTAAGTCATCTACATCTATTCTTCACACGTGTTAAGCTAAAGATGAAAAAAGTCAAAAACAATATTCACTTATTATAAAGAGATAGGAATATGAAAGTGTATTATAAATTAAAATATACATATAGAAAGACATTCCCAGTTCCTATTAAGCCTTATTCAGAACTTAGATAATTTAAACTGAAGCAAATTACATTAACCTGCTTCACTTAATCATTAATAAATACAATTTAAATTCCAAGACCCAATAAATAAGTAAGAGTGTTGTATGTGAGTAACATAGAAATTTTAGTCTATTTATACAAGTATATACATATAAATATCACTATTCATTTTGGCGAGCATTGCTGTTTAATTACCTTAACATGCTAATAAATAAATGCAGGTTAAATGAAACTGCTGAATGGTATTTAAAATGTTTAAACTTTTTAAAATTACATGAATCTAAGCAGATACTAAAAACTACAGAAAATAAACTTACGTTCCACTTTCAAAAGAGTCCAAGCTTACATTCACAATAATAGAATCCTGACAGATGGTTCAATTCACACAGATTAGGCCCAGCATGTTGAAGCTTGTTTCTGTTTGTACAGATAGTCATGGTACAACACCATTGATACAACACAGATAGTCATGGTACAACACCACTGATATAATACAGATAGTCATGGCACAACACCACTGATATAATACAGATAGTCAGGACACAACACCACTGATATGATACAGATAGTCATGGTACAACACCATTGATATAATACAGATAGTCATGGTACAACACCACTGATATAATACAGATAGTCATGACACAACACCACTGATATAATACAGATAGTCATGGCACAACACCACTGATATAATACAAATAGTCATGGCACAACACCACTGATACAATACAGATAGTCATGGCACAACACCACTGATATAATACAGATAGTCATGACACAACACCACTGATATAATACAGATAGTCATGACACAACACCACTGATATGATACAGATAGTCATGGTACAACACCACTGATATAATACAGATAGTCATGGCACAACACCACTGATATGATACAGATAGTCATGGTACAACACCATTGACATAATACAGATAGTCATGGTACAACACCACTGATATAATACAGATAGTCATGACACAACACCACTGATATAATACAGATAGTCATGGCACAACACCACTGATATAATACAGATAGTCATGGCACAACACCACTGATATAATACAAATAGTCATGGCACAACACCACTGATATAATACAAATAGTCATGGCACAACACCACTGATACAATACAGATAGTCATGGCACAACACCACTGATATAATACAGATAGTCATGGCACAACACCACTGATATAATACAGATAGTCATGACACAACACCACTGATACAATACAGATAGTCATGACACAACACCACTGATATAATACAGATAGTCATGACACAACACCACTGATATAATACAGATAGTATTACATAAATCACAGGTAAAGGGAAACAGTATTTAAACATTTGAAAACTTACAACTTTTCTTATCTTCTCATCACTGACTGACCATTCAGAAAAGACTTTGAGAAAAATTTATCGTAAACTAGAATATTTGTCAAAATAAGTAAAGTTAACAACACTAAAATCAGGAGTTTGATTCCCCTCGGTGGGCTCAGCATATCGCCCCATGTGGCTTTGCTATAAGAAAACACACACAAGTGAAGATAAATTACCTCTGATGAGCAAATAGTCTGCTTCAGTGGAAAGTTTACTGTGAGATCTCATGTGGTGTCCTTTAAATGTCAAATTACCAAGCTTCTTATGTATATTATTCACAACAGATGAGACCTATATATTTCAACTCATTTAATATTTCCTATTTTTGTCTGTTACACCAGAAATATGGGATAAAATAGCTCATTCTCTAGTGTTAAATGCTTAGAAAATTGAAGCAACAATTAGTGGGTGTAATTTCACACTTACATATATATATATATAAATTACTTCTTGTGTATTGTGTGCTTTGGATCGTATAACCAGGGAAGTGATTCAGAATCACTTAAAATATAAATCAAATAAAAATTCATGTTCTTTTCACGAATTACGTTGAGATAATAGTAGCAAGTAGAAATTTACGGAAATGGTTTACCTTCCTTGAAACGAATACTTTGAATGACGTTTACAGCAGATTTTAGTGGGAGTGTGGACTGAGCGATAGGTGTGGGTGAAATGTTTTGGGCAAACTCGACATTTGCTGAAAATGGTCAAAGGGTCGTTCAGCTCATCAGTCGGGTTATTTCAGGGGTTCAGGCCACAACAGATTTGTTCGGGAACCGGGTTTATGTTTGACAACCGAGACATTTTTTTTCTCAATCAATATGTTCGAAAACCAAACAGATAAAAAAGGGAGTCATTCAAGAACCAAGACACCACTGTATTTGACTTCATTTTATATATCATTATTCCATATTTTAAGTAAGTTATGAATTCCACGTGAACAAAATTTCTTGAATTTGGATTCAAAAAACAATCTTAAGTCAGTTTTGAGTTCCTCGTTTTTACAAACTTATCTTCATCTTTGTAATGCCTTGAGGATCTTAAAATATGATAATCAGATGGAGCAGTATCTAGTGAACAGGATTGATGAGACACAACTTCCCATTTTAAGGCCTGAAGTTTTTCTTGGGTCATTTATGAAGTGTGTAGGATTCAAAACACAATCTTAAGTCGTGAAAAAACATTAGTCTTCTATATTGATTAATGCAGCTCTTTTCCTTATCAGGGCTTGGTGTTAACATTATTTAAGTATGCATATTTACACACATTGAAAAACCTTCAGTTGTCTAACGTATTTGACTGAGGTGAAAAAAGCAAAAAGAATTAGGTATATTTTTTTAGAGAATATATAATTTAAAAACAAGAAGGCCATTTTAACCCTGACAGAAGATTTTGATGTGGGCTACCATTGCATTTAACAGCTTATAAGGCTTACTGCCATACAGCAACTACATTAGTGGTTGGAATACTATTGATGTAAGTAGTTTGTTGTAACAACAGTTTTTATATGAAGTTTGTGAATGCTAACTTAGAAAAGATATTCACTCCATAACAACTGTTATACAAGTGTTCATTGTCTGTTCCCTAGTAGGACAGAGGTAAGTGTTTCAATTTATAATGCTAAATCAGGGTTTTGATTCCCCTTGGTGGACACAGCAGATAGCCCGTTGTTGCTATGCTATAACAAAACAAACACATTGTGTCTGATATGTCTAGAATATTATCTACCATCCACTCACCATATTTTCTGACTGAAATTATACATGAATGAAATCATTAGATCAATAATGCATGTAATAAACCTTTGAAGTCCAAAGTACATGTAGTTTTTATATTAATCAATGCATTCAGAGGGAGATTTTAATTTTCTAGCTTGTTATTGTATATTCTTAAAGTTTATTTGTAATTTTTCTGTATTTTGTTACACACAACTATTTAAAAGTTATCATATTTTATCAGAATATCTCACCTTTATGGTTGAACCTTTTTATATTTATTACTCATATAAAATAATAACATTTGGTCAATGTAGAATATCTTAAAGCTGAAAAAAAATTATATCTAAGACAGCTCATATCCTTGTGTTTTCATAATCAACTTTTGGGGCTATTTTTAGGAGTCACAAGACGATGGAAAAATTCCATACATATAAAAATTTTACTAATGTGTTCATGGACTATGTATCAGTGGTAGTGGATTTATCAAGTGGAAACTGATGTATGTTCTCCATAGAGAGACATTGTGTGGGTTGTCTGTACATTAAAACACAGCTGGCTACAGTACAATGTTTTATCTCATTAGACAGGACTTAGTGTACAAACAGTACTGGTATGTATTTTTTTTTTTCTGGTCACAATCAGCTATGTTCTTTGAGTGGTTGTGATACATGCTTTATTAAATAGTGGGGTTTAACTACATTGCTTTAGTGATTATGTTGTGAATTTCATTTCCTGAAGACAGGTAATTATAGCCTTCCTTATCTGGTAAAACATAACAGAAGTGATCTTGTTGTATATTTTGTTTTTTAGTAAGGTATGAGTTTCGTGCGTTATGTAATCACAGTGATTGATTTTTGTCCTGTTGAGATGTAAATCCAGTGTTTTGGTATCATGAAAACTCTAGTTAAAAATAATAATATCTAGATATTTTCAAACATTTGTTAACTTTTCATCAGTCTATACAATCGCTGTCTTCAGCAATTTTTACTCGTGAAAAATTTTAAAGTAACTCAGCATTGACAGTTTTATGCCCCTGTAAAAGTGTTTCTTGTGCATAACACCAGGGTCATGAAAGCAAGAACTTGTTTACTCTTTTGAATACTACTAAAATATTACGGAATAAACATTTGATCATATTTTAGATTTCGTAATTAAAACTTTTAATTACTTTTCCATTATTTACAATTTGTTACCCTCTCATAAGTTATAAAAAACAATGTGCTCCTTTCCTTTGAAGGAGTTTCAAAATGACAGGGTTAATAATTTTGTTGTTTTCTGACAATAATTATATTTCCTCAGGCTGCAAACTAAGAAGTGATGCATTAAATTAATTTTGATTCTCCTTTATTATGTTTATAAAGAATACTTGATTATAAGTTCCAATAAAAATTGCCAGGTTTATCAGCAGCTTTACTTAAAACCTCTAGATACCAACCTTGTAGCTTAATATTGGAAAATGTCACTATCACAGCAGCTTCTTGGATATAAAATATGACAATTGTCAGTCAGGTTTGCAAAAAAATCTATGTGGTCTTGATGACATTCTGTAAGCCCTGACATAATGTGATTGGGTTAACTAGTTGCTATTTGCTGATAATATCAACAGCAGGTTACCACAGAGATGTATTGTTCTTATTACACATATACAGTAAATGTCATTGAAATAATGCGCTTTATGTAATTTCAGATTACTGTTCCAAAATAAGCAGCTGTTTCATGAAGGGTGAAATTCTCCTGCAGGGTTAAGAACCGAAAATAACAAACCAACATTTACTATCATGGAGAATATGTAATTGCAAATCTACAGTATGACTTAAACAAGTCTTTCAAATCATAAATGATCAAGTCTGATTTTAAGCACTTGTCTATATTAGCAGATTCATTGCTCTTTACTTTAACCCTCTGTTCCTGGAAACATTTCTTGAGAAGTCTCTGAACCAAGATGTTTAGAAATAGTAGATATTTTATTTTTTCCTAAAACATTGAATGAATTTATATTTCTTAAAAAAGTTATTGAAGTTGCTCTTTAAGAGATGTTTTCTTGTAGAAAAGACAAATAGAAAGTTCACTAACATAAGTTTCAGTATTAAATAATGAATAGAAAAAACAAACAAACATGAAAATCAGTTACATATTGTAATGATGTAAGGAAAACAGTAGGTAAAAAAATTAATTTAAGAAAAACAAAATACAGGAGTTTGAGAGTGTTTACAAGAGGAAAACTTATTGTTTAATTTTAAAAGTACAATAAAGAGAACAGACTACTGCTATTCATAATTGGTACAATTCATCATTTCAAACAGTACAATAGTCTTCTTCCACTAGATGGTTGGTGTTTAACCTTCCAGTCCTCTTTACCACAAAATTAATATTTGTAATGCTAAACATCTCTTTTCTTGATTATTTAGTGGAAATGTGTACAAAGAAAGCATAATCATATGAAGAATTTCAACTTACATTCTTTGTCCAGTGAATAATGTCACTCCATGACCTTTGTTCACTGACAGCATTGGTCATGAAACATTTTCAATCATTATTATACTTGGCCAACCATGAATATTTTAGTTATAACCCATTTAACCTGGACTCTATATACAGTACTAACTCATAGTAAGGTGTGGATCCATAACATCTTACTACACCAGTTAAGTGTCTCCTTTATTTTAATTAATTCTATAGTCACCCCAATGTACCAATTCTTTATTGATTTTTATTTTACGATTTTCCAATCTTAATTCAGTTCAACCGTTTTTAAAAACAAATAGATTTACTTGAGCTTGAGTTTATCATATTTGATTATTTTATAACTGTGATTTTATCTGAATCTTTTCAGTCTTCGAATTCTACCGTATTCTGTGTTTCTGTTTCTAAAACTTAGTTTAATTCAAATGTTTAGAGTTCCCAAGTTTATGTTGAAAATAGTGTACTGAGTAAGACAGAGAAAAATGATACTTTTCTATATACCTTTACAAAGCACAATAATTAGGATAAAGAACATTTTTGAGTCAAATCTAACACATAGTATCTCAGTACACACTTACACTATCCCCTTACTATGTGTGCAAAGTTTTGGCTTCTCTTCTCTTGGATGCATTGCAGTCAGACATACAACTCATCATAATGTTAATGGTTAACTCTATGTAACCAGGTTATCCAGCTTAGACTGTTCTTCTTTTAGTTTGGCTCTTAAAACGTGTAAACAGATAAACTGTTGTTTCATGAACCGAAACCAGAAGTGTGTTAGTTTGGTGCCAAATCTTCTCACTACCTCCTTATGATCATTCCAACGTACTGGTCATTTTGAAAGTCCATTGACCAATGAAACTTAAGTGGTGACCTGAAAATGAACAGGTCCAGTAAGGTAAGAGATTGTACATTTTCACTAATGACAGCAACAGAAACAAACTCCTACGGTCAAAATTCTAAAGGTTGTCTTGTGGTCTTTCTACAAAACACGGTGATGTTTCCTTCTTCACCATTCAATAACTTTATTGGTGCTATCTTCTTACTCGGGACCTACTGAAAGCTACACCTAGTAATGTTCTTTGGAAAAACACAGTAAGCCAAAAATTAAATAAAAAACCAGGTAAAGAACTAACTGTACCTCAGTAACGAATGACGTTGTTGTTTTGAATTAAGCACAAAGCTACACAATGGGCTATCTGTGCTCTGCCCACCACGGGTATCGAAACCCGGATTTTAGCGTGTAAGTCCGCAGACATACCGCTGAGCCACTGGGGGGCGTAACGAATGACACCATGTGAACTTGATGTACTTCCAAACTGAAATTGAAAGTAACAAGTATTTTCATTTCTTGCTTTTACAGTTCATATGTTATGCTGTGTTCTAGCCAAGAGAGTGTATAATTCTACTCGTGATTCATAGCCTGCGCACGTTTTGCTGATTTCTAGTACTCGTCTGGATAAATAGTAATCAATGTTCATATCTCTAGTATTTGCTTTGGTAAACAATCATTTATGTTCTGATCGCTAGTATTTGCCTAGAAAGATACTGTTGTGTATTACGATCCTTACCACTTGCCTGATTAAAAATATGCTCAAATTACGTTTTCTTACGATAAATAGTTGCAGGTGTTCGTATATTACTCTGTAATCTTAAATACATTGTTTCCAGACTTCTAATCTGTAACAGTTGGGGAATGTGAGTAATAAAATACATCCAAATATTGGTATCAGGATTACATTAATATTTAACATTAATCCTTCTCTCTAAATATTCCACTTCTATAAATACACTATAAAACTGAATACGCACGTTTCGAACCCAAGAACTTTCATTTTGAGATCAGGTACAAGGTTAGAGGTCGTGAATCGCTGCACTGCACTTTTCTGATAACTTATATACAGCTGTTGTATACTTGGTACGATCTTGTGTTTAAGGTGCTCGACTCTGAATTTAAGGGTCATAGATTCGAATCTCCGTCACCAAAAATACTTGCCCTTTCATCCATAGGGTATTAAATGTGACGGTCAGTCACATTATTTGCTAGTGAAAGCATAGTCCAAGAGTTGGTGGTGGATGGTGTTTAGCTATCTCTCCTGTAGTTTATGGTTGTTAAATTATGAAAAGTAAGTAGAGATAGCCCTTGTCCTGCTTTTCGCAAAATTCAAACCAAAGCGATATGTCTGTGGACTGAGATTTTTCTTGGTTCAAAGGAACTGTCATCATGAACTGTCTCAACCTTCTCTATAAGGCAACCTCAAAGAACGTCATAACTGATTACAGATGAATATATAATTACAACAAGTAATAATTAATCTTGATTATAACTAACAGTCAAACTACAGAACCTTTCTATGACTACTCTGGTGATCAGTTAGTTAACCACATTGTTAATACTATTTCTGGCGTTTGATAGATTGAAAAATTTGTCTCCCAGACTCATATAATGACATTGACCCTTCTTATTATACAAATCAGCGTTGAAGCTGTTTATGAAATGATCCAATAAGTAAGTAGCACAAGAATCCACAATAACATTGCCTGAATGAGTTACCCAGATCAGAAGGTTGGTGATGACGTAAACGATTTGAATCTTTCAAAACGAGGGTTTTCTTTAAACATGTCTGATGAAGTCTTATCTTGATGTTGTCTTCCTTTAAAGATGTATAATCTCCATTACTTACATCATCAGTTTTTATGTGTGTGTGTGCGGTGGTGTGAATATCAGTAAGTTATTTATAAAACTTTCAGTTTGTAAAGAAAAGTGATTAACTGACACAACTGTCATTTCACATTTAAAATGAATAACAAGATAAACCATGTTTTGACACTTAATGAACTAAACAAATGTAACATTGAATCATTCCGAAAGGCAGATTAAGTTTACTCTAGTTTTTTTTGCATGAAAAATAAAATAACAGATTCTTGTCCAGATGAAACAAATGTTCGTCTACATACTTGTCCGTAGAATGAGTATGAAGAACACTACCATGTTTATACATACACGCCCCTTGTTATGTAACTGTTAACAAGTGATTCGTCCACATTCCTACGACACTAAGTTAGTAACTACTTGAGTTACCAGTCTGGTTGGTGCC
This sequence comes from Carcinoscorpius rotundicauda, assembly GCA_011833715.1. Taxonomy (NCBI): domain Eukaryota; kingdom Metazoa; phylum Arthropoda; class Merostomata; order Xiphosura; family Limulidae; genus Carcinoscorpius; species Carcinoscorpius rotundicauda. The sequence goes on along the minus strand of CM022406.1, from coordinate 47,225,645 downwards.
TTATCGCTGTCTAATTGAGTAACGTATAACCAGGTTTACAAAACAAGTTTCGTGTAAAAGTGAATCTACTCGACGTCCTTTACAAGGAAAATGTGTACGTGCAAAAGGCTGAGCCGTGCTGGGATTTCTTTTTCTCACGATACGAAACGATTTATGCCGGAGTTTCTTAATGTTTCTTGACTCTTTATAATCAAGTACTATTATCATTATTTAAGCACTCTTAACACAAGTTTGGTTTGGTTTGAATTAAGCACAAAGCTACACGAGAGCTGTCTGCGCCAGTCGTCCATAATTTAGGAATTTAAAACTATAGGAAAAGCAGCTAGTCATCACCACCCACCGCCAATGTTGGGCTACTCGTTTACCAACGAATAGTGGGATTGACCATAACAGTATAATTTTCTCACGGCTGAAACGGCGAGCATGTTTATGGCGATGGGGGTTCGAACCCGTGACATTTGGATTATGAGACAAGTGCTTTAACCACCTAGCTAAGCCGGGCCATGTTAGGCTAAACACATTGTGAAATGGATGGAAATAAATGTTATTATTATTACTATACTTAAGTCAATCTTGACACAAGTCTTTTCTTTGACATCGATTAAAATATTTTGTAAAAATAAAATGTTTTCACTGAAATTTTATTTATTTATCTATTCATATCACTGTAAAATAAGCTCACCTTTTACTGAAATATTTAAGTGTTTTACACTGGATTGTGTCCAAGTAACAGGATATCTCCAACACTTTCAAGAGCTGTTTTACAGATACAAGCATGTTTGGTGTTACAAGGAAAAAGCAAAAGGAATAGCAACATGAAAACTGTAAATTTTTATATGTAAACTAATATTGAATATATCAGTTTATTTTTTTTTACATGACCTATTTATGACACCAGTTTGGTGTCGGTTTGATTTCATAGGCATACATTTTTTTTCCAGGACACTTTGAAAACAAAACATTATATAATTTGTCGCTGTTTGCTGTCAACAAAGATTAACTTCATGTTTGATTTCGAGACTAAGTTCAGTCAATCATGTTTAAAAAAAGAACGACTTTGGCAGCAGTGAAAACAAATTATTTACTAAAAAAAAGTGACTAATTATCCTTTAAACAGCAGGAATGTTGTAGGTAGCAGCACCAGTTGATGATGGCCGCCGTTTAATGGTCTAAAGAAAACAGAGATTTGGTGACATCAGTTCAACATTAAAATTCTTTATTTGAATTAATTATACATCACCAATTTATATATTATTTAAATATTTACTTGCTTTAATTACTAAACTTTGAAACACGAACAGAAATAATCAATTAAATACTTATAATCAATGTAAATAAAAATGTTGACACAAAAACAAACAAACTTGGTATTATGGTTGGAGGTTATATGTTAAAGTAAACCTCCTTGTTGTTTTTAGGGGTACAAGGATTGCCCAGTGGAATCTTCTTTGGTTCTTCTATCAGATACCTACCTTCACCCTTTATCATCATGAGGTAAGAAACGTATGTCACTATAGAACTGACACACACGAATCCAATTACTGCTTTTATAATCAGAACAAAAAGTTTTTTTGTACTTGAAAGCTATCGAAAATAAACATTCATCTTCGTATAGGTCCGTAATAATGGTCTCATTCTCAAACTGCATATCAGTAGGAATGACTGGATTCACAAATGTTTCTACTTTAAAAGGTAGCAGATTGTTTACATCTGGTTCTTTACTAACTAGCGAAATAACATGTGGGATTCCATTTTCCTTCTTCAAAGAAAAACGACCGTTCTGTTTGTTATTACTTGTGGCCTGAAGATGATGAGTTGGATAATTTACTGGAGGACTTGGTCTTGCTGGTTGACATTTTATTGGAAGAAGTCTTGACACGGTGTTTCCTGGGTCTTCTGATACAGTTTTTATGACTGAGCCAAAAGTAGTCTCACCATTTCTTCTTCTTTGAGCTGCATAACCGTCATTATAAATCGGATCTTTTATTGTCTCATAATCTGTGTAAGTGTTCCATCTTTGATTCAGAAGATGTTTCCCAGTATCAAAAACAACTTGTCCAGGTTTACGAATACCACGAGCATTAACAGCTTCAACCAGCGACAACATTGCTTGTGTTATCACTAGTACAGATATGGCTGATAATAGTATACCATTTATCTTTAATAAAATTGACATGTTGTCGTATCGAAAACTTAATAAAACGTAATCACGTATCGTTATTTATGTTCAAAGTGCGGTGAAGAAATAAAGCAACTAATGTTTTGCACGTTACTAAGTCTAATGTGTGGTTTCTAAGAGTGTTTTACAACATCGGACTCCAGGAATCGACTATATCTATTGCGTGGTGTTTCCCCGTTTTAACAATATCAGTCGCTAAAACTCAAGTATTTTAGGCTTGGAAATGTTAAAAGTAAAATCAACAAGAAATTAACTACGGATACATAAATATAATTTTATTATTATGCTATTGTCGATACAACGTCTCGAGCAATGTCCATCTTCAGGTATCACTAACTGAACTGTAAATCCGTAAACGAAAACATAAATTGAGTAACAAATGAGTATGTATAACAATGTTTACAAATACTTGAAACAATAGTCAGATGTACATATGTATATATATATATGTAAGCACACCAACACATATCTTTCCGTACATTATATATATATATATATAGGAAGTTGTATTCTCGTATGTATATATGGGTATAAGCACAGCTACACATATTTTCCTTTTCTCTCTATATATGCACATCCAGATATAATTATTAGATATACCTGTGTGCGCGCACACATGTCTAATACATATATTATTGATTTAAATATAGTCATGTGAAAAAGTTAATACACCCTGTGTATTTTTGTAACGCTTATGGATATATAGATATTTAATCTCAATTTTAAGAATACTGAGAGATTATAGGAATATAACTAAACAATTAAAACTGAAGAAAAGACTTTTCAAGATCTTCTGTAAATGTAATTTTACAAAAATACATCTTGAAGGTTCATTTCATGGAAGGGATCACTTCTTGTAAGGAGACTATTAATTATTCTTGTATTTTCACATTTACTTTATTGATAAATATGCAGCCTACCAGTGGCTCAGCGGCATGTCTGCGGACTTCCGCGCTAAAATCCGGGTTTCGATACCCGTGGTGGGCATAGTATAGATAGTCCATTGTGTAGCTTTGTGCTTAATTCAAAACAACAACAATAAATATGCGATGCAAACAAATCTAAAGTGCACGTGCCTGTTCGGTGGGTATTTATTATTATTATTTTTTAATTTTTCCAGTTAATGTTTCTTGTTTTTCCTGTAATCGGACTCTTGTTTTTTATACATTCATCTTCACAACTAATTTTCCAAGAAGTGAATTTCCGGTTAAACTGACCCATAAACTTCATCCCCTCCTTTGTTTTATTGTAAAGTTATCTAAATTTATAATTTACAGATTTCTAAATTTGGTTTTCTGCTGCTTATTTAGTAAATATATCCTTATATCCTTAAATATATCTATATCCTTATTTTGGTTTGGGGTGAGCACGTGTTTTGTTTTTAGACAATTTTATATACTTGAATTATGATATTAGTATCTATATTCTATATTAATTTGGGGTCTCAGTGTATGGTAAAAGAGTAGCCCAAGAGTTGGAGGTGGATGGTAATGACTAGCTGCTTTCTCTACAGGCTAACACTGCTAAATTAGGGATGGCTAGCGCAGATAATCCTCGTGTAGCTTTGCGCTAAATTTCTTTGACATTAACGAGAACTTCTCTTTCTGTTATGGAAGACACTGAAGAATAATTCCTAATCTGATTCAAGGCAAGTAATCAATTGAGATGTAACTTATGGTAAGCTATCGAGTTCGGGAAGTAATATAGAAAGGATCTAATTGATCGCTTTAAGAAGTATAATCCGAGTCTGGACCGTAGTGGAAGCAGAAACGGTTTTGATAAACGACACTGAGAAAGATCCAGCATCACACATAACTCACTTATAAGCTGGCCAGACACACACGTCGTTCATGTTTCTTTGTGGCAAACCTCATTATGGATGTAAGTTTAATGGAATTCTTTAGTTAATACTTTTTACTTCTTTAAAAAAGTAATTCCTTTTCAATTTTATGATGATATTATGTACTTTGAAGTCAGTTTTATGTCTATTTCAATGTCATTTTATGACTTTAAGGCAGGTTATGAGGTTACAGCTAAACACCGCATTAAGTCTGTCACAGTGACACCATTTCGATGTGACGAGCTTCACGCGCAGTCCACATTCAGAGATTTCACGGATAGTATTTGTTTAATAAACAATGAAGTTACATTCAACATGGCAAAAAAGGTTAAATACAACCGTGAATATAAATTTTCTCAACTAAAACTAAGAAACATCAATCATGCTAAGTTTTTGTTCATCTAATAACACAGGTATTCCAATTTAAACTTCATAAAAGTTGTTTTTGTTTTAAAAAGGGATTTTCAATGATTCAGTTCTGCAGACATCGACATTGATATCCATCTTTTCTGTCACGAAAGTATTTTTAACAAATCGGGAAAAAACCCTCTTACTCAGATCACTATGATACAAAAATAACGGAATTTATCAAGATCATTAATTAAAGCTCTTGTTACCATAGCGACGAACATATAATATTGAAAACAACAACAACAAATACTATCCAAAAATGATACGTCATTACCATTTAACCGTTTATAAACGAACTGTGTATTTCTCGTGAGTTTTAGAACGATCGATAAAACATTCACGTCGCAATCGGTGTAGAGAAATCTATAGTTTGTGGATATCTACATTTCAAGCATAACAAAATGTGATCCGTTTACAATGAAAATGATTTACTTTTGTAAAAGTGCATAAGACGTTGTTACGTTTTTTTATGTTTTATGTTTTTCGTAGACTAAACGCAACAGAAAAACACAAATAACGACTTGTATAATTTATTACACTAAACTATTATATGTATGTAACAGATATAACATAAATTATATAATAACAATGACAGATATTAAGTTTAAACCTTCAAAATTAATTACAAAACAAAATGGTACTAGTTTCAACCTTCAAAATTAATCACAATACAAAATGGTACTGGCCTGTATCTAATATAATGATCTAAAATGAAAGTCTTAAATTCCAGTCTAGGGTGTGAATTTGGTCCCACGAAGAAATTCCGAAGTTTAAATGAAGAAGTTCAGAAACAATTCACAGTTCAATAAATTCGACGAAGTTCTTTTCACGATGCCTCCGATGTAACGTCACAAACTTGTCGCCTTCAATTTTTCCGATCTCCCCTGGCTAGTCCCGTACGTGTCGACCTTCAGCACAACCAGTCATTCGAAAGAATCGTAGAGATTGACGAAATAAAATCACAGCTTCTGTAGATCTAACTTCAATCACAAATCACAGCAAACACTTAAACTTTCTCAAACGAATGACTGACTCTCTTCTTTTGAATAAAACTAATGTCTGACTCCTCTCTTCCTTCTTTCTCGCATCTTCGTCTGTTTATATATTTGTAGGCCTCTTTTCTCGAACAATCGCGTAACTTCCATAGAACTCCAGGGCAATCCGCGCATGTCCGTTCTTGCACGAGACTCAACGTCTAGACACGAGGCCGCCAACATTTCATTTACATACATATGATTGGTCTACTTAATTCTAGAAAATTCTAAATGTTATTTTAAATAAATAACAACATGCTTTTTTGGTTTAAACTTTGAAACAATAATATAAATAATAAATATGAAAATCCAAACACAAAACGACATGTTCTCGTTTACAAAACATTTACACGACATTTACATGACAAATGTTTTGTGAAGAACCTGTAGGTGATGGAGAAATAAAGGTATATTTTCGGATTCGGCGTACATAAGCTACTGTAAAGCATGTAAACATTCCACTACAATAAAACCAATGCAAGCCTGTATAATCGAACTTTTGCAACATAATGTGATTAAAAGTAACACAGCATTGGACATCAAATCAAATACTTGATAATAAACCAACTTACATATTTAAGTGCCACGTATACGATACTTCCATGAATCTAAATCAAACAAAACAAGAATTGTTTATTTTTATTCTAGCTGGAGTGCCTGTCCTCTAGACGGAAATTATGTAAATTAGTGATTGATAAAAGGTTATTTATCTTAAGCGTGAAAAAGACCCTCAGTGATACAGCGATACATCTGTGGACTTATACTGCTAGAAACTGGGTTTCGATAACCGTGGTGGGCAGAGCACAAACAGACCTTTGTGTAGCTTTGCGCTTGAGAATAAACAACGACGACGTGAAAAGCTCCTTCCTTTTATACGTAATTGTAAAAATGAAAAGATTGATTCGTTTATAATTTCGTGCAAAGCTATACGAGGGCTATATGCGCTAGCCGTTACTAATATAGCAGTGTAAGACGAGAGAGAAGGTAGCTAGTCATCACCACCCACCGCCAACTCTTGGGCTACGCTTTTACCAACAAATTATGGGATTGACCGTCACTTTATAACCTCCCACGGTTGAAAGTGAGAACATGTTTGGTGTGACGGGGATTCAAACTCACGACCCTCGGATTACGAGGCGAGTGCTTCAACCACTTAGCCATGCTGAACCAAAAGATCACAAATACTGCAAAACGTCGTAAAGTGTGTATCTCTAAATGGACCCGACAAACCTTCATGTCATATGTTGTGAGATCCATGCATGTGAGGTGAGGTAGTGGTAAAAAGTGCTGAAACATGAATGAAACCAGAAAACGCTAAATGCAAAACTGACAATTATATACATGGACTTTTATTATATTAGTCACACAAGCCGGGGATTCTTGCTGGTTTCTCCCTCCAATGAATTTCGTCTCTCCACTCACAAAGACAGAATTATGAATCCAACCAATGTCCTCATTTTAACATTCACATCACTGTGGCCACCTGCCACCATCAAGGCAGGTTATCTTTATTGCAAGGTACGAACATACATTCAAAACCCTCTCAGATGTTTCCGGTGTCAATGGTTCGGTCACTCTAAGACATCAGGTCGTGGTTCTTTTATGTCAGTTTGTTGTAGTGACAAGAAAAACGATGCCAATGAGTGTGAAACGGACCCATATTCTGTCATTTGTAATGGTTCTAACTTATCCTACTTCTGCAAAATGGTTGGAAGAAAAAAGATGCAGCATTTCAAAAGGATTCAAAACATTACTTACTTTGAGCCTGGAAATTAATTGTTAATAATCTGAAGCTGAAGACATCAGATAAGACATGTTAATAATCTGAAGCTACAGACATCAGATAAGACATGTTCATAATATGAAGCTACAGACATAATATAAAATATGTTAATAATATGAAGCTACGGACATCAGATAAGACATGTTAAATCAAATATTGACCTTCACTTTGTCACAAATATAGTGAGTGAATTGGAAGAGGATAGAAAATTTATAATTGCTGTTTGTAGTCAGTGTTACAACTTCATTCTTAGATCTAGTTGATTTACTTCTAGGAATAATACCTTCTTCAAAAGGTCATAAGTAACCACTTAGACTTTACAGTTTGCTTGAATATTATGATATCACAGATCAGGTCATGACAGTTTGTTGTGACACCGCTTCATCTGAAACAGGTCGGAGGCCCAACATGGTCAGGTGAGATAAGGCTCTTAATATGGGGGTCGGGGTTCGAATCCCTATTTCAAAAAACATCCTCGCCCTTTTCAGCTGCGGAGGTGTTATAAAGTTACAGTCAATACCGCTATTCGTTATTTAAAAAGTAGCCCAATAGTTGGCGGTGGGTGGTGATGACTAGCGGCCTTCCCTTTAGTCTTACATTCCTAAGTTATGGACGGCTGGCGCAGATGGCCATCGAGTAACTTTGTGTGAAATTAAAAAATACAAAAACAAAACAAGAAAACAAACTGCAAGAGGTCAGGACAATAGAGCGATCGCCACTCTTGATTAGAAGTTGGGAAAACCTTTACTGTGAGCTACACATTTCTCAAGTGATGGAGGCTTTGACAGAGCAAAAGAGTAAAGGTCTGAGGAGGAAAATGTAACAACTTTTGAAACAAATTTAGCCTGAAATGTGCCATGATGCAAATAAGATGAAAAATCTTATTAAGTTTCTTTATCACTTGATTCAAACTGGTTCTCAGATGTGTGAACTAGCAAAAAATGTCTGAGATTTGGTAACCATGCATTTATTTTAGAGAAGAGATTACAAGTATCTGTGTTAACCTCCTTGTATACATTGTAACAACTGTGCACTGATACATAAATTTGAAGCAACAACATAAATTTCGTATTAAATTATATATAATGATATAATATGAACTTCAGAAATACATTTTATTGAATAAACAAAGAACCGAACCACACACTACATCACACTTGTTCATACTTTGAAGTTTCAACTGAATACCAAATCCATATATATATATAGATATATATATCAGTATCTCGTGGTAACAAATCAACGAACAAGTTATGTGTCCATATATTTATATATGTGAAGTCAAGTAAAGTAAGAGTTTCTTAATGATTGTTTCACTATACAGAATAACAGTGTTTTGTATCGTTTTGATACTTATTTGTTTGGTTTTGTTCACAGTGGACTCTTTTTATCTGACGGAAGAACTCTTTATCTTGTGCACTATCAGCTTAATGTTTGTTTTAAAGTGATGATTTAGACATTGTATATTATTCATTATGAACTAAATAACATTTTTCATGATTTATTAGGTCATCTCATAAGTGATGTCCGAAATTTCAATACAGAAAGTATTTGTAGAAGGCTTCAATGACTTAAATATGTACCAGGACGTGTATAAAAATGCTCAGACAAATAAAAGAAACTGTCCAAACTCCACTTTTTCAAATCATTTATCACATAAACCCTCATGAAGATGGATGTGTCTGAGAAGCACATCAGACATATTTATTGATTTATTTTAAACTTGACAGTAATTTTGGTTTTAAAGACCTCACGGAGACCCCTAAGGCAAACCTGGGACGCTCAGAAACTTTTGTTTCTCTTCAGCCCAACATTAGACATACAATGCTTTATGAGTTTAAAAAAGGCAATAGTGCAGCAGAAACCACAAAACAACATTCAAGGTGTTTATGGTTCGGATTCTCTCAATGAAAGTAAACGTCCAACGTGGTTTCAGAAGTTTATATCAGGTGACTACAGCTTAATGATGATTTGCTGCTGGCTGCACTTGATGAAGACTGTGCTGTAACATTTGAAGAACTAGCACAGAAGCTTAATTCAACAGTTCACCGTCATCTGCAACAACATGGAAATGTATCAAAACTTGAAAAATGGGTCGCTATGATTTGACAGAAGCCAACCTGAGAGCAAGAATGGACATTTGCACTTCTCTGCACTCGTGTGAATGTAACTCATCTTTTTTGGACAGGTTAGTGACTGGAGATGAAAAATGGATATATTATAAAAATGTTAAGAGCCGCACACAATGACTCAGTTCGGGTAAACACACCTACAGTTTTGATCTAATCTTATTGCAAAAATATATCCATGATTTCAATTATTGGTATCAATAAATAATCTGAACATGTGGATACAGTCTCTTTTAATCTCTTCTGAATAACATGTTTCAACAATATCCTTACCATAATTGATGTTTTGGACTAAATGGAATCAGATATTACTGTTATATCATTTAAATGTGTTATTATATGTGTAATCTGTCTTTACAGGTTAAACATACTGATAAGTTATGACGGTAAGTATTTTGCATAAAGAAAACCAAATAATTCTACTTTTGAACTAACAAACAGAAGGACCAATAAATACGTTTATTTATAGTTATTTAAATATACACTAGACTATACACATAAAATTTGAATACAGTTTTGGTAATGTCAATTTTCAGCTTTGCTTTACATCTGTAGAGTCTATATTTTTTATAGAAAAAGTTATTGTACGTTGATTGTGAATTTATGAACACTTAATATTTCTTATACACCGTAAATATATTTCCGATAGATGTCACTTCTCATAAGATGTTCAGTTTCTGCCGACACTAGCTCCACCTACCCAAGGTTTCAACAGGAACGTGACTACTTCTACTGTCGCAGCCGCTTCCCAGAAAAGAAGTACCAGAAGTGTGAGTCGATATTACGATATCTTACCTAAACTCACACTGACTTGGTTGGGGAATCAATGATGAGCACCCCTCGGAAAGTGTCCAAAGGCATCTCTATTGGAGGGCAACATCCCAACCTGGAGGAAAACACATGTGGGACAACACTCGTAACCAGATTACAGTGTTCGCCCATGCTGACAGCACGTTTCACTAAACTGGGTGTCAAAAAGAAAATGACATCCATAATTGTAGATATGATGGTTGGTCCACCTTTCCAATGGTAATGTGTGATATCCTCGCCAACACAGTGCATCTAGACTAGTCTATCTCCTTCCTGTACCAGACCACCTGGGAATCAACCTTTTGAAGAAGATATGACAGGGGTTTCTTAATCAACTAATACTATTTGGTTGGTCCAGTATTTTTCTGAAACCAGTTTTACCACAAACTAGCCAGTAGGAGATTGTACCCGTCAGTTATAACATTCTCTAGTATAGTATAGGAAAAATGACATAAAGAAATTTAAAGTAAATAAGCTACATGTACAGTTAATCCAAAAGCCATGTTTGAAACCGGAGAGTGGTGATAGTTGGATGATGATTCGACACTGAGTCTGATGAATGAGTGATATCTAAGGGGAAGTACTAAGAGGGGGTATTTTATGAAGAAGGATAAGGACTGGAAATTAAGTTTGAGCTGGCTATAAATGTGTTATCGAAAGGACAGATGCAGGTGTGGACTGAGTGACGTATAAAACCTTTAGAAGGTAACATATACAGGTAACTTGGTCCAACTTAATAGAATTAATTTACCATTAAAGTAAAACGATGTGGTACTGGGACCAAAAAGTTATGACTGTTCTCTCTGAGATGGCTTGTAAATGTGAACAGAGGTTGAGTATTTCACTGATTAGATAACAATCAGAACACTTGGTATTCAAAGAACACACTGTACAAAGGATCTTATAGGTATTGAGTAATGGATACAAGGTTCCACTGATTCTGTTATACTCAGTAACAGATGTGAAAGTGATGACTCAAAGGTATAAGGACTTCCAGTACTGCTATCACCCCAAGAAAAGAAATTACTTCACTAGTAGACAGATAAAGACTGCATCATCCTGAACGGAAAGAAAGAAAATTCGGACCGATTGAGAAATATGTTGAAAAATATCCCAGGTGAAAAGTGTATGAACAGTAACACGAAATTTAAGATTCGTGTTTAAATGGAGTGAATTTTGAAACTAGTTACTCAATAACTGTACAAAATAAAAAGTAATAAACAGCATGAAAAACGTTAAAGTAAAAACAAGAAGGAAAAATCATAAAACACATCATAAAACTATTGTGTTAAATGTAAAGAAGAAGAATGGAAACCCCATTTTATTATCTCCAACTGGTTAGTTCAGAAGACATCTGGTTTTGGAAAAAGTTAACATTTTCTTACATGAAAATGTGTTTCTATTAGACACTTACCATTTCACACAGAGATTATATCTTCTGAGAACATCTGCATTGAGAATAAGAATCACGTGAGTTCAGATTGAAGTTGCCTAAAAATTAGTGTCATGCAGATACTCAAGGCAGATGTTCTCAGAAGATATAATCTCTGTGTGAAATGGTAAGTGTCTAATGGATACACATTTTCATGTAAGAAAATGTTAACTTTTTCCAAAACCAGATGTCTTCTGAACTAACCAGTTGGAGATAATAAAATGGGGTTTCCATTCTTCTTCTTTACATTTAACACAATAGTTTTATGATGTGTTTTATGATTTTTCCTTCTTGTTTTTACTTTAACGTTTTTCATGCTGTTTATTACTTTTTATTTTGTACAGTTATTGAGTAACTAGTTTCAAAATTCACTCCATTTAAACACGAATCTTAAATTTCGTGTTACTGTTCATACACTTTTCACCTGGGATATTTTTCAACACATTTCTCAATCGGTCCGAATTTTCTTTCTTTCCGTTCAGGATGATGCAGTCTTTATCTGTCTACTAGTGAAGTAATTTCTTTTCTTGGGGTGATAGCAGTAATGGAAGTCCTGATACCTTTGAGTCACACTCACTTTCACATCTGTTACTGAGTATAACAGAATCAATGGAACCTTGTATCCATTACTCAATACCTATAAGATCCTTTGTACAGTGTGTTCTTTCAATACCAAGTGTTCTGATAGTTATCTAATCAGTGAAATACTCAACTTCTGTAAACATTTACAAGCCATCTCAGAAAGAACAGTCATAACATTTTGGTCCCCAGTACCACATCGTTTTACTTAAATGGTGAATTAATTCTATTAAGTTAGACCATGTTAGACCTGCATCTGTCCTTTCGATAACACATTTATAGCCAGCTCAAACTTAATTTCCAGTCCTTATCCTTCTTCATAAAATACCCCCTCTTAGTACTTTCCCTTAGATATCACTCATTCATCAGACTTTGTGTCAAATTATCATCCAACTATCACCACTCTCCGGTTTGAAACGTGGCTTTTGGATTAACTGTACATGTAGCTTATTTACTTTACATTTCTATATATCATTTTTCCTATACTATACTAGAGAATGTCATAACTGACGGGTACAATCTTCTACTGGTTAGTTTGTGGTAAAACTGGTTTTAGAAAAATACTGGACCAACCAAATAGTATTAGTTGGTTAAGAAACCCCTGTCATATCTTCTTCAAAAGGTTGATTCCCAGGTGGTCCGGTACAGAAAGGAGATAGACTAGTCTAGATGCACTGTGTTGGCGAGGATATCACACATTACCATGGGGAAGGTGGACCAACCATCATATCTACAATTATGGATGTCATTCTCTTTTTGACACCCAGTTTAGTGAAACGTGCTGTCAGCATGGGCGAACACTGTAATCTGGTTACGAGTGTTGTCCCACATGTGTTATTTTCTCTGGGTTGGGATGTTGCCCTCCAATAGAGATGCCTTTGGACACTTTCCGAGGGGTGCTCATCATTGATTCCCCAACCAAGTCAGTGTGAGTTTAGGTAAGATATCGTAATATCGACTCACACTTCTGGTACTTCTTTTCTGGGAAGCGGCTGCGACAGTAGAAGTAGTCACGTTCCTGTTGAAACCTTGGGTAGGTGGAGCTAGTGTCGGCAGAAACTGAACATCTTATGAGAAGTGACATCTATCGGAAATATATTTACGGTGTATAAGAAATATTAAGTGTTCATAAATTCACAATCAACGTACAATAACTTCTTCTGTAAAAAATATAGACACTACAGATGTAAAGCAAAGCTGAAAATTGACATTACCAAAACTGTATTCAAATTTTATGTGTATAATCTAGTGTATATATAAATAACTATAAATAAACGTATTTATTGGTCCTTCTCTTTGTAAGTTCGAAAGTAGAATTATTTGGTTTCCTTTATGCAAAATACTTACCGTCATAACTCATCAGTATGTTTAACCTGTAAAGACAGATCACACATATAATGACACATTTAAATGACATAACAGAAATATCTGATTCCATGTAGTCCAAAACATCAATTATGGTAAGGATATTGTTGAAACATTTTATTTAGATATATATTTTGCAATAAGATTAGATCAAAACTGTAGGTGTGTTTACCCGAACTGAGTCATTGTGTGCGGCTCTTAACATTTTTATAATATATCCATTTTTCATCTCCAGTCACTAACCTGTCCAAAAAAGATGAGTTACATTCACACGAGTGCAGAGAAGTGCAAATGTCCATTCTTGCTCTCAGGTGTGCTTCTGTCAAATCATAGCGACCCATTTTTCAAGTTTTGATACATTTCCAAGTTGTTGCAGATGACGGTGAACTGTTGAATTAAGCTTCTGTGCTAGTTCTTCAAATGTTACAGCACAGTCTTCATCAAGTGCAGCCAGCAGCAAATCATCATTAAGCTGTAGTCACCTGATATAAACTTCTGAAACCACGTTGGACGTTTACTTTCATTGAGAGAATCCGAACCATAAACACCTTGAATGTTGTTTTGTGGTTTCTGCTGCACTATTGCCTTTTTTAAACTCATAAAGCATTGTATGTCTAATGTTGGGCTGAAGAGAAACAAAAGTTTCTGAGCGTCCCAGGTTTGCCTTAGGGGTCTCCGTGAGGTCTTTAAAACCAAAATTACTGTCAAGTTTAAAATAAATCAATAAATATGTCTGATGTGCTTCTCAGACACATCCATCTTCATGAGGGTTTATGTGATAAATGTTCTATAAAAGTGGAGTTTGGACAGTTTCTTTTATTTGTCTGAGCATTTTTATACACGTCCTGGTAGATATTTAAGTCATTGAAGCCTTCTACAAATACTTTCTGTATCGAAATTTCGGACATCACTTATGAGATGACCTAATAAATCATGAAAATTGTTATTTAGTTCATAATGAATAATATACAATATCTAAATCATGCAGGATTACTTTAAAACAAACATTAAGCTGACTTTGTACAAGATAAAGAGTTCTTCCGTCAGATAAAAAGAGTCCACTGTGAACAAAACCAAACAAATAAGTATCAAAACGATACAAAACACTGATGTTCTCTATCGTGAAACAATCATTAAGAAAATCTTACTTTACTTGACTTAACATATATAAATATATGGACACATAACTTGTTCGTTGATTTGTTACCACGAGATATTGATATATATATATATGGATTTGGTATTTAGTTGAAACTTCAAAGTATGAACAAGAGTGATTTAGTGTGTGGTTGAGTTCTTTGTTTATTCAATAAAACGTATTCCTGAAGTTCATATGTATATCATTATATATAATTTAATACGAAATTTATGTTGTCGCTGCATATTTATGTATCAGTGCACAGTTGGTACAATGTATACAAGGAGGTTAACACAGATACTTGTAATCTCTTCTCGAAAATAAATGCATGGTTACCAAATCTCAGACATTTTTTGCTAGTTCACACATCTGAGAATCAGTTTGAATCAAGTGGTAAAGAAACTTAATAAGATTTTTCATCTTATTTGCATCATGGCACATTTCAGGCTAAATTTGTTTCAAAATTTGTTACATTTTCCTCCTCGGACCTTTACTCTTTTGCTCTGTCAAAGCCTCCATCACTTGAGAAATGTGTAGCTCACAGTAAAGGTTTTCCCAAATTCTAATCAAGAGTGGCGATCGCTCTATTGTCTTGACCTCTTGCAGTTTGTTTTCTTGTTTTGTTTTTGTATTTTTTAATTTCACACAAAGTTACTCGAAGGCCATCTGCGCCAGCCGTCCATAACTTAGGAATGTAAGACTAAAGGGAAGGCCGCTAGTCATCACCACCCACCGCCAGCTATTGGGCTACTTTTTTAAATAACGAATAGCGGTATTGATTGTAACATTATAACACCTCCACGGCTGAAAAGGCGAGTATGTTTTTTGAAATAGGGATTCGAACCCCGACCCTCATATTAAGAGCCTTATCTCACCTGACCATGTTGGGCCTCCGACCTGTTTCAGATGAAGCGATGTCACAACAAACTGTCATGACCTGATCTGTGAAATCATAATATTCGAGCAAACTGTAAAGGTTAACTGGTTACTTATGACCTTTTGAAGAAGGTATTATTCCTAGAAGTAAATCAACAAGATCTAAGAATGAAGTTGTAACACTGACTACAAACACCAACTATAAGTTTTCTATCCTCTTCCAATTCACTCACTATATTTGTGACAAAGTGAAGGTCAATATTTGATTTAACATGTCTTATCTGATGTCTGTAGCTTCAGATTATTAACATGTCTTCTCTGATGTCTGTAGCTTCAGAGTATTAACATGTCACATCTGATGTCTGTAGTTTTAGATCATTAATATGTCTTCTCTGACGTCTGTAGCTTCAGATTATTAACATGTCTTCTCTGATGTCTGTAGCTTCAGAGTATTAACATGTCACATCTGATGTCTGTAGTTTTAGATCATTAATATGTCTTATCTGATGTCTGTAGCTCAAGATTATTATCATGTCTTATCTAATGTCTGTAGCTTCAGATTATAAACAATAACTTTCCAGGCTTAAAGTAGGTAATGTGTTGAATCCTCTTGAAATGCTGCATCTCCTTTTATATTCCCGGTTGTATATTACCTTGTTTGTCATGTTATATGTAACTTCATTGTTTATTAAACAAATACTATCCGTGAAATCTCTGAATGTGGACTGCGCGTGAAGCTCGTCACATTTAAATGGTGTCACTGTCACAGACTTAATGTGGTGTTTAGCTGTAACCTCATAACCTGCCTTAAAGTCATAAAATGACATTGAAATAGACATAAAACTGACTTCAAGGTACATAATATCAGCATAAAATTGAAAAGGAATTACTTTTTTAAAGAAGTAAAAAGTATTAACTAAAGAATTCCATTAAACTTACATTCATATTGAGATTTGCCACAAAGGAACATGAATGACGTGTGTGTCTGGTCAGCCTATATGTGAGTTATGTGTGATGCTGGATCTTTCTTAGTATCGTTTATCAAAACCGTTTCTGCTTCCACTACGGTCCAGATTCGGATTATACTTCTTAATGCGATCAATTATATCCTTTCTATGTTACTTCCCGAACTCGATAACTTACCGAAAGTTACATCTCAATTGATTACTTGCCTTGAATCAGATTAGGAATTATTCTTCAGTGTCTTCCGTTACAGAAAGAGAAGTTCTCGTTACTCTTAATGAAATTTCGCGCAAAGCTACACGAGGGTTATCTGCGCTATCCATCCCTAATTTAGCAGTGTAAACCAAGAGAGAAAGCAGCTAGTCTTCACCATCCACCTCCAACTCTTGGGATACTCTTTTACCATACACTGAGACCCCAAATTAATATAGAATATAGATACTAATAAAATAATTGAAGAATATAAAATTGTCAAAAAACAAAACACGTGCTCACCCCAAACCAAAATAAGGATACATATTTGGATTGGATTTACAATGAATATTTACTGAATGAGCAGCAGAAAACCAAATTTAGAAATCTGTATATTATAAATTTAGATAACTTTACAATAAAACAAAGGAGGGGATGAAATTTATGGATTAGTTTAATCGGAAATTCACTTCTTGGGAAATTAGTAGTGAAGATGAATGTATAAAAAACAAGAGTCCGGTTACAGGAGAAACAAGAAACATTAACTGTAAAAATTAAAAAATAATAATAAATACACACCGAACAGGCACGTGCACTTTAGATTTGTTTGCATCGCATATTTATCAATAAAGTAAATGTGAAAATACAAGAATAATTAATAGTCTCCTAACAAGAAGTGATCCCTTCCATGAAATGAACCTTCAGAATGTGACACCAGGAAATGTTCATTTATAGAGCAAAGTAGAAATTCCAAGTTAGGAAATTTAAAAGTATTGATGGATAAAAATAGTAATGCTAGTGAATTTGTTGAAAGCAAATGAGTACGTATTTACTTCCAATACAAAGTAATGATAGAAGTTTAATCATAATCTTCATTAAAGGAATCCAAACATAAAAATTCGTATGATAAAGATAATCGCTTCCATGTAAAAATATAAATTCAAACATTAAAATGCGTTAACAAGAATACTTACACTTAGAATCCATCTGAGAATAATTACAGGTGGAAATTTTTTGGGATTGCACGTGACATTATAATGCCGCGACGGCTAAAAGGGCGAGCGTGTTTGGGGTGACGGAGATTCGAGCCCGCGACCCTCAGGTTACGGGTCGCACCCTTAACGCGCTTGGCCATGCCGGGCCCCTATAGTTTACTACAAAAAACTACTTTGCAAACTTTATTTTGCTTTTTCCTACAACTCAGTATCATAAACTTCTAAATTAAAAACTATTTTGCTGTTATGCCATCGAAGTTGTCATAAAATAAACCTTTCTAATAAATCAACATGAATATTCAGGATTCAACACAAACATCATAGTTGACCTAAAATTCAGATGATAGTTTTATTGTTTAGGAACGATGCATATTCAAGTCCCTGGTGGCTTGAAAGTAAGTCTTAATAATTATAATGCTAAATATCGGGATTCGATACTGTAATTAGTAGAGCACAGAAGACAATTGTTTTTCATAAAGTGTGCTTTACGAATAAACTTTGATTAAACAACTAACAATGAGGGACGCGTCTCTAATCTTGTCAAAACTCCTTTTCTGAGTGAGTCAATTCATTTGACGAAACATTTCCGGGTTAAGACGACGTTTGCTTGCGTTAGCGCTATCATTTCACACACACAGCAAACCAGATATGTATGACTTAGTAACGTTCCATTTATCATACATCCACAGACTATTTACAGATATGTATGATTCAGTAATGTTCCATTCATCATGCATCCACTGACTATTTACAGATACGTATGACTCAGTAACGTTCCATTTATCATACATCCACAGACTATTTACAGATACGTATGACTCAGTAACGTTCCATTTATCATACATCCACAGACTATTTACAGATATGTGTGACTCAGTAACGTTCCATTTATCATACATCTACAGACTATTTACAGATATGTGTGACTCAGTAACGTTCCATTTATGAAACATCCACAGACTATTTACAGATATGTCTGGCTCAGTAACGTTCCATTTATCATACATCCACAGACTATTTACAGATATGTATGACTTAGTAACGTTCCATTTATCATACATCCACAGACTATTTACAGACACTATTCTCGAGCAGCAAAGTTGAATGACATATATCATCAGTTTTTAATCAATGGTAGTAATTGTCACTATAATTACTAATTTTTTACAAGAATGGAATATATTGTACTTTTTAATCAGCCAATAGTCGATTGTGAACATTATATGAATATATAAGGTAGCTACTACCATATAATAATTCAGTGTACATACAATAAAATACACTATTTCTTATTTATAAAAAACGCAGTTGAATTTTATATATATGTGTGTGATACACATCACAGGATTCTGATTCATCATGTTAACAATTTCTGGAGTCTGTCAGTCACTGTAAGCACGCTTTTTTTTCTCAGATAATGAATATTCGATCTCAAGATAGAATTTGACATGAGTTTAATGTTTGTTTCAGTTTTATGATTTTGTTATCAAGTTTCAAAGCGGACAAAAGGAACTGTAGATTTAACTAAATAATTCACTTTACTCCTTCAGAATATTTTCCGACAAAGTTAATTTTATCTCTTAAAGGAACTTTTATTTTGTGATTCTACTAAGCAACGATTCGTTTTTCAGTGGGTTGTTTTCTGTAGATTCAAACACGTCATTTATTCTCTAATAAACAGTACAAAAAATACAGGATTTGTTGATAAAATCTGATCTGTTTAACTTACTACTGAAGCTGATGAGTTACTGAAAAGTAAACAGATGTATATAAAAACCGTTACCAAGGGTTTACAAGCAAGGCTGTTTATTTCCTATAAAATTAGCAGCTGACTTCACTACTGAGGTTCTGGATGTTCTAGAAATGTCTAATAAATGAGACTCCACACTAAAATCTCTATTCTGATTGGCGAACTTTCGAAACACCGGAACACAATATCTTAAATACGTTTCTGCTTCTTTTTATATTCCCATTCTTTACCAAGTAGAATAAACCTCAAGGCCCTTGTGTCGCGGAATAATACATTTTCACCTGAAAATCTAAAAGTATGAAATCCAAACAAATCTTGGTGGGAATATTATGGATTACATACTCCATATTTCAATGACAAATACATAAATAAAACATGTTGGATGATATTCCTTTTATCACCACCTCTCGTGTGTCTGTGATTAAAGTTTGGTTTTCATTAAAACTATAGCTATGTAATAATGTGAAACGTAGGTCATGTCTGAAAGCGACATGTCTTTGTTTTCACTTATATAGATAGGCATTTAAGGTGACTAATCCCGTATGATAATTGAATGTACGTAAATTAAAATGCATTATTTCTTACTTATGAGAAATGCAGTTAAATTATGTGTGTAGTTAAAGTTCAGTTTATCATACAATCTGTAATATCTGTAATCTGTCAAAAGTCGCTGTTGTCTCAGCACTGCGAACTGGGCTAGTGTGTGATGGTAGATATTCTGTGTGAACACACGAACATCAAAGAAAAGAAAATAAACTTTACCAGAAAAACTAAGAATCTGATAAATTTGATGGTGAGATAATTTTTGTAGCTACACTATTCACATTACTGGAAAACAACGTCAAAATAAACTAAAAACATGGAGTTCCAATGCCATAGAACTTCACTACTTAAACAGGTAGTTGAACTAACACAATGACTTCTGTCTTCTTCACTACTTAAACAGGTAGTTGAACTAACACTCTGACTTCTGTCTTCTTCACTACTTAAACAGGTAGTTGAACTAAAACACAGAAATCTGTCTTCTTCACTACTTAAATAGGTAGTTGAACTAAAACACAGACTTCTGTCTTCTTCACTACTTAAACAGGTAGTTGAACTAACACACTGACTTCTGTCTTCTTCACTACTTAAACAGGTAGTTGAACTAAGTTGGTAAAATGTAGCACAAGAGTTGGTGGTGGGTGGTGATGACTAGCTGTCTTTCATGTAGTTTTACACTGCTAAATTAGGGACGGCTGGCGCAGATAATTCTCGTGTAGCTAGGCACGAAATTAAAATAAACAAATAAACTCTTTGATTTTCAAGGAGACTATTTTATTTCTATAGTTTAAAGTTACATAAAAAACAAAAAACACTTCTTACCTGTTTTCCTCATCCAAACTTCCATCGTTAGATAAAATAAGTTTGGATCTCGAAGTTTCATTCGAAATTTATTTAGTAACACTCGCACTACTTCTTTGTTCGTAGTGTCACGGGTGATACACCGGGTTTTGTATTCCATATCGGCACATAAAACACGAGTGTAAATTTTAAGCATCACCTGTAAACCAAGACAAATACATATATACCTTGTATTTAATTCATTTCTTGTGAAACTAAACAAAAGAAACAAAGACTGAATCCTTTGATTTTACTTTGATGTTTACAAATATTAACACCAGATGTCGTGAACCTAAATAATTCCTACCTTGTCATATAATTCAAGTATACTAATGTCAAAGCGATATTAGAAAACTTAACAAAAACATAAACTAAGGATATCATTTTAAGCAAGTTCTATACATTAAGATTAATAACATGAATTAAAAAGAAATTTAATAAATATATCAAGAGGAACATAGAATGAAAAATGCAGTTTCGTACCTCGCATTCAAAACACAACAAACCTCAACATTACAAAGAATGGTGAAAATGGTTCTCTAACGTCTGTTGTGAAACACAAATTTAAGTGTGGTTATGGTTCTACAGTAAAATATATCATAATTTTCAAACGAAAATATTTGATAATTAATTCGACAAGTTGTCTGTGAAATAATTTTAAGATGATAGAGTATTGGATGTATTAATGAATTCTAACTAACATAAACAAGTTTTACGTTGTAATGAATAAAACATTTATGGTTTTGGTAGATCGGTTGTTGAATTTTGAGCCAAGATACGGAAGATAATGCAACAACCATCACTCGAATTTACCAACAAATAGCGACACTGACTGTCATATTGTAACGCCTCACTGCCAAAAGAACGAGTACGTTTGGCAACAGCTTTAGTCCCGCAATTTATGTGTAAAGTTTGCCCTTATCATCAGGTTAACTTTACAGAAACAACAATATAAAAATTATGTCAAGCTTATAAAGAAAATATGATGGAGCTAAATGAAATGGTATATATGAATATTTGTTTTATTTTCGAGTTATAATATATTATGACAGATAAAGCTTAAGATTACCTTCAAGTCACGTGATAAATAGGGGCCATAACCTGTATATTTATCTATGTAATTACACTCCTTTGGGCGAGAAACAAGTTTTTTTATTCAGAAACTGAAGAGAAAAAGACTTGCATTTCGCTTAAAGTCTTTCTGTGTACATTTCACGACGTAACATTCTATCAATTAACAGTCGGAAGAGATAGAAAAAACGTCAATTATTTATCACGCAGTTTCTGTTGGTTTATACGTAGCCATAATCCCGAGGTGAGTCTGTATAACAGTGGGCAAAAAAATCAATTTATGGGCGCAATAAAGTTTTGTGGTAAATATAAACATCACGTGAGTTGCGGATGTTTGTCTATTTCGGATTCCCAATCAGAGATGAGTAACAATACCATTTGACTTCCACACGTCTACACCCAAGCGTCCATTCATTTAATACCAGAATTCATCAGTAGGGCGGTACGATGAAGAATAAGTTTATTATAAAATTCGATATATATACATCGCATAATACTTTAAACGTTACGGGTTAACAGCTGAAAGATGACAAAGTATCGTAAACAAGTTTGTTTTTGTTTGTTTGTTTGTTTTGGAATTTCGCACAAAGCTACTCGAGGGCTATCTGTGCTAGCCGTCCCTAATTTAGTAGTGTAAGACTAGAGGGAAGGCAGCTAGTCATCACCACCCACCGCCAACTATTGGGCTGCTCTTTTACCAACGAATAGTGGGATTGACCGCCACATTATACACCCCCACGGCTGGGAGGGTGAGCATGTTTAGCGCGACGCGGGCGCGAACCCGCGACCCTCGGATTACGAGTACACGCCTTAACGCGCTCAGCCATGCCAGGCCCGTAAACAAGTAGACTTGTTCTTTATAGCTATGCTAGGCCTACTGCCTGACAGTTTGTAATGCATCTCCAGCTTTCGGCATTTAATGTAGCTTTCAAAGTATTGAACGATGTTTAATTCTAGAGTTTATCGCTCAACAGCAACTGCAATATAATGAAACTTTATAGTCAAAATAATAGAATTTTCACAATTTTTAGACCTATCTACGTACGCCTGTACATCAACAGAGATAGAAAATTTGGTGCTGGTGACTAACAGGGTGTTATTAGATTAAAGAAAGTTAAGCCTAAACTGGGTTGTCATAAAACGGTGTAGAAAATTACGCGTCGTGGTTGTTGAAAGACATAACAAAATGTTGAAGGCGTAACCTGAGGGTCGCGGGCTCGAATACCCGTCACCCCAAACACGCTCGCCCTTTTAGCCGTCGCGGCATTATAACGCTACGGGCAATCCCAAAAAATTTCCACCTGTAATTATTCTTAGATGGAATCTAAGTGTAAGTATTCTTATTAACACATTTCAATGTTTGAATTTTTATATTTTTACATGGAAGCGATTATCTGTATTATATGAATTTTTATGTTTGGATTCCTTTAATGAAGATTATAATTAAACTTCTATCATTACTTTGTGTTGGAAGTAAATACGTACTCGTTTGCTTTCAACAAATTCACTAGCATTACTATTTTTATCATCAATACTTTTAAATTTCCTAATTTGGAATTTCTACTTTGCTCTATAAATGAACATTTCCTGGTGTCACATTCTGAAGGCTCATTTCATGGAAGGGATCACTTCTTGTTAGGAGACTATTAATTATTCTTGTACTTTCACATTTACTTTATTGTTAAATATGCGATGCAAACAAATCTAAAGTACACGTGCCTGTTCGGTGTGTATTTATTATTATTTTTTAATTTTTACAGTTAATGTTCCTTGTTTTTCCTGTAACCAGACTCTTGTTTTTTATACACTCATCTTCACTACTAATTTCCCAAGAAGTGAATTTCCGATTAAACTAATCCATAAACTTCATTCCCTCCTTTGTTTTATTGTAAAGTTATCTAAATTTATAATATACAGATTTCCAAATTTGGTTTTCTGCTGCTCATTCAGTAAATATTCATTGTAAATCCAATCCAAATATGTATCCTTATTTTCGTTTGGGGTGAGCACGTGTTTTGTTTTTTGACAATTTCATATTCTTCAATTATTATATTAGTATCTATATTCTATATTAATTTGGGGTCTCAGTGTATGGTAAAGCAGAAGCCAAAGAGTTGGAGGTGGATGGTGATGACTAGCTGCTTTCTCTCTGGGTTTACACTGCTAAATTAGGGATGGCTAGCGCAGATAACCCTCGTGTAGCTTTGCGCGAAATTTCATTAAGAGTAACGAGAACTTCTCTTTCTGTAACGGAAGACACTGAACAATAATTCATAATCTGATTCAAGGCAAGTAATCAATTGAGATGTAACTTATGGTAAGCTATCGAGTTCGGGAAGTAATATAGAAAGGATCTAATTGATCGCTTTAAGAAGTATAATCCGAATCTGGACCGTAGTGGAAGCAGAAACAGTTTTGAAAAACGACACTGAGAAAGATCCAACATCACACATAACTCACTTATAAGCTGACCAGACACACACGCCGTTCATGTTCCTTTGTGGCAAATCTCATTATGAATGTAAGTTTAATGGAATTCTTTAGTTAATACTTTTTACTTCTTTAAATAAGTAATTCCTTTTCAATTTTATGCTGATATTAGGTACTTTGAAGTCAGTTTTATGTCTATTTCAATGTCATTTTATGACTTTAAGGCAGGTTATGAGGTTACAGCTAAACACCGCATTAAGTCTGACACAGTGACACCATTTCGATGTGACGAGCTTCACGCACAGTCCACATTCAGAGATTTCACGGATATTATTTGTTTAATAAACAATGAAGTTACATATAACATGGCAAACAAGATAATATACAACCGGGAATATAAAAGGAGATGCAGCATTTCAAGAGGATTCAACACATTACTTACTTTAAGCCTGGAAAGTTATTGTTTATAATCTGAAGCTACAGACATTAGATAAGACATGTTAATAATCTGAAGCTACAGACATCAGATAAGACATGTTACTAATCTGAAGCTACAGACATCAAAGAAGAAATGTTGATAATCTGAAGCTACAGACATCAGAGAAGACATGTTGATAATCTGAAGCTACAGACATCAGAGAAAACATGTTAATAATCTGAAGCTACAGACATCAAAGAAGACATGTTAATAATCTGAAGCTACGAACATCAGATAAAACATGTCAATAATCTGAAGCTACAGACATCAGAGAAGACATGTTAATAATCTGAAGCTACAGACATCAGAGAAGACATATTAATGATCTAAAACTACAGACATCAGATGTGACATGTTAATACTCTGAAGCTACAGACATCAGAGAAGACATGTTAATAATCTGAAGCTACAGACATCAGATAAGACATGTTAAATCAAATATTGACCTTCACTTTGTCACAAATATAGTGAGTGAATTGGAAGAGGATAGAAAACGTATTGTTGCTGTTTGTAGTCAGTGTTACAACTTCATTCTTAGATCTTGTTGATTTACTTCTAGGAATAATACCTTCTTCAAAAGGTCATAAGTAACCAGTTAACCTTTACAGTTTGCTTGAATATTATGATTTCACAGATCAGGTCATGACAGTTTGTTGTGACACCGCTTCATCTGAAACAGGTCGGAGGCCCAACATGGTCAGGTGAGATAAGGCTCTTAATATGAGGGTCGGGGTTCGAATCCCTATTTCAAAAAACATACTCGCCTTTTCAGCCGTGGAGGTGTTATAATGTTACAATCAATACCGCTATTCGTTATTTAAAAAGTAGCCCAATAGCTGGCGATGGGTGGTGATGACTAGCGGCCTTCCCTTTAGTCTTACATTCCTAAGTTATGGACGGCTGGCGCAGATGGCCTTCGAGTAACTTTGTGTGAAATTAAAAAATACAAAAACAAAACAAGA
Organism: Carcinoscorpius rotundicauda; assembly: GCA_011833715.1. Taxonomy (NCBI): domain Eukaryota; kingdom Metazoa; phylum Arthropoda; class Merostomata; order Xiphosura; family Limulidae; genus Carcinoscorpius; species Carcinoscorpius rotundicauda. The sequence continues at coordinate 47,199,845 of CM022406.1, read as the reverse complement.
AAACAAACTGCAAGAGGTCAGGACAATAGAGCGATTGCCACTCTCAAGTGATGGAGGCTTTGACAGAGCAAAAGAGTAAAGGTCTGAGGAGGAAAATGTAACAACTTTTGAAACAAATTTAGCCTGAAATGTGCCATGATGCAAATAAGATGAAAAATCTTATTAAGTTTCTTTATCACTTGATTCAAACTGGTTCTCAGATGTGTGAACTAGCAAAAAATGTCTGAGATTTGGTAACCATGCATTTATTTTAGAGAAGAGATTACAAGTATCTGTGTTAACCTCCTTGTATACATTGTACCAACTGTGCATTGATACATAAATTTGTAGCAACAACATAAATTTCGTATTAAATTATATATAATAACATACATATGAACTTCAGAAATACATTTTATTGAATAAACAAAGAACCGAACTACACACTACATCACACTTGTGCATGACGGAATAACTCTATCTTGTACACCGTCAGCTTAATGTCTGTTTTAAAGTAATCCTGCATGATTTAGATATTGTAAATTATTCATTATGAACTAAATAACATTTTTCATGATTTATCAGGCCATCTCATAAGTGATGTCCGAAATTTCGATACAGAAAGTATTTGTAGAAGGCTTAAATGACTTAAATATGTACCAGGACGTGTATAAAAATGCTCAGACAAATAAAAGAAACTGTCCAAACTCCACTTTTTCAGAACATTTATCACATAAACCCTCATGAAGATGGATGTGTCTGAGAAGCACATTAGACATATTTATTGATTTATTTTAAACTTGACAGTAATTTTGGTTTTAAAGACCTCACGGAGACCCCTAAGGCAAACCTGGGACGCTCAGAAACTTTTGTTTCTCTTCAGCCCGACATTAGTCATATAATGCTTTATGAGTTTAAAAAAGGCAATAGTGCAGCAGAAACCACAAAACAACATTCGAGGTGTCTATGGTTCGGATTCTCTCAATGAAAGTAAACGTCCAACGTGGTTTCAGAAGTTTATATCAGGTGACTACAGTTTATTGATGATTTGCTGCTGGCTACACTTGATGAAGACTGTGCTGTAACATTTGAAGAACTAGCACAGAAGCTTAATTCAACAGTTCACCGTCATCTGCAACAACTTGGAAATGTATCAAAACTTTAAAAATGGGTCGCTATGATTTGACAGAAGCACACCTGAGAGCAAGAATGGACATTTGCACTTCTCTGCACTCGTGTGAATGTAACTCACCTTTTTTGGACAGGTTAGTGACTGGAGATGAAAAATGGATATATTATAAAAATGTTAAGAGCCGTACACAATGACTCAGTTCGGGTAAACACACCTACAGTTTTGATCTAATTTTATTGCAAAATATATATCTAAATAAAATGTTTCAACAATATCCTTACCATAAATGATGTTTTGGACTACATGGAATCAAATATTACTGTTATATCATTTAAATGTGTCATTATATGTGTGATCTGTCTTTACAGGTTAAACATACTGATAAGTTATGACGGTAAGTATTTTGCATAAAGGAAACCAAATAATTCTACTTTCGAACTTACAAAGAGAAGGACCAATAAATACGTTTATTTATAGTTATTTATATATACACTAGATTATACACATAAAATTTGAATACAGTTTTGGTAATGTCAATTTTCAGCTTTGCTTTACATCTGTAGTGTCTATTTTTTTACAGAAGTTATTGTACGTTGATTGTGAATTTATGAACACTTAATATTTCTTATACACCGTAAATATATTTCCGATAGATGTCACTTCTCATAAGATGGCTTTACTGTTCAGTTTCTGCCGACACTAGCTCCACCTACCCAAGGTTTCAACAGGAACGTGACTACTTCTACTGTCGCAGCCGCTTCCAAGAAAAGAAGTACCAGAAGTGTGAGTCGATATTACGATATCTTACCTAAAGTCACACTGACTTGGTTGGGGAATCAATGATGAGCACCCCTCGGAAAGTGTCCAAAGGCATTCTCTATTGGAGGGCAACATCCCAACTCAGAAAAAAACACACACGTGGGACAACACTCGTAACCAGATTACAGTGTTCGCCCATGCTGACAGCACGTTTCACTAAACTGGGTGTCAAAAAGAGAATGACATCCATAATTGTAGATATGATGGTTGGTCCACCTTTCCCATGGTAATGTGCGATATCCTAGCCAACACAGTGCATCTAGACCAGTCTATCTCCTTTCTGTACCACACCACCTGGGAATCAACCTTTTGAAGAAGATATGACAGGGGTTTCTTAATCAACTAATACTATTTGGTTGGTCCAGTATTTTTCTAAAACCAGTTTTACCACAAATTAACCAGTAGAAGATTGTACCCGTCAGTTATAACATTCTCTAGTATAGTATAGGAAAAATGATATATAGAAATGTAAAGTAAATAAGCTACATGTACAGTTAATCCAAAAGCCACGTTTCAAACCGGAGAGTGGTGATAGTAGGATGATAATTTGACACAAAGTCTGATGAATGAGTGATATCTAAGGGGAAGTACTAAGAGGGGGTATTTTATGAAGAAGGATAAGGAGTGGAAATTAAGTTTCAGCTGGCTATAAATGTGTTATCGAAAGGACAGATGCAGGTGTGGACTGAGTGACGTATAAAACCTTGAGAAGGTAACATATATAGGTAACTTGGTCTAACTTAATAGAATTAATTCACCATTTAAGTAAAACGATGTGGTACTGGGACCAAAATGTTATGACTGTTCTTTCTGAGATGGCTTGTAAATGTTTACAGAAGTTGAGTATTTCACTGATGAGATAACAATCAGAACACTTGGTATTGAAAGAACACACTGTACAAAGGATCTTAGAGGTATTGAGTAATAGATACAAGGTTCCATTGATTCTGTTATACTCAGTAACAGATGTGAAAGTGAGTTAACTCAAAGGTATAAAAACTTCCATTACTGCTATCACCCCAAGAAAAGAAATTACTTCACTAGTAGACAGATAAAGAATGCATCATCCTGAACGAAAAGAAAGAAAATTCGGACCGATTGAGAAATGTGTTGAAAAATATCCCAGGTGAAAAGTGTATGAACAGTAACACGAAATTTAAGATTCGTGTTTAAATGGAGTGAATTTTGAAACTAGTTACTCAATAACTGTACAAAATAAAAAGTAATAAACAGCAGGAAAAACGTTAAAGTAAAAACAAGAAGGAAAAATCATAAAACACATCATAAAACTATCGTGTTAAATGTAAAGAAGAAGAATGGAAACCCCATTTTATTATCTCCAACTGGTTAGTTCAGAAGACATCTGGCTTTGGAAAAAGTTAACATTTTCTTACATGAAAATGTGTTTCTATTAGACACTTACCATTTCACACAGAGATTATATCTTCTGTGAACATCTGCGTTGGCTCCCCAGTGGCTCAGCGGTATGTCTCTGGACTTACATGCTAAAATCTGGGTTTCGATACCCGTGGTGGGAAGAGCACAGATAGCCCATTGTGCAGCTTTGTGCTTAATTCTAAACAATAACATCTGCATTAAGTATCTGCATGACACTAATTTTCAGGCAACTTCAATCTAAACTCACGTGATTCTTATTAATGGATAATGATGTTATTGTTTAATAGCTCCCTCTATACTGCTCCCTCATGAAATTTCATTATTAAAGAGAAAATAAGTCGTAATTACCCAAATAAACACATATGCATCAGAAAACCTGTAAGTGAAGCGGTTATTTGATAGGCAGATCATGATACAAATGATCTGTTTTCAAATTAATCGCTTCAAATACATGAGAATCTATACAGCAAATCCATTGGATGGATGCTGAATCATGACGGTCGAGTGTTTTAAAAAAGAATTAAAGATCTGATACCTGCTCCATGATTGATGTAAAAAATCCCCACGAAATTATCAGAATGGATCATAATCAAACAATTCACTAGCAGTGGTAAGGAATACAAACATGTCCAATGAACAGAACAGAGGTCGGAAACACCGATGTGGAGGAATTACTTATGTGTATGTTTAAGATGAGATTGTTGTTCAATGATGTATCGAAACCAGTAAACATTAACATTTCTGAAGAGGTGTGGGTTTGGTACAATTCAAAGTGAAGGAACCAAAACAGTGGTAATAGATTATCTAGTCACAACGAGTTTCTCGAGCACACTAGGAAACAGGGAAAATGGTTGGGTCAAGAGGATAAAGTATTGAGTTGGAGTGAGTAAGGATTTGAACATCTTGTAAATTCATTCAAAACGAGTTTCCACCATCAAAGACATGACTGGAGGACTCTTTCCATAAGTATGAAAATAGAAGGCTATCGTGCATGTAATAACGAAACCACAGACAAAGTCAACGGAGATGTAGAGCAAACGATCTGACCACCTGACTGAAATTATAGGAGACAATATGGTGTTTGAAACAATAAAATATAACATCAGTGGATGAAGAAAAGGAAGCATCTAGAGAACTCTTCAATGGGAATAAGAAGAAAGGTGTTTGAGATATAGACCTGAATATGGAGTAATGGTCCAATGAAGTGAAGAGAACTTTTCTAAATGAAAACGTTGGACAGATTAATAACTAAATCCCCTCCGTGTCTTTTTAAGGACATCAAGTAGAACCTTGTAAGATGATTGGTAATTTTTTTCACACCTAAAGAAAACAGAATAGATTTCAAAGTGAATGAAATTGAACAGGTTTAGAACTGATCGTTAGAGAGAAAAGAACTGGAGAGAATTCCTATGTGTAAGAATGGTTGTAATCCATACGTTATTTGACATGTGGGATCAGAGGAAGAAACATTGTATGGAACAAGCCACAACAGAAAATAGGATGGAACAAGAAAAAATGTGATGAAATAAGAAACATTACAAAGGAACCAGCATCTCTTTGAAGTACTTCTGACATGAAATAAGGCGTAAAGTGCGATAAAGGCAAACAAAGAAGGTTCAGAAAAAGATGGGGTAATTTTGTTATGGATAGGTAAACTGAACTAAATGGGTCAGCTTTCCTAAAATTCAAAATTTATAGCACAGTTTGTGAATCAAGATAGTGCATGTAAAAATACCTATAATTCTTAATGTAGGAATAGTAAGACTACTAGGACCAGACATATAGTCCTGGAAATGTAGTTGGTCTGAAAAGAAATCAGTATGTATGCAAATGAAAGTAACTGATGAAAAACAAGTAATGCATCAGAATTATATTCATACAAATGGGATTATGAGAGAGGGAAAAAGACCTGGAATGGAATATACATGAGAAATTAAGCCCACATAATGAGAGGATGGTCGAATACTGTCCTCAGTGGGAAGTTCACATTACCTTAGAAGTAGATGAACGTAAACAAACAAGCTGACCTCCTGTTAAATTTCATATTGAAATCGAAGGGATTATAGAGAGTCAAATATATATGAATAAATTTGCAGGCTACATAATGGTGTTCACTAATATGTGAAAAGTGGCTGTCACGTCATCAACACGTGACTTTCACTTCCTCGCCACTGTTAAAATTTCACTGATATGAAGAGATATTTTTTTCACAAAGGATAGAGAAATAGTAATATTTACTTTTACGTTAATAAATAGAAAAAAAATGTAATTCGCGAAACAAAGCAAATCTCTGTTATTAAAAACTAGTAAATCTACAAAACAATTTTTAAATACCACTGAGAGAACTAGAAAATAGGAAGTTAGTGTTTTTGAGATTGTTGGAAGACATGTGCTGAATTATGAGAAATCTCATGAGACAAGATGGCAATTGTCTAAAGAGAAAAATCTCTTAGACAAACGAACAGAGAAGACATCCTAATTGTGTTAAAAGGTTTATCTTGTTTCAGAAGGAGCTCTAGCAGCCAAAGAACATACCAGTCGGCCGAGAAACTCCATTCATACCATCTCCTGCAGGCTGGTTCTTTGGAGATCTGGTATGGAAAGGAGGTGGACCAGTTTATATGTATTGTGTTGGCTAGGATGCCCCCCACCCAATCATGGGAAAGGAGGTGGACCCGTTTGGCCAGGATGCCCCCACCCAATCATGGGAAAGGAGGTGGACCCGTTTGGCTAGGATGCCCAACCCAATCACGGGAAAGGAGGTGGACCCGTTTAGATGTATCGCGTTAAGAAAAATGCTCACTACCCAATCATGGGAAAGAAGGTGGACTAATTTATATGTACTGTATCTTGTAAGATGTTCCTCCCCCCAACATGGGAAAGAAGGTGGACCAGCCAGGATATCTTTGTTTAAAATTTCATTTTACATCCAGCGTCGTGACCCATACTTTCTCAAGATTGGAAAAAGAGTGTGCCTAGTTATTTACGCGTCATCCCACAAGTGCGGTCCTCCAAGAAGAGAAGTCACCCTCCGGGGGCACCTTTTGGACACTTTCCGAGGACTACTCATCTCGGTTCCTTCACCAAATCAATGTGATTCCTGTTATTTTTAGGTAAGATATCGTGTCAAAGTTGATGTTTTCTTACATTGAAAATATATTTCCCATTGAGACTTTACTATCCTTACAGGCCCCCCAGTGGCTCAGCGGTATGTCTGCGGACTTGCACGCTAAAATCCGGGTTTCGATACCCGTGGTGGGCAGAGCACAGATAGCCTATTGTGTAGCTTTGTGCTTAATTCAACACAACAACTATCCTCACACTTGTGGTACTTCTTTTCTGTCAACTTTGAAGACTGTGTTCTACAGTAAATAGGAAGCCAGCTGCCAGCTTTGACAGTAGAGTATGTTTCAGTGAAGCGTTGTGCTTGTTTATTTACATGTTACAACGCAGATAAACTAAGTTGAAACGTGCGGTAGATGAGAGTTTCAAGGTTGGTGGGACCAAAAATATTTTCGTATATTGAAGACTACACTGAACAATAATAGCTGTTATGTAAGAACAAAAAGATATTTTATCGAAAATAGTATGAAACTAGATATATTAGACCACGTACAATAATCTGGTATAATCTTCTATGAGTGTATAGTTTTAAATATTTTTCAAAACGATGCCAAACAAAACATTTCACGAAACTTATTACATTGTACTTCCAAAATAAAGTTTGTGTCTGTCAAGCAAACATTTCTAATTCTCTGAATTCATCCAATTAATGTGGCAGACAAACAGAAATCTCTTTTCTCCTTCGTCTCTTCTTATAGTTTCCATTAACAGTTGAACCAGTAATTTAAAGTTATCTCAGATAATTATACTGCAGTATATTTGGTAGAATTCTGTAAATCAAAACAAACCATTAACTATGAATACAACTATGTAAACAAAACTCAACATTTTACATGACAAATAATGATGTAATAATATCTGAAATCAATATGTAAATAAAATCACGACTAGTAACTTTATATCGAGTGCAAAATATCTGAATAAAAATATTAGTAAATAATTTGTTGAAAAATATATTGTGAAATAAACATTTTTCCAAGTATAACATCAAATAAAATTAAATAATATTATGTGTGTGTTATTTCTGTAGTAAAGCCATATCTGGCTATCTGTTGTGTTAACTGAGAATAATTTAAACCCTGATTTTAACGTTGTAACTCTGTACAATAAGTGCTGTACCAAATGGGGAATGAATTATATTAAAATATATAAAGCATAATACTTGTTATATAATGGTAACCAAATGCTAGGATTAAATGTGTTCAAATTATCTGTATGTAACTGGAACCTAAAGTTGGTAAACATCTCAGATAGAATACGAAACAGGATTTTTCAAACAATCCGTTTTAAAGTTATCTTTATCTCTTTGTGTGTAATGTTTCAACAAATGACTTTAATGTCCTTAAACATAAAATTAAATTTTCATTGGACAAAATTCTATATTAATTTGAATGATTGGTATATTTTGTTGTTATAAATCAAACTTTCTGAACCTATATTCCTTATACCAACAACTACAAGAAGTAATGATTGAGTATTTCAGTCATGTTAAGAACCACTCAACAATAACATACCGTTACGTCACATGTTGATGTGTGAATCAGTGTTATTAATTCATAACTAGTTGGTGTAGCTTTTCACTCTCAACATGAACAGGAGACAGACAAACGGATGGACAGACACCACGGTTCACAGTATGTTGTATAAAATGTGGTAGATAACGTTCTCTGTCCAATCTGGATTGGATTTCCTTTTTTTCTTTGTGACTTAACACTGAATGGATGTCACAAATTTATAAATTACAAAGTATTTCTGAGTAAAACTGTTCATACAGACTTAGAATTGTTTCTTGCTTACAGTTTAATATTTAATATAAAGGTGTGCACTCTACATCTGAAAGTTACTCACAAGTCGTGGTCGTTGTTCAGGTCAAATTCTGTGACATCATGAAAAGGTAAGATAAAAAGATTGCAGTAAGTAAACCACTAGGAAAACTGTACGAAAAACAAGACATGAGTAATTATTATGTGTAGAAATGATAATTAGTTAACAACTACAATCATAGGATTTGGGATTTGGAGTTAGTAATCAATAGGTAGATTGTCTACTGGAGAAACTCGTCAGAGTTCACATTTAAACAAACATGAAAGTCTGGATTGGTTTAATTCTTGACATACACTGAATGAATGATTCATAATTATAATGTCTAAAGTATTTATGATTAAAACTGTTAGTATACATTTATAATTATGTTTTATTTAAAGTTTAAAATATGATAAGTGGGTGTGAACTCAACATGTGAAAGGTGCTTACAAGTTGGTGTTGGATTAAAAAACCCAGCAAAAATAGAAATAGGATAAAAATACAGATCAACATGGTGTAAGTAACCGGTTTTTATAACTCACAAATTATGTTTGAGTTCGAGATTAAGTTTAACCCTATATCATCCAGAACGGAATTCTGCTGACTTAAGACATCCTAATTTATCTTTTTATATGTAAGATAATTTACGCTACATATTAACAATGTTAATGGAAACTATAAGAAGAGACGAAGGAAAAAAGATTTCTGTTCGTCTGCTACATTAATTGGATAAATTCAGAGTATTAGAAATGTATGCTTGACAGACACAAACATTATTTTGGAAGGACAATGTAATAAAATTCGCAAAATTTTTGTCAGGCATCGTTTTGAAAAATATTTAAAACTGTACACTCATAGAAGATTATACCAGATTATTGTACATCGTCTAAAATATCTAGTTTCATACTATTTTCGATAGAATACCTTTTTGTTCTCACATAAAAGCGTCGCCCCCCCAGTGGCTCAGCGGTATGTATGCGGACTTACACGCTAAAATCCGGGTTTCGATACCCGTGGTGGGCAGAGCACAGATAGCCCATTGTGTAGCTTTGTGCTTAATTCAAAACAACAACAACAACAACAACACATAACAGCTATTATTGTTCAGTGTAGTCTTCAATATGCAAAAATATTTTTGGTCCCACCAGCCTTGAAACTCTCATCTACCGCACGTTTCAACTTAGTTTATCTGCGTTGTAACATGTAAATAAACAAGCACAACGCTTCACTGAAACATACTCTACTGTCAAAGCTGGCAGCTGGCTTCCTATTTACTGTAGAACACAGTCTTCAAAGTTGACAGAAAAGAAGTACCATAAGTGTGAGGATAGTAAAGTATCAATAAGAAAGATATTTTCAATGTAAGAAAACATCAACTTTGACACGATATCTTTCCTAAAAATTACAGGAATCACATTAAGAAGCTCACATTGACTTGGTGGAGGAACCTAGATGAGTAGTCCTCGGAAAGTGTCCACAAGATGCCCCCAGAGGGTGACTTCTCTTCTTGAAGGAACGCACTTGTGAGATGACGCGTAAATAACTAGGCACACTCTTTTTCCAATCTTGAAAGTATGGGTCACGACGCTGGGTGTAAAATGACATTTTTAACTGTAGATATCCTGGCTGGTCCACCTTTTTTCCCATGATTGGGTGGGGGGCATCCTGGCCAAACGGGTCCACCTCCTTTCCCCCGATTGGGTGGGGGCATCCTAACCAACACAATACATATAAACTGGTCCACCTCCTTTCCATACCAGATCTCCAAAGAACCAGCCTGCAGGAGATGGTATGGATGGAGTTTCTCGGCCGACTGGTATGTTCTTTGGCCGCTAGAGCTCCTTCTGAAACAAGATAAACCTTTTAACACAGTTAAGATGTCTTCTCTGTTCGTTTGTCTAAGAGATTTTTCTCTTTAGACAATTGCCATCTTGGCTCATGAGATTTCTCATAATTTAGCATATGTTTTCCAACAATCTCAGAAACACTAACTTTCTATTTTCTAGTTCTCTCTGTGGTATTTAAAAAATGTTTTGTAGATTTACTAGTTTTTATTAACAGAGATTTGCCTTGTTTCTCCAATTACATTTTTTTTCTATTTCTTAACGTAGAAGTCCGTATAACTATTTCTCTATCCTTTGTGAGAAAAAAACTTCTTCATATATGTGAAATTTCAACAGTGGCGAAGAGGTGAAAGTCACGTGTTGATGACGTGACAGCCGCTTTTCACATATTAGTGAGCACCATTATGTAGCCTGCAAATTTATTCACATATATTTGACTCTCTTTCATCCCTTCAATTTCAATAGGAAATTCAGCAGGAGGTCAGTTGGTTTGTTTACGTTCATCTACTTCTAAGGTAATGTGAACTTCCCACTGAGGACAGTATTCGACCATCCTCTCATTATGTGGGCTTAATTTCTCATGTATATTCCATTCCAGGTCTTTTTCCCTCTCTCATAATCCCATTTGTATGAATATAATTCTGATGCATTACTTGTTTTTCATCAGTTACTTACATTTGCATACATACTGATTTCTTTTCAGACCAACTACATTTCCAGGACTATATGTCTGGTCCTAGTAGTCTTACTATTCCTACATTAAGAATTATAGGTATTTTTACATGCACTATCTTGATTCACAAACTGTGCTATAAATTTTGAATTTTGGGAAAGCTGACCCATTTAGTTCAGTTCACCTATCCATAATAAAATTACCCCGTCTTTTTCTGAAACTTCTTTGTTTGCCTTTTCGCACTTTACGTCTTCATTTTATGTCAGAAGTACTTCACAAAGATGCTGGTTCCTTTGTAATGTTTCTTATTTCATCACATTTTCTCTTGTTCCATACAATGTTTCTTCCTCTGATCCCACATGTCAAATAATGGATGGATTACAATCATTCTTACACATAGGTTTTCTCTCCAGTTCTTTTCTCTCTAACGATCAGTTCTAAACCTGTTCAATTTCATTCACTTTGAAATCTATTCTGTTTTCTTCAGATGTGAAGAAATTTACCAATCATCTTACAAGGTTTTACTTGATGTCCTTAAAAAGACACGGAGGGGATTTAGTTATTAATCTGTCCAACGTTTTCATTTAGAAAAGTTCTCTTCACTTCATTGGACCAGTACTCCATATTCAGGTCTATATCTCAAACACCTTTCTTCCTATTCCCATTGAAGAGTTCTCTAGATGCTTCCTTTTCTTCATCCACTGTTGTTATATTTTATTGTTTCAAACACCATATTGTCTCCTATAATTTCAGTCAGGTGGTCAGATCGTTTGCTCTACATCTCCGTTGACTTTGTCTGTGGTTTCGTTATTACATGCACGATAGCCTTCTATTTTCATACTTATGGAAAAAGTCCTCCAGTCATGTCTTTGATGGTGGAAACTCGTTTTGAATGAATTTACAAAATGTTCAAATCCTTACTCACTCCAACCCAATACTTTATCCTCTTGACCCAACCATTTTCCCTGTTTCCTAGTGTGCTCGAGAAACTCGTTGTGACTAGATAATCTATTACCACTGTTTTGGTTCCTTCACTTTGAATTGTACCAAACCCACCCCTCTTCAGAAATGTTAATGTTTACTGGTTTGGATACATCATTGAACAACAATCTCATCTTAAACATACACATAAGTAATTCCTCCACATCGGTGTTTCCGACCTCTGTTCTGTTCATTGGACATGTTTGTATTCCTTACCACTGCGAGTGAATTATTTGATTATGATCCATTCTGATAATTTCGTGGGGATTTTTTACATCAATCATGGAGCAGGTATCAGATCTTTAATTCTTTTTTAAAACACTCGACCGTCATGATTCAGCATCTATCCAATGGATTTGCTGTATAGATTCTCATGTATTTGAAGCGATTAATTTGAAAACAGATCATTTGTATCATGATCTGCCTATCTAATAACCGCTTCACTTACAAGTTTTCTGATGCGTATGTGTTTATTTGGGTAATTACGACTTATTTTCTCTTTAATAATGAAATTTCATGAGGGAGCAGTATAGAGGGAGCTATTAAACAATAACATCATTATCGATTAATAAGAATCACGTGAGTTCAGATTGAAGTTGCCTAAAAATTAGTGTCATACAGATACTCATAGCAAATGTTCACAGAAGATATAATCTCTGTGTGAAATGGTAAGTGTCTAATAGAAACACATTTTTATGTAAGAAAATGTTAACTTTTCCAAAACCAGATGTCTTGTGAACTAACCAGTTGGAGATAATAAAATGGGATTTCCATTCTTCTTCTTTACATTTAACACGATAGTTTTATGATGTGTTTTATGATTTTTCCTTCTTGTTTTTACTTTAACGTTTTTCCTGCTGTTTATTACTTTTTATTTTGTACAGTTATTGAGTAACTAGTTTCAAAATTCACTCCATTTAAACACGAATCTTAAATTTCGTGTTACTGTTCATACACTTCTCACCTGGGATATTTTTCAACACATTTCTCAATCGGTCCGAATTTTCTTTCTTTTCGTTCAGGATGATGCATTCTTTATCTGTCTACTAGTGAAGTAATTTCTTTTCTTGGGGTGATTCCCCAACCAAGTCAGTGTGAGTTTAGGTAAGATATCGTAATATCGACTCACACTTCTGGTACTTCTTTTCTGGGAAGCGGCTGCGACAGTAGAAGTAGTCACGTTCCTGTTGAAACCTTGGGTAGGTGGAGCTAGTGTCGGCAGAAACTGAACAGTAAAGCCATCTTATGAGAAGTGACATCTATCGGAAATATATTTACGGTGTATAAGAAATATTAAGTGTTCATAAATTCACAATCAACGTACAATAACTTCTTCTGTAAAAAATATAGACACTACAGGTGTAAAGCTGAAAATTGACATTACCCAGACTGTATTCAATTTTTATGTGTATAATCTAGTGTATATTTAAATAACTACAAATAAACGTATTTATTGGTCCTTCTGTTTGTTAGTTCAAAAGTAGAATTATTTGGTTTCTTTATGCAAAATACTTACCGTCATAACTTATCAGTATGTTTAACCTGTAAAGACAGATCACACATATAATGACACATTTAAATGATATAACAGTAATATTTGATTCCATGTAGTCCAAAACATCAATTATGGTAAGGATATTGTTGAAACATGTTATTCAGAAGAGATTCAAAGAGACTATATCTATATGTTCAGATTATTTATTGATACCAATAATTGAAATCATGGATATATTTTTGCAATAAGATTAGATCAAAACTGTAGGTGTGTTTACCCGAACTGAGTGCGGCTGTTAACATTTTTATAATATATCCATTTTTCATCTCCAATCACTAACCTGTCCAAAAAAGGAGAGTTACGTTCACATGGGTGCAAATGTTCATTCTTGCTCTCAGGTTGGCTTCTGTCAAATCATAGCGACCCATTTTTCAAGTTTTGATACATTTCCAAGTTGTTGCAGATGACGGTGAACTGTTTTGTGGTTTCTGCTGCACTATTGCCTTTTTTAAACTCATAAAGCATTATATGTCTAATGTCGGGCTGAAGAGAAACAAAAGTTTCTGAGCGTCCCAGGTTTGCCTTACGGGTCTCCGTGAGGTCTTTAAAACCAAAATTACTGTCAAGTTTAAAATAAATCAATAAATATGTCTGATGTGCTTCTCAGACACATCCATCTTCATGAGGGTTTATGTGATAAATGTTCTGAAAAAGTGGAGTTTGGACAGTTTCTTTTATTTGTCTGAGCATTTTTATACACGTCCTGGTACTATTTGAATCATTGAAGCCTTCTACAAATACTTTCTGTATTATGTGTGGTTCTTTGTTTATTCAATAAAATGTATTTCTGAAGTTCATATGTATATCATTATATATAATTTAATACGAAATTTATGTTGTTGCTGCATATTTATGTATCAGTTGGTACAATGTATACAAGTAGATTAACACAGATACTTGTAATCTCTTCTCTAAAGTAAATGCATGGTTACCAAATCTCAGACATTTTTTGCTAGTTCACACATCTGAGAACCAGTTTGAATCAAGTGGTAAAGAAACTTAATAAGATTTTTCATCTTATTTGCATCATGGCTCATTTCAGGCTAAATTTGTTTCAAAAGTTGTTACATTTTCCTCCTCAGACCTTTACTCTTTTGCTCTGTCAAAGCCTCCATCACTTGAGAAATGTGTAGCTCACAGTAAAGGTTTTCCGAAATTCTAATCAAGAGTGGCGATCGCTCTATTGTCCTGACCTCTTTTAGTTTGTTTTCTTGTTTTGTTTTTGTATTTTTTAATTTCACACAAAGCTACTCGAAGGCCATCTGCGCTAGCCGTCCATAATTTAGGAGTGTAAGACGAAAGAGAAGGCAGCTAGTAATCACCACCCACCGCCAGCTATTGGGCTACTTTTTAAATAACGAATAGCGGTATTGATTGTAACATTATAACACCTCCACGGCTGAAAAGGCGAGTATGTTTGGTGAAATAGGGATTCGAACCCCGACCCTCATATTAAGAGCCTTATCTCACCTGACCATGTTGGGCCTCCGACCTGTTTCAGATGAAGCGGTGTCACAACAAACTGTCATGACCTGATCTGTGATATCATAATATTCAAGCAAACTGTAAAGGCTAACTGGTTACTTATGACCTTTTGAAGAAGGTATTATTCCTAGAAGTAAATCAACTAGATCTAAGAATGAAGTTGTAACACTGACTACAAACAGCAACTATACGTTTTCTATCCTCTTCCAATTCACTCACTATATTTGTGACAAAGTGAAGGTCAATATTTGATTTAACATGTCTTATCTGATGTCTGTAGCTTCAGATTATTAACATATCTTATATTATGTCTGTAGCTTCAGATTATTAACATGTCTTATCTGATGTCTTTAGCTTTAGATTATTAACATGTCTTATCTGATGTCTTTAGCTTCAGATTATAAACAATTAATTTCCAGGCTCAAAGTAAGTAATGTTTTGAATCCTTTTGAAATGCTGCATCTTTTTTTCTTCCAACCATTTAGCAGAAGTAGGATAAGTTAGAACCATTACAAATGACAGAATATGGGTCCGTTTCACACTCATTGGCATCGTTTTTCTTGTCACTACAACAAACTGATATCAAAGAACCACGACCTGATGTCTTCGAGTGACCGAACCATTGACACCGGAAACATCTGAGAGGGTTTTGAATGTATGTTCGTACCTTGCAATAAAGATAACCTGCCTTGATGGTGGCAGGTGGCCACGGTGATGTGAATGTTAAAATGAGGACATTGGTTGGATTCATAATTATGTCTTTGTGAGTGGAGGGACGAAATTACTTGGAGGGAGAAACCAGCAAGAATCCCCGGCTTGTGTGACTAATATAATAAAAGTCCATGTATATAATTGTCAGTTTTGAATTTAGCGTTTTCTGGTTTCATTCATGTTTCAGCACTTTTTACCACTACCTCACCTTACATGCATGGATCTCACAACATATGACATGAAGGTTTGTCGGGTCCATTTAGAGATACACACTTTACGACGTTTTGCAGTATTTGTGATCTTTTGGTTCGGCATGGCCAAGTGGTTGAAGCACTCGCCTCGTAATCCGAGGGTCGCGAGTTTGAATCCCCGTCACACCAAACATGTTCTCACTTTCAACCGTGGGAGGTTATAAAGTGACGGTCAATCCCATAATTTGTTGGTAAAAGAGTAGCACAAGAGTTGGCGGTGGGTGGTGATGACTAGCTACCTTCTCTCTCGTCTTACACTGCTATATTAGTAACGGCTAGCGCATATAGCCCTCGTGTAGCTTTGCACGAAATTAAAAACGAACCAAGCTTTTCATTTTCACAATTACGTATAAAAGGAAGGAGCTTTTCACGTCGTCGTTGTTTATTCTCAAGCGCAAAGCTACACAAAGGTCTGTCTGTGCTCTGCCCACCACGGTTATGGAAACCCAGTTTCTAGCAGTATAAGTCCACAGATGTATCGCTGTATCACTGAGGGTCTTTATCATGCTTAAGATAAATAACCTTTTATCAATAATTAATTTACATAATTTCCGTCTAGAGGACAGGCACTCCAGCTAGAATAAAAATAAACAATTCTTGTTTTGTTTGATTTAGGTTCATGGAAGTATCGTATACGTGGCACTTAAATACGTAAGTTGGTTTACTGTCAAGTATTTGATTTGATGTCCAATGCTATGTTACTTTTAATCACATTATGTTGCATAAGATCGATTGTACAGGCTTGCATTGGTTTTATTGTAGTGGAATGTTTACATGCTTTACAGTAGCTTATGTACTCTGAATCCGAAAATATACCTTTATTTCTCCATCATCTACAGGTTCTTTACAAAACGTTTGTCATGTAAATGTCGTGTAAATGTTTTTTAAACGACAACATGTCGTGTTGTGTTTGGATTTTCATATTTATTATTTATATTATTGTTTCAAAGTTTAAACCAAAAAAGCATGTTGTTATTTATTTAAAATAACATTTAGAATTTTCTAGAATTAAGTAGACCAATCATATGTATGTAAATGAAATGTTGGCGGCCCCGTGTCTAGACGTTGAGTCTCGTGCAAGAACGGACATGCGCGGATTGCTCTGGAGTTCTATGGAAGTTACGCGATTGTTCGAGAAAAGAGGCCTACAAATATATAAACAGACGAAGATGCGAGAAAGAAGGAAGAGAGGAGTCAGACATTAGTTTTATTCAAAAGAAGAGAGTCAGTCATTCGTTTGAGAAAGTTTAAGTGTTTGCTGTGATTTGTGATTGAAGTTAGATCTACAGAAGCTGTGATTTTATTTCGTCAATCTCTACGATTCTTTCGAATTACTGGTTGTGCTGAAGGTCGACACGTACGGGACTAGCCAGGGGAGATCGGAAAAATTGAAGGCGACAAGTTTGTGACGTTACATCGGAGGCATCGTGAAAAGAACTTCGTCGAATTTATTGAACTGTGAATTGTTTCTGAACTTCTTCATTTAAACTTCGGAATTTCTTCGTGGGACCAAATTCACACCCTAGACTGGAATTTAAGACTTTCATTTTAGATCATTATATTAGATACAGGCCAGTACCATTTTGTATTGTGATTAATTTTGAAGGTTGAAACTAGTACCATTTTGTTTTGTAATTAATTTTGAAGGTTTAAACTTAATATCTGTCATTGTTATTATATAATTTATGTTATATCTGTTACATACATATAATAGTTTAGTGTAATAAATTATACAAGTCGTTATTTGTGTTTTTCTGTTGCGTTTAGTCTACGAAAAACATAAAACATAAAAAAACGTAACAACGTCTTATGCACTTTTACAAAAGTAAATTATTTTCATTGTAAACGGATCACATTTTGTTATGCTTGAAATGTAGATAACCACAAACTATAGATTTCTCTACACCGATTGCGACGTGAATGTTTTATCGATCGTTCTAAAACTCACGAGAAATACACAGTTCGTTTATAAACGGTTAAATGGTAATGACGTATCATTTTTGGATAGTATTTGTTGTTGTTGTTTTCAATATTATATGTTCGTCACTATGGTAACAAGAGCTTTAATTAATGATCTTGATATATTCTGCTATTTTTGTATAAAAGTGATCTAAGTAAGAGAGTTTTTTCCCGATTTGTTAAAAATACTTTCGTGACAGAAAAGATGGATATCAATGTCGATGTCTGCAGAACTGAATCATTGAAAATCCCTTTTTAAAACAAAAACAACTTTTATGAAGTTTAAATTGGAATACCTGTGTTATTAGATGAACAAAAACTTAGCATGATTGATGTTTCTTAGTTTTAGTTGAGAAAATTTATATTCACGGTTGTATTTAACCTTTTTTGCCATGTTGAATGTAACTTCATTGTTTATTAAACAAATACTATCCGTGAAATCTCTGAATGTGGACTGCGCGTGAAGCTCGTCACATCGAAATGGTGTCACTGTGACAGACTTAATGCGGTGTTTAGCTGTAACCTCATAACCTGCCTTAAAGTTTAAAATGACATTGAAATAGACATAAAACTGACTTCAAAGTACAAAATATCAGCATAAAATTGAAAAGGAATTACTTATTTAAAAAAGTAAAAAGTATTAACTAAAGAATTCCATTAAACTTACATTCATAATGAGGTTTGCCACAAAGGAACATGAACGACGTGTGTGTCTGGCCAGCTTATAAGTGAGTTATGTGTGATGTTGGATCTTTCTCATTGTCGTTTTTCAAAACCGCTTCTGTTTCCACTACGGTCCAGATTCGGATTATACTTCTTAAAGCGATCAATTAGATCCTTTCTATATTACTTCCCGAACTCGATAGCTTACCATAAGTTACATCTCAATTGATTACTTGCCTTGAATCAGATTATGAATTATTCTTCAGTGTCTTCCATTACAGAAAGAGAAGTTCTTGTTGCTCTCAAAAAAATTTCGCGCAAAGCTACACGAGGGTTATCTGCGCTAGCCATCCCTAATTTAGCAGTGTTAGCCTGGAGAGAAAGCAGCTAGTCGTCACCATCCACCTCCAACTCTTGGGCTACTCTTTTACCATACACTGAGACCCCAAATTAATATAGAATATAGATACTAATATAATAATTGAAGAATATGAAATTGTCAAAAAACAAAACACGTGCTCACCCCAAACCAAAATAAGGATACATATTTGGATTGGATTTACAATGAATATTTACTGAATGAGCAACAGAAAACCAAATTTAGAAATCTGTATATTATAAATTTAGATAACTTTACAATAAAACAAAGGAGGGAATGAAGTTCATGGATTAGTTTAATCGGAAATTCACTTTTTGGAAAATTAGTTGTGAAGATGAATGTATAAAAAACAAGAGTCCAATTACAGGAAAAACAAGAAACATTAACTGGAAAAATTAAAAAATAATAATAATAAATACCCACCGAACAGGCACGTGCACTTTAGATTTGTTTGCATCGCATATTTATTGTTGTTGTTTTGAATTAAGCACAAAGCTACACAATGGGCTATCTGTGCTCTGCCCACCACGGGTATCGAAACCCGGATTTTAGCGCGTAAGTCCGCAGACATACCGCTGAGCCACTGGGGGGCTGCATATTTATCAATAAAGTAAATGTGAAAATACAAGAATAATTAATAGTCTCCTAACAAGAAGTGATCCCTTCCATAAAATGAACCTTCAAGATGTACTTCTGTAAAATTACATTTACAGAAGATCTTGAAAAGTCTTTTCTTCAGTTTTAATTGTTTACTTATATTCCTATAATCTCTCAGTATTCTTAAAATTGAGATTAAATATCTTTGTATCCATAAGCGTTACAAAAACACACAGGCTTTCACAGGGTGTATTAACTTTTTCACATGACTATATTTAAATCAATAATATATGTATCAGACATGTGTGCGCGCACACAGGTATGTCTAATAATTATATCTGGATGTGCATATATATAGAGAAAAGGAAAATATGTGTAGCTGTGCTTATACCCATATATACATACGAGAATACAACTTCCTATATATATATATATATATATAATGTACGGAAAGATATGTGTAGGTGTGCTTACATATATATATATACATATGTACATCTGACTATTGTTTCAAGTATTTGTAAATATTGTTCTACATACTCATTTGTTACTCAATCAAACGACCTTCGATTTTTGTTTTCGGATTTACTGTTCAGTTAGTGATACCTGAAGATGGACATTGCTCGAGACGTTGTATCGACAATAGCATAATAATAAAATTATATTTATGAATCCGCAGTTAACTTCTTGATGATTTTACTTTTAACATTTCCTTTTTAAGCCTAAAATATTTGAGTTTTAGCGACTGATATTGTTAAAACGGAGAAACACCACGCGATATAGTCGTGTCCTGGATACCGATGTTGTTAAACACTCTTAGAAACCACACATTAGACTTAGTAACGTGCAAAACATTAGTTGCTTTATTTCTTCACCGCACTTTGAACATAAATAACGATACGTGATTACGTTTTATTAAGTTTTCGATACGACAACATGTCAATTTTATTAAAGATAAATGGTATGCTATTATCAGCCATAGCTGTACTTGTGATAACACAAGCAATGTTGTCGCTAGTTGAAGTTGTTAATGCTCGTAGTATTCGTAAGCCTGGACAAGTTGTTTTTGATACCGGGAAACATCTTCTGAATCAAAGATGGAACACTTACACAGATTATGCGACAATAAAAGATCCGATTTATAATGACGGTTATGCAGCTCAAAGAGGGAGGGATGATGAGACTGCTTTACGCTCAGTCATAAAAACTGTATCAGAAGACCCAGGAAACACCGTGTCAAGACTTCTTCCAATAAAATATCAACCAGCAAGACCAAGTCCTCCAGTAAATTATCCAACTCATCATCTTCAGGCCACAAGTAATAACAAACAGTACGGTCGTTTTTCTTTGAAGAAGGAAAATGGAATCCCACATGTTATTTCGCCAGTTAGTAAAGAACCAGATATAAACAATCTGCTACCTTTTAAAGAAGAAACATTTTTGAATCCAGTCATTCCTACTGATATGGAGTTTAAGAATGACACCATTATTACGGACCAATGTTCATTTTCGATAGCTTACAAGCACAAAAAACTTTTTGTTCTGATTATAAAAGCAGTAATTGGATTCGTGTGTGTCAGTTCTGTAGTGACATACGTTTCTTACCTCATGATGATAAAGGGTGAAGGTAGGTATCTGATAGAAGAACCAAAGAAGATTCCACTGGGCAATCCTTGTACCCCTAAAAACAGCAAGGAGGTCTACTTTAACATATAACCTCCAACCATAATACCATGTTTGTTTGTTTTTGTGTCAACATTTTTATTTACATTGATTATAAGTATTTAATTGATTATTTCTGTTCGTGTTTCAAAGTTTAGTAATTAAAGCAAGTAAATATTTAAATGATATATAAATTGGTGATGTATAATTAATTCAAATAAAGGATTTCAATATTGAACTGATGTCACCAAATCTCTGTTTTCTTTTAACCCTTAAACGGCGGCCCCCCAGTGGCTCAGCGGAATGTCTGCGGACTTACACGCTAAAATCCGGGTTTCGATACCCGTGGTGGGCAGAGCACAGATAGCCCATTGTGTAGCTTTGTGCTTAATTCAAAACAACAACAACAACAACTTAAACGGCGGCCATCATCAACTGGTGCTGCTACCTACAACATTCCTGCTGTTTAAAGGATAATTAGTCACTTTTTTTTAGTAAATAATTTGTTTTCACTGCTGCCAAAGTCGTTCTTTTTTTAAACATGATTGACTGAACTTAGTCTCGAAATCAAACATGAAGTTAATATCTATGTTGAAAGCAAACAGCGACAAATTATATAATGTTTTGTTTTCAAAGTGTCCTGGAAAAAAAAAATGTGTACCTATGAAATCAAACCGACACCAAACTGGTGTCATAAATAGGTCATGTAAAAAAAATATAAACTGATATATTCAATATTAGTTTACATATAAAAATTTACAGTGTTCATGTTGCTATACCTTTTTCTTTTTCCTTGTAACACCAAACATGCTTGTATCTGTGAAAACAGCTCTTGAAAGTGTTGGAGATATCCTGTTACTTAGACACAATCCAAAAAGGGATCACAACAGAGTCAGCTGGTAATGAGTATCAAATAGAGGTTAGATTTCGAATGCAAAAAACTTATAACCTGCATGTCCTAAAAACCATCTATTACTCGTTGTCAGTGTAAAACACTTAGAAATTTCAGTAAAAGGTGAGTGAAATGAATTGATAAATAAATAAAATTTCAGTGAAAACATTTTATTTGAACAAAATATTTTAATCGATGTCAAAGAATAGACTTGTGTCAAGATTGACTTAAGTATAGTTATAATAATAACATTTATTTCCATCCATTTCACAATGTGTTTAGCCTAGCATGGCCCGGCTTAGCTAGGTGGTTAAAGCACTTGTCTCATAATCCGAATGTCACGGGTTCGAACCCCCATCGCACCAAACATGCTCGCCGTTTCAGCCGTGAGAACATTATAATGTTAAGGTCAATCGGACTATTCGTAGGTAAAAGAGTAGCCCAACATTGGCGGTTGGTGGTGATGACTAGCTGCTTTTCCTATAGTCTTACACTCCAAAATTAGGGACGACTGGCGCAGACAGCTCTCGTGTAGCTTTGTGCTTAATTCAAACCAAACCCAACTTGTGTTAAGAGTGCTTAAATAATGATAATAGTACTTGATTATAAAGAGTCAAGAAACATTATTAAGAAACTCCGGCATAAATCGTTTCGTATCGTGAGAAAAAGAAATCCCAGCACGGCTCAGCCCTTTGCACGTACACATTTTCCTTGTAAAGGACGTCGAGTAGATTCACTTTTACACGAAACTTGTTTTGTAAACCTGGTTATACGTTACTCAATTAGACAGCGATAAGGCACCAACCAGACTGGTAACTCAAGTAGTTACTAACTTAGTGTCGTAGGAATGTGGAACTTGTTAACAGCTACATAACAAGGGGCGTGTATGTATAAACATGCTCTATGGTAGTGTTCTTCATACTCATTCTACGGACAAGTATGTAGACGAACATTTGTTTCATCTGGACAAGAATCTGTTATTTTATTTTTCATGCAAAAAACACAAACTAGAGTAAACTTAATCTGCCTTTTGGAATGATTCTATGTTACATTTGTTTAGTTCATTAAGTGTCAAAACATGGTTTATCTTGTTATTCATTTTAAATGTGAAATGACAGTTCTGTCAATTAATCACTTTTCTTTACAAACTGAAAGTTTTATAAATAACTTTCTGATATTCACACCACCGCACACACACACATAAAAACTGATGATGTAAGTATTAGAGATTATACATCTTTAAAGGGAGACAACATCAAGATAAGACTTCATCATACACTTTTAAAGAAAACCCTCGTTTTGAAAGATACAAATCGTCTACGTCATCAGCACCCTTCTGATCTGGATAACTCATTCAGGCAATGTTATTGTGGATTCTTGTGCTACTTACTTATGTGGAGTATTTCATAAACAGCTTCAACGCTGATTTGTATTATAAGAAGGGTCATTGTGTACATCTCCGTATTTGTCAGAAAATGACCATACAATTACAGTTTTGTTCCACAGAAGTCTTACCATATACAGTATCATTACATCTACCTGACCACCACAACAAACTTGGCATTATCTACTGGAACCTTTACGAAAGAGAAATTCGTCATATCCATATATTTAATATGTCAAGAGTAGATTTGTCTGACAGGAATATTATCATATATAACATCATTATATCCATCTGTCTACCATTTCAAACTTATATTTGTCCGTCTAGATGGTTATCTAAGAATGTCATTATATGAGTCTGGTAGACGAATTTTTCAATCTATCAAACGCCAGAAATAGTTTTAACAGTGTGGTTAACTAACTGATCACCCGAATAGTCATAGAAAGGTTCTGTAGTTTGACTGTTAGTTATGATCAAGATTAATTATTACTTATTGTTATTATATATTCATCTGTAATCAGTTATGACGTTCTTTGACGTTGCCTTATAGAGAAGGTTGAGGCAGTTTGTGATGACAGTTCCTTTGAACCAAGACAAATATAGATCAAAAAAATTTTAAATCAGTTTGAAAAACTGGAAATCAATGACAGAATTTTTAAAACTGTTTGTAATGATAAGAACAATTATGAAATAATATCTTTTCTTTTGTCTTTACTCTGGGGTGTACATGTTTCGAAAAGAAATAAGCCTTCTTTCCACAAAATGATCAAGAAAAGAGATGTTTAGCATCACAGATATCAATTTTGAGGTAAAGAGGACTGGAAGGTTAAACACCAACCATCTAGTGGAAGAAGACTATTGTACTGTTTGAAATGATGAGTTGTACCAATTATGAATAGCAGTAGTCTGTTCTCTTTATTGTACTTTTAAAATTAAACAATAAGTTATCCTATTGTAAACACTCTCAAACTCCTATATTTTGTATTTCCTTAATTAATTTTTTTTCCTAGTGTTTTCCTTACATTATTTCAATATGTAACTGATTTTCATGTTTGTTTGTTTTTCTATTCATTATTTAATACTGAAACTTATGTTAGTGAACTTTCTATTTGTCTTTCCTACAAGAAAACATCTCTCAAATAGCAACTTCAATAACTTTTTAAGAAATATAAATTCATTCAATGTTTTAGGAAAAAATAAAATATCTACTATTTTTAAACATCTTGGTTCAGAGACTTCTCAAGAAATGTTTCTAGGAACAGAGTGTTAAAGTTCAGAGCAATGAATCTGCCATTATAGACAAGTGCTTAAAATCAGACTTCATCATTTATGATTTGAAAGACTTGTTTAAGTCACACTGTAGATTTGCAATTACATATTCTCCATGATAGTAAATGTTGGTTTGTTATTTTCGGTTCTTAACCCTGCAGGAGAATTTTACCCTTCATGAAACAGCTGCTTGTATAGGTACAGTAATCTGAAATTACATAAAGCACATTATTTCAATGACATTTACTGTATATGTACACTAAGAACAATACATCTCTGTGGTAACCTGCTGCTGATATTACCAGCAAGCAGCAACAAGTTAGCCCAATCACATTATGTCAGGGTTTACAGAATGTCATCAAGACCACATAGATTTCTTTGAAGACATGACTGACAATTGCCATATTTTATATCCAAGAAGCTGCTGTGATAGTGACATTTTCCAATATTAAGCTACAAGGTTGGTATCTAGAGGTTTTAAGTAAAGCTGCTGATAAACCTGGCAATTTTTATTGGAACTTATAATCAAGTATTCTTTATAAACATAATAAAGGAGAATCAAAATTAATTTAATGCATCATTTCTTAGTTTGCAGCCTGAGCAAATATAATTATTGTCAGAAAACAACAAAATTATAAACCCAGTCATTTTGAAACTCCTTCAAAGGAAAGGAGCACATTGTTTTTCTGTAACTTACAAGAGAGTAACAAATTATAAATAATGGAAAAGTAATTAAAAGTTTTTGTTACAAAACCTAAAATATGATCAAATGTTTATACCCTAATATTTTAGTAGTATTAAAAAGGGTAAACAAGTTCTTGCTTTTATGACCCTGGTGTTATGCACAAGAAATAATTCTACAGGGGCATAAAAACTGTCAATGCTGAGTTACTTTAGATTTTTTCATGAGTAAAAATTGCTGAAGACAGCGATTGTATAGACTTATGAAAAGTTAACAAATGTTTGAAAATATCTAGATATTATTATTTTTGACTAGAATTTTCATGATACCAAAACACTGGATTTACATCTCAACAGGACAAAAATCAAACACTGTGATTACATAACGCACGAAACTCGTACCTTACTAATTAACAAAATATACAACAAGATCACTTCTGTTATGTTTTACCAGATAGGGAAGTCTATAATTACCTATCTTCAGGAAATGAAATTCACAACATAATCACTAAAGCAATGTAGTTAAATCCCACTATTTAATAAAGCATGTATCACAACCACTCAAAAAACATAGCTAATTGTGACCAGAAAAAAAAAATACATACCAGTACTGTTTGTACACTAAGTCCTGTCTAATGAGATAAAACATTGTACTGTAGCCAGCTGTGTTTTAATGTACAGAAAACCCACACAATGTCTCTCTATGGAGAACATAGATCAGTTTCCACTTGATAAATCCACTACCACTGATACACAACCCATGAACACATTAGCAAATTGTTTATATGTGTGGAATATTTCCATCATCTTGTGATTCCTAAAAATAACCCTCAATGTTGATAATGAAAACACAAGGATATGAGTTGTTTCAGATATATTTTTTTTTAGCTTTAAGATATTCTAGATTGACCAAATGTTATTATTTCATATGAGTAATAAATATAAAAATGTTCAACCATAAAGTTGAAATATTCTGATAAAATATAACTTTTAAATAGTTGTGTGAAACAAAATAGAGAAAAATTACAAATAAACTTTAAGAATATAGAATAACAAGCTAGAAACTTAAAATCTCCCTCTGAATGCATTAATTAAAATAAAAACTACATGTACTTTGGACTTCAAAGGTTTATTACATGCATTAATGATCTAATGATTTCATCCATGTATAATTTCAGTCAGACAATATGGTGAGTGGATGGTAGATAATATTCTGGACACATCAGACACAATGTGTTTGTTTTGTTATAGCAAAGCAACAATGGGCTATCTGCTGTGTCCACCAAGGAGAATCAAAACCCTGATTTAGCATTATAAATTTAAACACTTACCTCTGTCCTACTAAGGAACAGACAATGAACACTTGTATAACAGTTGTTATGGAGTGAATACCTTTTCTAAGTCAGCATTCACAAACTTCATATTATAAAAACTGTTGTTATAACAAACTACTTACATCAATAGTATTCCCACCACTACTGTAGTTGTTGTATGCCAGTGAGCCTTATAAGCTATTAAATGCAATGGTAACCCACATCAAGATCTTATATCAAGGTTAAAATGGCCTTCTTTTCAAATTGTAATTTTTTCCAAAATAAGATTCCTAATTCTTTTAGCTTGTTTCACCTCAATCAAATACATTAGACTACAGGAAGTTTTTCAGTGTGTGTAAATAATCATACTTAAATAATGTTAAACCTTTACACCACATTTATTTTCCAATGGGATTCCAAACATATTTATATATGGTGCCTTTGTTGTTAATGTTTGCAATAATTTTATCAAGATACAAATAATGGTTGATACCATAGAATAAGAACCAGAATTTTATTTGATTAAGTGGCTCAAAAGTCGTATGAAGTTCAAAGTTAGACAACTGAAAACAGATGTTTCATTTCAAAGAGAATAACTGATATTTACCTGTAAGACAGGATTATTATGCAGTGAAAACAATATTTTATTGTTAAAAAGGCTCCAATGCAAACAAAGATTCATTAAAAATCCATCATCATGTCATATTATTTACAATATGAAAATAATTAAATGTTTAAAAAAATACCTTTCAAAACTATGAGATAGTGTACATGCTATCTTATATAATTATAGATAACTCAACTGATAAAAATATTGGAGTGAAATATTTTTTAAAATTATTTTATAGACTGCTATACTTTATGACTGTATATATACATAGAAAGTATATTCAGTATATACGTATTTTTTTATCAAATTGACACTGAAATGGTGAAAATGTTTTATATTAAACTTCTATAAAATGTGCAAATATTTGAAATTTGGGTAATAACATTTTATTGTGAAAATTATTTGTATTTTATCAAAAATGTCACAAGCACAAGCAAAATAAGTAACTGAATAATTTAAAAATGTTTTCATCTTCAGTAATATCAGACCCTTTGGCTTCCTATTAATGGCCGGTGATCCCACAAGAATATAAATGTGTGTGTGTGAAATTTCCAATAATGCTTCAAATGAATGTCCTTAATAAGTTGTGTTATATGTCACAACAGCAGTTTCTTTAGAACTACATTATTAATAAAAGACAAAAGATTTAAGAATTGATATTTTTTACTCAATCTGCTAAATGTATCATGTCTATTATTAATACTCTTAAAGTAACATTTGCGAACTTAACTGACACCTAATAAAATACAATTTACATGTTAGAAAAGTGTTCATACTGATGTCCAAGCCCCTAGAGTCACAGCGGTATGTCTGCAGATTCACACCATTCAAATCAATGTTTCAATGCCCATGGTGGGCAGAGCACAGATAGCCCATTGTGCAGCTTTGTGCTTAATTCTAAACAAACAAACTGATGTCCAACAAATATTCGAAAACTTTATAACTAAACTACATTATAATCTAAAATTAAAATATACTGCTTTGAAAATGCAAGTCTTTCTATTCGAAATTTTGAGTAACTTACAAGTTATTGTGTCACAAAATATTGTGAACTCAGATAATAAATAAGCCATTTATCCCAATCTCATACACACTTTGAAGAACTTTAATTTATGATTTGGATTTGCAATAATTAACTTTTAACTACCGTTACTACCAGCTTTGAATTTGATTTGCGTCCGACATAGAATTTTAGCTTTACACATTTCGTGGGTATGAGCGCTAGTTCTGAAACTTATGGAATATCAAAAATTACAGATTAAAATCACATTAATTACACTGGGGAACACTTTTTCAGTAACTTTGAGTTGCATTGGATATTTTAACTGATTCTGAAGGAGTTTTAGGCGCTGATTTCAAATCTGAAATTAGTTTTTCTCTACAAGCTCTAGTTTGTATACAATTTGAGGTTAATGAAATTGTACAAATGTGAACTTGCGTAAACCATGTATAAGCATTTTCACGTCCATATATATAGATAGCTTCCAATATTTTGATCATTCTTCTTTTCTTTCAGATCAAACATGATTTCCAAAAATAGATATCATTGCAGAAACAAGCCTGATGCCTTCTGCTACATATGTGGATGCTACACACTCAATCGTCAGAGACGTAACATATCCTCGTTCGTCAAGCGTGCCTACAAGGCATATTTTGAAGTTCGTCTTGGTGATCAAGACAAGCAATGGGCTCCTCATGTTGTGTGCCACAATTGTGAGGAAATGCTTAGAGACTGGACCAAAGGAAAACGCAATGGCCTGCCTTTTGGTGTTCCAATGATTTGGCGCGAACCCACCAACCATGTAACTGACTGTTATTTCTGCATGGTAAACACAACGGGTGTTGGGGAAAAAAACGACATAAGATTACGTATCCGAACATTCCCTCAGCTATTCGGCCTGCTCCGCACTCTGAAGAAGTTCCTGTTCCAGTTTTCAAAGGCTTGCCTTCATTGGACGATAAAGACATTGGAAAGAAATTGCATAAAATCTGTAGCATGCAGACAAAAACCGACTTCAGATTTGAAATCAACACACTCAAAATGACTATAGAAAGGTCTTTTTTTAAATGCAACAAAATGAGTGCTCCCCAGTGTTATTTATCTTAAGATCTGGAGACAACTATTATGATATCAGTCAAGTCCTATTTGACACCTTTTAACCTAATAATACCACTAATATTACAAAATATTCCATTCTACTAACAATGATAAGAATATGAACATAAGTATGCTTTCTTATTTTCTTATTATGACGAGAAATTTCTTAAAAAAAGAACAAACGAATCAGGAAAGAAAGTTGATCAGAAGAAAAAATATATCAAAGTAAAACAATTTTAAATTTATTCAACAGGTACTACACAATTATCATCTTTCTTTGTGAATTTGAGTGTGAGCATTAATACTTATAACGTGTACTGGGAGTATTCAAGATTCCAGGGACATACACAAGACCTATCGATACAGCCTTTTCGATGTCCTCATGGTAAGTCGTTTATACGTCAATTTTTCAAGAACTTTCTTTTAATACCTAGAGACTCTATTAAAGAAATAAGGATGTAGTCACGAAAAG
The DNA here is from genome assembly GCA_011833715.1 of Carcinoscorpius rotundicauda. Lineage (NCBI taxonomy): Eukaryota > Metazoa > Arthropoda > Merostomata > Xiphosura > Limulidae > Carcinoscorpius > Carcinoscorpius rotundicauda. The sequence goes on along the minus strand of CM022406.1, from coordinate 47,170,112 downwards.
TTATTTAATGATTGAGAAAATAAAACATGACTTTTTAATTTTATGAACAAGGGAAAACTGCTTTGTGCAGTACGATGTATGGAAGCGTCATAAACCACGAGAAGGTCTTGTTCCCAATTTTAGCTAACCTATATCAAATAGAAAGGCCAAACTTACACCCTGAATTGCCCTTTAGGCAGACTGTAATTTTGATTTGGGGCACTTAACTGTGCAATTAGGTATCGGGAATGCATTGTTTTCTTTCTAGACAAAGCTGGATAGGTCAAAGCTGAAAGGAGCTTGATCGATGTTCACAGGTGTCCTAGACACTCGCTTCCAAAACTATAGGTTAAATATATTTCTCCTTTTTCATCATTTTTCATTTATTTTGTAACTCAAGAGTGTTACATGCAAAGTAAAAGTTGCTTTGCAGATATATGTTTTTATCACACAAAAGAACATGACAGGTACTACACAATTATCATCTCTCTTTGTTGAATTTAACTGTGAGCACTGATACTTATAACGTATACTGAGAGTATTCAAGATGCCGGAGACATTCACAAGATTTATAGGTACAGACTTCTCGATGTCCTCATGGTAAGAAGTTTTAAGTGAATCATTTATGAACCTTCTTTTAATACTTAGTGACTCAATTAAATGAATAAGGAAGTAATCACAAAAAGTTATTTAATGATTGAGAAAATAAAACATGACTTTTTATTTCTATCAACAATGAAAAACTGCTTTGTGCAATACGATGCATGGAAGCGTCATAAACCACGAGAAGATCTTCTTCCTTATTTTAGCTAACCTATATCAAATAGAAAGGCCGAACATACACCCTGAACAGCCCTCGAGGCAGACTGTAATTTTGACTTGGGGCTCTTAACTGCACAATTAGGTATCGACAATTTATTGTTTCTGCTTTCTAGACTAAGCTGGAACTGGTCTTAGATGAAAGGGACTTGATCGATGTTCACAGATGTCCACACACTCTTCCAAAACGATAGATTTAATATATTTCTGCCTTTTCATCATTGTTAGTTTCTTTTGTTACTCGAAAATGTAACATGCAAAGTAAAAGTTTTTTCCAGGTCTAATTTTTTATCAGAGAAATAAACTCAACAGGTACTACACAATTATCATCTTTCTTTGTGAATTTGAGTGTGAGCATTAATACTTATAACGTGCACTGAGAGTATTCAAGATTCCAGGGACATACACAAGACCTATCGATACAGCCTTTTCGATGTCCTCATGGTAAGTCGTTTAAACGTCAATTTCTCATGAACCTTCTTTTAATACCTAGAGACTCTATTAAAGAAATAAGGATGTAGTCACGAAAAGTTATTTAATGATTGAGAAAATAAAACATGACTTTTTAATTTTATGAACAAGGGAAAACTGCTTTGTGCAGTACGATGTATGGAAGCGTCATAAACCACGAGAAGGTCTTCTTCCCAATTTTAGCTAACCTATATCAAACAGAAAGGCCAAACTTACACCCTGAATTGCCCTTTAGGCAGACTGTAATTTTGACTTGGGGCACTTAACTGTGCAATTCGGTATCGGGAATGCATTGTTTTCTTTCTAGACATCAAGGAGCTTGATCGATATTCACAGGTGTCCTAGACACTCGCTTCCATAACTGCAGGTTAAATATATTTCTCTTTTTTCGCCATTTTTAATTTCTTTTGTAACTCAAGAATGTAATGCAAAGTAAAAGTTTCTTTGCAGATATAATTTTTTATCACAGAAATGAAGACAACAAGTACTACACAATGATCATCTTCCTTTGTTGAATTTAACTGTCAGCACTATTAGTTATAACGTATACTGAGAGTATTCAAGATGCCAGAGACATTCACAAGACCTCTCGGTACAGACTTTTCGATGTCCTCACGGTAAGTAGTTTTACGTCAATGTCTTAATACTTAGTAACTCAATTAAATGAATAAGGAAGTAATCACGAAAAGTTATTTAATGATTGAGAAAATAAAACTTGACTATTTAACTTTACGAACAAAGGAAAACTACTTTGTGCAGTTCGATGTATGGAAGCGTCATAAACCACGAGAAGGTCTTCTTTGTTAGCAAGTTGGCACTGGGAGGTGATAACTAACTACCCTCCCTCCACTCTTATACTATTGAAGAAGGGGCGGCTATTGCAAGTAGCCCTTGTGTAACTTTACGAAATGCTGAAAACAAAACAAACATATCACGATGTACTTATCCAGTGATGTCGAGAAAACCCACTTGTAGAGAAATATATGTGCAAAAACGGCTCTTTTGGGTTGAGAAAATATTTTACATCGAAGAGCGAACAACGTTTCGACCTTCTTCGAGATTTATAGTTTGAAAGAGATAAGAGAATAATGTGTCTCATAAAAGGTTGTGTTAAGCCAATTGAACCCACATGTGTGGGCTTTGACATAAGAAAGACGATTATTGGAAGCAGAAAAAACAGAATAATACTGAACTTAAGGATACAACCGTAGTGACGCGTGCGATAGCATGATACTACTGCGATTAACAAATATAAAAGTTTAGCTTGTCAGCTGATTTCTAAAGCAGTTGAATTGGCTTAAGTGAATTTTTGACAATAAAAAGAGAACTGTATAGTGCTTAAGATACAAATATTATTATCTCCATCGTGTAAATCATTTGTTCATACATTTAACTTGTTTCAAACATATTTTATTTTAAAAACAAGTAGAGTGCATGTTGTTCATTTTTTGTCAGTTTTACTGCCAGCAAATCACAGACACCTAGTGTGGAAAATTTCGTAGCCCAACACACCTATAAATTTATATTACTATTGTGTTAGTTTACAATATTTGGTGAGCCACAGCCGTGATTACACAATGGTAAGTTGTGGTAGAAGAAAATGCTAAGGACAGTGGAAATAAATATACCTATTTGTGCATAACTATTGTAGAAGTGCAAATAGCTACAGAACCATCTTAAATTTTGATAAATGGATGGAAAGAGGAGAGATATCTTCATGGATAGACCAGGAAAGATAGGCCTTGTGTATTACAACAACATTGCATCCAGCTAAAGTGAAGCCCTTTCAGATGTTTTATGCAATGAAATACCTTACAAAGTTGGAAGCTGAGGCAATGTTGGAAGCTGGAATTGTTAAGCCTTCAAATTCAGCCTACAATTTACTAGTTTTAATCACAAAAATTAGAGATAGGTTAACTGTAATGGATAGATTAATTAGGTAATGTATAGATATTTGATTGTTGTGTTATTTTCAGTAAAGTTAAGATGTTTTGTTAAATTTGTTTTTCTTTCATAATTTGATTGTTCAGTAACCTTTTATGTTGGAAAAAATTATCACAGTCACCAAGTGTCTTTAGTTGTTGTAAATCGTCGATCTATTTGTGAATACAGTACTACCTCTTTATAACATTGGCGTTGGAAGCCGCATGCACCAAAGGATGATTGAGGTGGGGAAGCATTATAACCACCTTATCAAGAAAGTACTCATGCCTAACAAATATGGATTCAACAACCTACTAAGGAACTCAGGAAAGTAAAATTGTTTATTTTTGTCCTTTTGACACAGAACTCGCATTTCATTTCTTTGTTTTATCAATCAGTGAAAGTTTCTCAGATGTTGAATGACTTTCCTCTTTCTCAATATTGGTGACACACCAGTAAGTGTGGATATTTTGTTTTTCATGCGCATTATAAGAATTATAAGATATTATCTTATAATAATTATAAAACATGCAATGAGCTGTTTATTTTGTATGGTAGAAATATATCGTTTACAGGAGAAGGAATATGATTGACTAAAACAGTCATCTTATAAATAATTGGCATTTTTATTGGACTCTTAAACTCATGTCAAAAATGTGTAGGTTTAACATTATAAGCTTGTTCCAGTTAACCACATGACACTTTTATTTCTGTTGGACACTTAGCACTGTCTTGGTTTCACCCATAAACAGTTCTTGTCCTCTTTACAAAGTTAAAACATTTCTTCCTTAATGACATCACGTATTACCAGATGGGTATAATCCTTGCTGAGTCTGATGATAACCAGTAGTTTTCTGTGCTACTGTAAATGGAAGTGACTATAAAAGTATCTGTATGACTTTAAGCCTGTCCTTTACAAATGCCTTGTCAATGACACTTTCTAGTGATTTTGAAAATGTCAAATTTCCAAGTCTTTTCTTGCCTTAACTCTCTGTTCCCCTAGCACCATTTTTAAATTTCTTTCTGCATATGATACTGTATTGCATTCAAGATTTAATTACACCATTGTACTATCGATATTTGTTAACAAAATTTACATTATAATTCTATTGTTATCTAACTTTTAGTTACTTTGTTTCAAAGGAAACCTCTTGTAAAATACTTAAACTACTGTTTATGTGTCACATGATCCATGTCCTTCAGCACCAGTTTATTCCTGGTCACATGAGTGGACAATGAATGTGAATACAACCTATTTGAAACTGTATTCGTTAGGAAATAGATATAAATTTTCCAACCCTTGATGATTGAAATGTCCATCTTTGCCTTGAGGTTCACAACATACATGTACCTAGTTGACACAAGTTCAAATAGTTGTTAGAAAAGGCTCGGTTTACGCTATACTTTATTAACAGCTAATTTGAAGCTAGTGCATACTTTTATTCATAGAATATATGTAACTGACAGTGGTACTGTTGGTTACTTCATCGAATATATGGTACTTATGATGGTTTCTTAACTATATATGCTATGTGTGGAGAGACAGTTAAATTGTATATACGTTTTACTCATATATTTGTGTATTTTAAAAGTCATACTTGAATGTCTTAATGAATTTTACAAGTTTAATATGCCACCTGGATTGCGATAGGTTATAAACAAGATGGTGTGTGTAAGCACCATCTCATTTTGGTAATGCATCTCTATGAAAAGTCTGTTAAAATATCTCATATGTGATGATAGCACCTCCCAGAGACTCAAAAGCTGTTATCCCCTGCCTCATGTACACTACTGTACTACATTCTGCTGTACTGTGGGAATACAGACAGATCTTTCTGTGCCTCCAACAGGGTTTTTATTTCCCTTTGTGGATAAAAGAGTAGACAAGTCAATGTCTACTCCTATCTCTGTCCCCTCTGTTACATCCAATGTATATTTAGGTCTATCTTCTTCAATTCAAGTTTTTGGTGACAGCTCAGGTCCTTTGTTTTTTTACTCTAAAATGCAGAATGATTATTTGTTTATGCTCTTAATTCTAAGAATCTGCTTCTTCTGACAGAGAGTTGCCCAAGTGATCCAGGACAGGTTCACAGTTTGACAGATTTCCTTCCACTAAAGAAAAATGGCATGGTTGCAAGCAGAAGAGTTCTTTACTCAATTTTCCTTCATCTATATAAATATAGATCTGTCAAAGTTTTTGTTCTAATTTGGATGGCATTAAGGCCTTCATGAGATAATAATCAGAGATGTCGAGAAAACCCACTTGTAGAAAAATATATATGCAAAAACAGCTCATGGGATTGAGAAAATATTTTACATAGAAGAGCGAACAACATTTTGACCTTCGTTGGTCATTGTCAGAAGAAGGTCGAAACGTTGTTCGCTCTTCTATGTAAAATATTTTCTCAACCCAAAAAAGCCGTTTTTGCATATATATTAAGGCCTTGATTGATTCTTATTATCCTCTGTGTCCCTTCAGAATGACAGGTTGTGGGATGGATGACTTGATGGAAGGGTAGCATTTCTGGTTGACTAGCATATATCAATCTTCTCTGTGCCATTTAATACACCCTTGGAAGCCACAGCTATTTGTATCTCCTTGTGTCACCGTTTTTTTTTATATTTACCTGTCTCCTAGAGAGATTTGTGATCAGTCAGACCTTGATGCTCTTATAGAATAGCTCCAGTCTTCCTTTTTCATCTTTGGTTATTTTAACAGGCACAATCCCCTTTAGAGTGGTATGGATACTGTTGGAAGGATTGTTATGTGGAGCATATCCTCTCAGTTCACAACCTGTCTCTCTCTATTAATGGTTCTTTTACCTTTTTCCATTCACCTCGTCAGTCTTTAATTGCTATTGATCTATCTTTTCCCCTTCATTTTTCTCCCATTTGTCTTAAAGGGTTGATGGTGGCCCATGGCAGTGATCATTTTGAGGGAGATCAGCAGTGATTGATGATAACCCAATTGAATGCCTTGTTGTAAGATGAACCATACTGATTGGCTTTCCTTCTCAGAACTCAATCCTGCTGTCATTAGTCTTCCATCTGTTAATGACTATGTGGAGATAGTAACTGACTGCATAATTCAAGCAGCTGATCATTTTATACCCAAAATCTTTACACATTTTCCACAGTATTCTCATCCATAGTGGTATCTTAACTGCCATAAGCCAAGGAAGGCTTAGAAATTGCCTGGGATTCCTTTACATAACTGTCCTATTCTTTCCAACTTCATTGCTTTTTCTCAGGCCTTAGGCAGAGTAGTTATCTTTCTTTTCATGCTGATCATCTCTGTGGCTATAATTGCCGGGCCAGGCATGGCAAAGCGTGTTAAGGCGTGCGACTCATAATCTAAAGGTTACGGGTCCATATCCTCGTCACACTAAACATGCTCTCCCCTTTAACTGTGGGGGGGTTATAATGCAATGGTCAATCCCACTTTTCATTGGCAAAAGAGTAGCCCAAGAGGTGGCAGTGGGTGGTGATGACAAGCTGCCTTGCCTCTAGTTTTACACTGCTAAATTAGGGATGGCTAGGACAGATAACCCTCGAGTAGCTTTGTGCAAAATTCAGAAACAAAGAAACACGATATAATTGCCCATTTAGACCAATAGAACTTAAGTTCTATCTCCATTGGTCTTATATTACATTGGTTGGGACCTAATGACATTCACTTTGAGATGCTGCACTATCTCTCTCCTACCTCTCTTGTTCTTCTTTTGATTGTTTTCAACCAGATATGGCAGGAAAACATTTTTCCTGATGCTTTTTCTAAGTCTGAGAGGGATCCTAAAATTCCTTCTTATTATTGTCCAGTTACTTTGACTAGTTTATCTTTGTGAGGTCGAAGAGAGGAAGGTTAATGCTTGTCTTGTTTAGTTTCTTGAGTCAAACAAGCTTCTTTCACCCACCCAGTGTAGGTCCTGTGATAAACCACTTGATTCAACTTGAAACCTCAATCAGAAAAGCCTTTCTTAAAAAACATCTTGCCTCTGTATCCTTTGATCTTGAGAAGGATTATGACAACTTGGAGATACGGTATTTTGCAAGATCTGTATTTATATGGGTTGAATATCAATTTTACCCATTTTTATTCGTGGTTTTTTACATTCCAAGTTTGTATGGGTTCAATCTTTTTTCATTCTTCTACACAGGAACTTAGAATCCTTTGAGGTCGTGTGTTGCAGTGTGAATATCAGTACTATTACTCAACTACTTCCTCCTACAGATGTAAATGTCAACAGCCTCCATATCTCACCTTGGTCGTCAAATATGAGATTTGTTGAGTGGCAGCTTCAAGCTGTTCTCACTCACTTGTCGGAGTGAACAACAACAAATGTATATACCATTTCTTTTTCAAAAACTGTTTGGATGTGCTTTTGCCATCAACAGTGTTTATACTCTAGTCCTGAGCTCAATCTCAGTGAAGTTTTTCCTGTGGTCTTTGAGTTCTTGAAGCTTTGACCATAAGTTTATTTTCACTTCTTTCATGAAGCAGCTAAAGGTCAAGTGTACATTTTCCATGTCCTGTCTTTTGCCATTTGCAGAGTGGATTGATGTTCTGTATTCAAGATCTATTGTGCCCTCAACTGATCCAACTAGACTGTGGGTCTGCCTCTGCCCTGAAATGTTGGATCACATTCACCTTCTGGGGGCTTCAGCACTGCACAAGGGCTTTCCACACTTATTCAGTTCAGAGTTTTGTACACTGAGTCCAATAAACCTCTTAATTCCTGTTACTTGCAATTTTCTCTGCAGTATGCCACCAAACTTTAATCTTTGTCAAAGCATGTCACCTGGGGGTTGTGTCTTTTTTACTTACTGGGTTGTGCATTTCTGTAAGAGATAGTCTGCAATTCCTTATTTTGGCCTTTGTATCCAGACTCAGCTGATTAAATTGGGTCTGTCATTGTATGACATTGCTGTCTCTAATAATCTGTCTGTCCCACTGTGGATAATTACCAACTCCACTTCTGATCTTTCTGTGAATCATCTGAAGAAGGTGGATACTATTAATTGGAAGTACTAGGTTTACTTTTATATGCCATATCCTTTACTCCAGATCACATAAAAGCGATGCAGTGCACCAATTGTACTATTTACACTGACTCTCTTAGTTGTCTGTTGGTCTTGGAGTCAGTTAACATAAGTTCTCACCTTATTCTTGTGATATTCAACAATGACTGGCCCATTTTTGTCTAACTTCTGTTTTAATTCAGTGTTTTTGGATGCCTGACCACATTGGCATTTGTAGGAATAAGCTTGCTGTTACCACAGTCAAAGTATGTCTTTTCTGGTGCCATCACAGCCGTATGTCCCGTGTATGGATTGCAGGCTTTTATTCATGGAGTTGTGTCTTGTCTTAGGGTGAACGACATCATAACATGCTTTTCTACACTAAACCTATTGTTGCTCTGTGGCTATCTTGCTTTCATAGGGATCAGAAGGAAGAAGTTGTTTAGGCAAGACCACATATAGGTCACAGTTTTTTAACTTATCATTCTCTTTTATCTGGTCTTGACCCACCAATGTATGGCCTTTGTGATGCTCAAGTCATAATTGCAAAGGTTTTACTTTAGTGTCGTCTTTACAACTATAACTGGTAGCACCACTTTAAATGTGTTTCGTAAGAGTTTATCCTTCATGTTGTACAGTGTTATAGGCAATGGTGAATCTGTCCAACTTGATTGTGTTTTTATGGGCCTCAGATCGTTTTAATTCTATTTGAGTTCCTTTTTCATCTGATTCTTTGTTACTTGATATCATTTTACATTTTTACCAGTTGTTTGGTGCAGACAGCATCATTGTTTTGTGACATAAAACTTCAAACAACCAACTAATACCTTCATAAAGGTGCAAGCTGATGTCTGGACATAAATGATAATAGACAAAGTATTTGAAAAAAATAATAATAAAATAAACAATAATGAAAAAGAAAAACACAACTATTCTAGTGGCTTTCTGCAGAGTTGGAAAGTACATACATGGTTTTATTTGTTAAATTTTAACCCTTCCTTACACAGCATGTTGATGAGAATAAATATAGCAGAGAAAATTTATAATAAGATATAAATATTTACCTTAAAATCTTGATAATAATGTACGAGGTTCCAGAGATTATACGCAGGAAATGTGAAAACTATGAGAAAAAAATTGTATTGTTAAACTCTGTATAAAAATTAATTTGCAAATAAACTGTTGATAGTGCAGGTGCAAATAACTGCATTAAATTTAAAAGAAAGTAAATTACAAATAATAAAAAAAAATCATCTAAATAATCACATCATAAAGGTACATGTATGTAACATCTGTGGTAAGTCATTTGAAAAGTTTCCAGACTTTAGACAGCATATTGTAATTCACACTGGAGTAAAACCATAGTTGTGATGTTTGTAGCAAGTCACTTAAATAGAAAGATAACCTTGAAATCCATGTGAAGTTCCACACTGGAGAAAGGTCATTTATTTGTGATGTGCCAAAAAGCTTGTGTAACAATACATAGATTAAAATAACATCTCATATGGTATAGAAACCATACAGGTGTAGAGCCTGTAGTAAAATGATTATTCATTCTTCGTCTTGTGATACCCATGGTGAAGTGTAATTTGTTTGGTCAGCCAGTTCAATGTAAAGTGAATTTTTGAGAATATCATAGAAACCTGTAGAATTCATGATTTACATGCCAGGAGGATCTTGAGTAAGAATTATTAAGTGAGCAGTTATGATGTGTACAATTATGAAAACATTTAAACTAAATGGTTTGTTTGTTTGTTTTGGAATTTCACACAAAGCTACTCGAGGGCTATCTGTGCTAGCCGTCCCTAATTTAGCAGTGTAAGACTAGAGGGAAGGCAGCTAGTCATCACCACCCACCGCCAACTCTCGGGCTACTCTTTTACCAACAAAAAGTGGGATTGACCATCACATTATACGCTCCCACTGCTGGGAGGGCAAGCATGTTTAGCACAATCCCTTAAAACGTAAACACCCCCGGTTGGGTTCGAACCACCAACCTTTCAGTTAACAGCCGAACACGCTAGCCGATTGCGCCACGGAGGCATCAAACTAAATGGAATTTTACATTTGGTTACTGAAAGTGAAGATAAAAACACCAAATATTGTTATGTGTAAAATATAATGTAAATCAATTTGGAAAAACATTAGACTATTCTCACGTAGAGAACTAAACATGTAGACAAATTTTATGTAAAAAATTAAGTCTTATAATGAGTAATAGAGAATGGAAACAATTGTAAACATCTTTAGTGAATATTTCAGGATTGCAGATATTCCATCTTCAACAAATATTAATAAAGGGAACATACTTTAGTATAATTACTAATATCAAAATAAAATGAACAGTGTTAGAAAATTATACAACACTGAATTTAAAAAACAAGAGGGAGTTCTAAAGCAAGGTGGAAAAGATGGAGTTTATAGTGAGGCTTGGTCACACGTAAACACTTTTTGTCAACAGTTTGTGTGAATAATTTTGAAATGAAACAGTTTCTAAGGAAATGAGATGTGAAGACTTTACCACCTAACTTTCCTCTATAATCTATCAAGGAAACATTTTCTTTATCCTTCCAGAGCATATTTATATATATATATACATATAATGGAATAGCATTACGTCTCAATACAAATTCCAACAGGCACCTAAAAATTGACAATTACGGTTGAGATTTAACTTAATAGTTACTGCCCCAGGTTTATTCATTTTTCAACGTTCTGCAGTTAAGTGATTGCACAAAAAGAAAGATAATGATTACAGATGACATGCAAGTTTGGTGGACATAAACACATCAGAAATTTACACAAACAAACAAACAAAGATTGTAGTTAATATTTACACTTAACACCATAGCTTTTCTAACCTAAAATCCTGCATTTGGGCCTAAAGTTTAAATATGTTTCTTTACATGAGTGTACCTGCTAATGAAATAAAATAGTACACCAGTTCTGTTATTGGTGGACCTGATACTTTACTAATTCTTTACTTCAATCATGTGACATTTGGGTAGCTATTTTACTTTTTGTGTCCTAGTTACAAACCAGCAAACAAAATGGTGGCTAAGAGTAAAGAATGCTTCAGTTAGTATTCTTATTTATTTGGAAAAAATTGTCAAACGACACCTCAGGATTCAGTCTTAGGACCATTGCTCTTTTCTACTTAAATTAATGACAAAGATGAAAGAACGGTGAATAAATTACTTACATTTGCTGATGATATCAAGGTCTTAGGTGTTGCTGGCTGTAAAGAGAATGATGCTGCTTTACAAAAGGATTTAGATCATCTAATGAGTTGGATAAATAAATGGCAGGGGGATTTTAATTATGATAAATGTAAGATAATGTTTGTGGGTTATCATAATTTGAAATATAAGTATAGTTTGGATTGGAATAACTTGTCAGGCCACTTTTGTAATATTGTGTTAAGTCTTGGGCTCCTTACTTCCAGATAAACATTTAATTTTGGAAGGAGTTCAGAGAAGGGTCACTAGAATCATCTTTTAGATGGAATGGTTGTCATTTAAGAAGAGGTTGAAACTCCTGAAATGGTTTTCTCTTGAGAGTCAGTGTGGATCTGATTGAGACGTTTAAGATTGCAAAGGGAATTGATAGTGTTAATGCATCATCATTTTTCATATTAACAGTGAGGAAATAGAACTAGGGGACACAAATATAAATTTTTGCAGGGTACGAGTCATCTTCAGCTAAGAAAGTTTTATTTTTCTAACTGGGTCGTTGTCCTGTGGAATAGGTTGCCTCCTGATGTTGTAGAGGCAGTAAATTAAAGCAAGTTTAAGAGAAAACCCGTTAAGTATATGAATGATAAGAGTTGGATTTAAGGTTTTCCTAAACTAAATATAGCTTAGAGGATGGAACAGCTGAGATGGACCAACAGGATCCGTGTTGTCCCAAAACATATTTTATGTTAAACTGTTATATAAGTTTGTAACTATTTTATCAGAAATGTACTTTTACCATCATGTTGACCATCAAATGAGTTTTTAACTCTATAAAATTACTTACACCAAAAACAAACTTGGATCCGAATTCCGCAGTTTAACAATATTCTTCTTCATTGCAAAGTTAATACTAAAAAACCAAGCCTGCATGCTTTTATTTCTGCTGCTTAAGCTCATCTTGGTGCTAAATCTGCTTGCCATTGCATCAGTAAAACACTTCAAAATGTTTTTTGCATGGTCATATCTTGGCATTATATTGCATAGTATTTCTCAAAGCGGTCACCTCTTTTGCAATTTATTCTTTTGACCTATATACAATTTTCCAAGACTAGCTCCACACACAAGTTTTATTGCTTTTTTAACAGTTTAAAACTAAAAGCAAAGTGGATAAAATTCGTTACAAACAAAAAAATTCATACTTATTCAGAGAATTCAGTATTTTGCTCCTATGATTTACATTACTTGGAGAAAGCAGTTACAAATGTCTTGATCTTATGACGTATAGATTTAAATATAGTCATGATCTTATGACGTATAGATTTAAATATATACAATTCAGTATTTAAATGAAGCACCATCCATTCAAGTCTGTACTACGATTACTTGTGCTAATATTTTGTAAGGTATTAACAACAGGTTTGTGGAATGTAAATCTAAGACAACCATGTTGAAAAATTCATCAGATATATATTGTATAATATTGAAATACAATTTATTTGATGTAAAAGTGGTTATAATGAAAACATTTTAATAAAGATTTTTAATTTTTTGCATTCTGATGAAATATATAAAATAATTAGTGGGATTTGAATTTTATATTTGGAGACCCATAATTTTATAATTGAAAGCAGCTTAGCCCTGTGGAAAATTCTTAAGAGAAATAATTAATATAATCTGGCTGGATGATAATCGATGTAAAGGTGTACCATCAAACAGATAAAAAATGAAAGATTTATGAAACATCTCTGTTTATCAGTATTTTGGTTACCAAAGACACTTCACCCATGTACATAAATTAAAATATTTTCAATGTAATTACTATAATGTTTTCTCCTATAGGTTAAAGGTTATATTCTTTTATTTTTAGAACTATTTTACCTTCAATTTACTCGTATTTTACAGCCTAACCAAAATGACTGTTACAGATCTTTTAGTAGTAACAAAGGTACTATATATATACATGACTTTCATAATGCTAATAATATAGCCAAGAAACGAGGTGTATTTAAAACTGTGGCAATTTCACTTGAGAAATATTGCTTCTTACACAACACGTGTGTGTAATTAATATTCAAAGTGTGCAAGGTGTTTTCTTAATTTTTACACAAGTTATTAAAAATATATAATGTGAAAACCAAATATATTAATAATCTATTTTAATAAGTTTTAAAAACCTGGAGATAAGCCAATACTAATATATACAAAATTATAAATATGACATTTCTTCTGAAAAAGCAATTCCAGTATTTGCATTAATCCAGAATACTAAACACAATCCAATTTTTTTAAAATGACTTCTAACCTCACAATTACAGAAATGGTGTTCATTTATTCATGATACAAATATTTTTATTACACCTTTTCTTAATTTCACATACAAATCTAAGAGCTCACTTGTTGACTTATTAACTTTCTAACAAGTGAGGCATGACAATGAAAAGAAATAAACACAGTCTTGTGTTTTGGTACACAAAGGGAACATAGCCTCTGAAGAATCTAGCCATCATGCTGAATGAAAGGATTTGGTATTGACTCCAAACCATCCATGGGACAAACAACTACTACTGCTGTCCCTCTACAGACTACAAGTCCTAAGGTCCTTGTATCTTCAGTCAGCTTGAAGGGGTCATCTGGATCTACAACATGCAGTATTAAAATGTTTTAAACAGTTTTCCACATAGTTATCATAATCTTTATTGTCTAATTTTGAAAGCTGTAAATAAGCTGAATATAAAATGAATGTTGAAACATTATATGTTTAAAAACGTTTTCAATATACAATTTTCTCTACAAGTGGATTTTCTTGTCATCACTAATGTTGAAACATCATTTAAAGTAAAAAAAATGTTCCATTCACAAAATAGTACTACTACTGAAAATGTCTAATAATATACGAGAAACAATTATTTCAGTATTACTTCAAAAATGCATAAAAACTTCAGGTTTTCATAGTTTTTGTCCACAGATACATAAAAACCAGCATGTTTCATTTCTACTTTTATTACACAATACTTACATTTATATTACACATGCTTACAACTTGACTGATTCTTTGGTAGATTGTTCAAGCAGAGTATTCCTGATGAAACTTTGTAAAATGGACGGCAACTGGCTATTGTGAAGACACAAGTGCAGAGGGCAACAATTCAAAATTCTTCTACCTTTCATCTTCAGGTCAGTGTGTGTGTAATATGTTGGTCTTTTATAGTATCCTGGTAGATTGTGGAGAGTGTGTTATGATTATTTGGATTATAACTGTTTCTTATTGGTGAGATTTCCTGTAGATTCAACCAATGGTATCCACAGGTTACTCACCTCTATTCTGAAATCTATGTTGAGTGAAGGCTTAATAGTGTTAGTATAAAATGATTCTCTGTTTCTCTTGTCTTCCAGAAGATGTCTGTGTTGATTATTCTAGTTTTTGCTTAGTTTATTCTGTGTCCAGTTGACATCTCGTACTCTACAATGGCTGAATTTTGTTTTCTTTTACTCTTATTGTAAGTTTTCTTCCCGTTTCTCCAATGTATGTATTGTTGCAGGAACACAGAATTTTACAGATGATGTTTACGAGATTCTCTTTGGTAGATTGCTGTTTTTTTTACCAGACCTTAAGGTATTGTATGATTTTCACCAGACTTCCATGTGGAATTCCTTGGCTATGTGTTTGAGTTTTTCACTGAATTGTTGCAGGTATGTAAGATAAACAATGGTAGTGACTTTCCGATATTTTCTTTCTGTCGTGGTTTTCAAAGAGTTTTACACAGAATGGTTACACCTCCTTCTTCATCAAAAACTCCTTGAAGAGAACAACTGGACACGGAATAAACTGGGGAAAAAACTAGAACCATTGACACAAACAAATTCTGGAAGACAAGAATGAACGAAACCTTGGTAGGGGTTTAGTTTAGAGAGAGAGAAATCTAAGGAATTCCCTCCCCCAACATGGGTGTGTTCAGGAACTTTGAAGTTCCTCTTTGTTCCTGCTCATGGAAGAGTATTTACCTGCATGTGGGGGGTTTTCCTATAATTTAATTTGGCTTATTTGAGGCATTGAAATGAGATGGGGCAGTATGAAAATGTTGAGTGAGAACGCTAAGCGAGACAAAGGAAGCAAACAAGTCTGGAGCCCACAGTCTAATCCCACAACAATTGGGGAGCATCCTGTGATCAGACCCAAGAATCTATAAATCCAAGTGCCTCAGAATTTATTGTGGGGGGAAAGGGGAGTGCCCCAAGAAAACCCACTTTCACAGGACAGGTGCTGAATATTTTACCTGTCCCGTGCCCAGAGCTGGAAGACAAGAAAAAATCAAAGAATCATTTTATATTAACACTATTAAACCTTCTTTAAACAGAGATTCCAAATTAGAGGTGAGTAACCTGTAGCTACCATTGGTTGATTCTACAGGAAACCTCTCCAATCAGAAACAGTGATAATCCAAACAGTTATAACACGCTCTCCACAATCCACCAGGACACTATAAAAGACCAACAACACCTTACACACACACTGACCTAAAGATGAAAGGCAGAAGGCTTTCCAACATCATCCTCTACACTTGTGTCTCCACAACAGCCTCCTGTTCTACAATGTTTCATCAATTTGACTGGTGTTGTAACCATGATATAACTTAGACTCAGCACATCTTCACAAAATTTGGCAAGCTTTTCATAAACAAGTATACTGGTCTGAAATTATTAAACTATTGAGTCAGGTTGTGTGAAAGGTGATTTTCATGCAAAAAAAGTAATAAATAGTTCTTATTTTCATATGATCACTCCTATATGAATGTCTAATATTTTCATTCTTTTTGGTAAAATATTTTTCTACCCTAACATGAAATCATCCACAGTCAGGCTGAAAACTATGAAAAAAAAAATCCAAATATTTTTTGTAGAATAATTAAAAATTCTAACAAACAGTTTGTTTTCTTTTATTGTTCTTTAAACCATGCCAAACAAATTTATGTCATGAAACAGCCATTTGTGTGCATTCCTCAGTGGAATTATTTTCATTTAAGTTTTCATATTTTAGCTACTTTTGTTAAAATGTTTGTTTGTTTTTTGAATTTTGCACAAAGCTACTCGAGGGCTGTCTGTGCTAGCCGTCCCTAATTTAGCAGTGTAAGACTGGAGGGAAGGCAGCTAGTCATCACCACCTACCGCCAACTCTTGGGTTACTCTTTTACCCACGAATAGTGGGATTGACCATAACATTATAACACCCTTATGGCTGAAAGGGCGAGCATATTTAGCACGACGGGGATGCGAACTCACAACCCTCAGATTACACTGGTTTACAAAAAAATATTTTTTGTCTCAGGCAAGAATGTGAATAGGTGTTTTTTACTAATTTGGGTGTGCTGAATTCAAATTTATAAACAGATTTGCTCTATCACCTCTAGTTTTCTGGCTTTAAATAGTCTCATTTTAGTATATACAGAGTATATACGTGCTTATTTCAACAGTTGCAGCAGCTTATTACAGATAAAACAGGATAGATAAAGAACATTGACGGAATAAATATACTTGGATGACACAATGTACACAATTCATAGTACCGCAGACAGTTAAAAGTGTGTTTTCTTAGATGATCTGGTGTATTTTGCCTCCGGGATGTCACGCAAGAGCATCCAGCAGAAGTCTCCCATCATGCTGGGGTTCCACTTACCTTGGTAGTTGCTCTCCATCTTCGTAATGTCTTGGTGGAATCTTTCTCTGTGCTCATCACTCACTGCTTCAAGGTTTGGAGGGAAGAAGTTGAGGTGGGAATGGAGAAAATGAATTTTGAGTGACATTTGGCATCCCATATCCTCATAAGTCTTTAGCAACTTCTCAATAAAGGCTTGGTAATTTGGTACACGTGTGTTACCATGGAAGTCACTACAGACTGACTTAAATGCTTCTCATGCTCTCAGTTCCTTTAAGGTAAGAAGCTCCTCAAAATCAGTATCCTTCAGCACTTCTCGGATTTGAGGTGCGACAAAGATGCCCTTTTTGAGCTTAGCAGCACTGAGACCTGGGAACACAGTAGACAAGTGTTGGAAGGCAGCACCATTTTTGTCCATGGGCTTCACGAAATTCTTCATCAAACCAAGCTTGATGTGAAGAGGAGGAAGAAGCACCTTCTTCATGTCAACCAGAGGATTCTCCTTGACGCTGTGTTCGCCAGGAACGAAAGTGCTTCTAGACCCCCAGTCTTTCTGCTTGTAATACTGGGATACAGCTCGACTATCCCAGAGACAGAGAAAGCAACAGTACTTTGTGAAGCCCGCTTGCATACCCATAAGAAGACCAATGACCTTGAGGTCCCCACACAGACTCCACTGGTACTGGTTGTACTTAACAGTTTCTAAAAGAAGCTCCATATTGTCATAGGACTCATTTAGATGGACAGAGTGTGCAGTGGGAATGCTGGGATATTTATTCCCGTTGTGCAGAAGCACAGCCTTGAGACTTCGCTTGGAAGAGTCTATGAAAAGACGCCAGTCTGAAGGATTATGTGGCAAACCAAGGAAAGTGAACAAACCAGGTACATTTGTGCAGTAGCACAACTTGTTTTCCATGTTGAAAAATGAAACAAGGTCTTTGTTCAGATTCCTGAAACTGGTGATCTGTCTTGATATATAGCTATATATATATATATAATGTAATGCTATCAGTTACATTTATTGCATGATAACCAAGAAAGAAGACATAAGTCACTGTTACGTTTTTTATGCGGACTGAATGCAACAGAAAGACACAGATAGCAGCTTGTATAATTTATTATAATGATCTACTTATGTGATAGACACAAAATAAATTATCCAATAGCAATAACAGATATCCAGTTTCAACCTTCAAAACAACTTACAATACAAAAAGGTACTGGCTTGTGCTTAATAATATGATCAGAATGAGTGTCCAAATCCAAAATCCAAAGTTCCAATCTAGGCGGTGAATTTAGTCCCACGGAGTGTCCAAATCCAAAATCCAAGGTTCCAATCTAGGTGGTGAATTTAGTCCCATGGAGAAATTTTCGAAGTTTGAATAGGTAATTTCAAACAAAAATTCACAGTCCAATTCATATTGACTTTCGGTATAATCTGTAATCCGACTGAATTGTAAAGACTGACGGAATAAAAATTTCACTGCTTTAGTCGATCTAGTTCTATTCACAAATTCAATTTGAATAATGACACGGTAAACTTTTATACTTTCTCAAACGAGACAAACTTCTTGATCCGAGTAAAAATGGATGATTCACTTCTTGACCCAAGTAAAAATGGATGACTTACTTCTTGACCCGAGTAAAAATGGATGATTCACTTCCCTTGCATCGCCGTCTGTTTATATACTATATCGCGTAACTTCCCAGATTTCCACAGTACAAACACCAGGCCAATACAAGTGATCAATCTACCTAGTTTTAAAAATTTCTACATGAATAATTCTAAATGAATTCTAATTAATTATAAATATTATTTTAAATGAATAACATATCTTTTTGGTTTAAACTTAAAAAAAAAAATATAAATGTGGAAATATAATAGATATGGGAATGCAAACACGACATGACATGGTTGTCGTTTACATAACATTTACATAACACTCTCGACATGGTTGTCGTTTACACAACATTTACATAACACTCTCGACATGGTTGTCGTTTACACAACATTTACATAACACTCTCGACATGGTTGTCGTTTACACAACATTTACATAACACTTTTGACATGGTTGTCGTTTACACAACATTTACATAACACTCTCGACATGGTTGTCGTTTACACAACATTTACATAACACTCTCGACATGGTTGTCGTTTACACAACATTTACATAACACTTTTGACATGGTTGTCGTTTACACAACATTTACATAACACTCTCGACATCGTTGTTGTTTACATAACATTTACATAACAGTCACACAATATTAGAAATTAACCCTGAATGCATATATGCCTTTATGTACAGTATGTGTACAAAATGTACAGTATGCATATCTAAAAAACTAGAGGTGATGAGTAGAAACGGATTTCAAATCTGAATTCAGCACCCCCAAATTAGGTTAAAACAGCTATTTTTGTGCTTGCCTCAATTTCTTTGTAAACCAGTGTTATGAGTCACACGCCTTAACACGCTTGACCATGCCAAACCTGTGTCAAAATAAACATAAAAGTAGATAAAAATAACCATAACAACCATGAAATTTTGAACTTCCTTTAGCCATACGTGTGTTGTTTAGTAAGCCTATTTTTCTAACTTCATCGATTCTCCTGTAATTTATGTTGCTTTCAAATATGCATGTTAGAATATAAAAAAAATTCATCAGATACTGTTAGATTAGAATGTCCAACAACTATTATAATCTATGGAACACTCTAGAATAGGCTATAATTAAATTTAAATTTCATCACTTCTCTGAGCAGTATCTTCAGGATATTTCAGTAGAGAAATAAAAGGTTGAACTTTTAGATACTGACTTGTTAATAACTATAGCATATTGTTTGTAACTGTTTGAATAATCTGTAACTGAGAAGTGCAGATTATACATTTATTTAAAATTATGAAATGGAAACTTAGAAAATATAAGAACCTAATTAAAAACTATGATTTGATGGCAAGCTTATTGAAATACATTACAAGTGAAATACCTTAAGTTTTGAATGTGCCTGTAAATAGAAATATCATATACACACATACAATATATATGTAGAAAATAGTTAATAAAGATGGTGACTTCAATATAATTAAGATTATTTCTAGTCATGGCAGTAACTCTGTCAAACTTTTATATAATTACTTGTTTAAAAGATTTTGAATAATAAATATTGTACACTGGGTGTTGCAATTATTGTGTCAGTCAATCACTGCAGTTATAAAGGATATTATTTTATCAATATAATGACTAATAAAATTTAAAGTTGTAAAGTTACAACAAATAACAGTTTTTATCAACAAAATAACTAGTATGCAATTTCTCCATTATGAAATTCACAAGAACAACAAGTTTGTATAATTAGTATAATCTACACAAATACTTTATGCCATTCTCCAATCAGGCAGCAGTTAGTTCCTGGACTTACAATACAAATAACTGAGGTTCTATTCCCTGTGGTAAATTGAATGCAGACAGCTCAACACTGTTTAAAAACCTAAAAATGTTCTATTGTTCAAATCACACACTAATTTAACATTTCGATGGAAAGTGTTACAGTGTCCATAAAGAAAGGTTAAACCTTAAAACTGAGGAATTTGTAATCTGTAAAAATTATCATCAAGCAATTAATCATTGTCAAGAAGGTACAAGTATTTATTTTTATAAAGTTAACAATGAAATATATATGGGTTACAATGTTGTACAAGTTATAATGAATAATTCATAAATTTAATTTATACTCTAGTATGTGTTATTGTAAAGAATTGTATTTGGGCAAACTGATTCTGGATAAATCATGCAGAGAGAAAAAAACAAACCTCACCTCGTAAAAACTCTGTGGTGTTGTCAAGTACCAAATTCAGGAGAGGATCGTAACCCTTTAAAATACCCGTAGCTAAGACAAGGACACAACGAAATTAGTTCCACAGAATTTCTTTTTATAAAGTGTTCTACTAGGAATCTAGATGAGTTGACTGCTATGCACACATTTCTAAGTAAATAAAAATGCTTACAAAAAGTACATTAAAAATTTATGAAACTAACAAAGTTTAAAACCTTTCACATGTTATACATCTTATTCAACACTACCCACATGGATGGTGGGTAACATAGATTCAAACAAAACAACTCCTGCGAGTGGCACTGATTCTTAGATACCAAAAATTATTTCACATCACAAACACTACTTTTAACATTGCTGTTGTTGTTTTGAATTAAGCACAAAGCTACACAATGGGCTATCTGTGCTCTGCCCACCACAGGTATCGAAACCCGGATTTTAGCGTGTAAGCACGCAGACGTACTGCTGAGCCACTGGGGGTGCCTACTTTTAAGAAGTAATTCTGTAATATTGGTTTTAATGAAAACAAGATATTAACATTCATTATTAAAATGTAATCAGAATATAGTCACATATTATGTATGTTATAAATAAACATAAATTTAAAACCCTTGAAACTTATGTTAATGAACCCTACATCCCTTTGTAATAGTTATGTCAAAACAACTGAAGATTAAAAATCCTGTAATAAAAAACATTTGAACAGATAAACTTTATTTCATTCGCAAGTTACAGACCTTTGTACAACATGGAATATGTTTTAGTTGTTAGTTCAGTCATAAAGCTATGCATAATTATATCTATCCAACAGTCATAAAGCTATGCATAATTATATCTATCCAACAGTCATAAAGCTATGCATAATTATATCTATTTATTTCTTTTCTTTGTCCAAACATAAACTTCTGTGAAAAGAAAAGTTGAGTCCTAATTTTCTTTAATTTACTACTTCAACTACAAAAAACTAGTTTTAATAAAATCACAATTCAACTGAAATGGTAAAGCAACATAATAAAAAAACTACTAAACAAACAGTTCTTTTGGTTTTGATATCCTTTACTCAAACTTCAAACAATCAGTTAACTGAACACCATAACTCAGCAGACTAACTGGTTAATTAGTAAATCATTTTCTTCACTAAAATATGATATTCAATGAAGAAACAAATATGTAGAGGCCTGACTGTTTCCCTCTCTATTTCTACTGCAGCAAACTAACTTTACTGAGTTCACTGTCAGTGATCTAAATAATTAAAACAGGGTGCAAAACAAAGATCAGACTTGGTCTCCGCATAAATTTTTTTCCTCACTTTCATTCATATTTTAGTGAGGAAAAGTCAAGAATTACAAAAATAACCAGTCAGTTTACTAAATAATAATCAGAAATTGTGATGGTATGTCATGTTTTATCCAAACAATGAAGTGCTTTATGTTGTTAGTGGTAAGTAAAGAATTGTACATTAAATCTAAACTAAAATAAAGTATGAATAAGTTATTATGATTCTCCCTAAAATGTTGGTTACAACTGAATTATTCAAGAGTACATTTCACTGTATTCTTTCACAATAACAAGCTATCCACCACAACAAATGAGACTTGTGGGTTAACAAAAGTAGGTCTTTGCCTGTAAAGTCTTACCTTCACGCCCACCTTGAAATTTAACTCTTATAGGTTTGTCTAAGTATTTTGATAAATCAACAATTCCTTCTTTCCTTCTCTTTTCTTTATCTGTTCCTGATTGTGACATAATCTGAAACAGTGGGATTATTAGTTACTCATGGTACTTTCACATAATTGGAGAATATGAAAATAAATGTATGTTTCAAAAATGTCATTTATTACAACTGTGGTTTCACCATTAAAGCCACCATCAGGTACACACTGAACTAAATGTCAGATTCTGAGGGGTATCAAAGAGTAGACACAGTAAAGTGGTGTAAAAACATTTCTCATATAGTAGTTGTATTTATAATATTCTGAAAAGTTCTTTAATATTTAATAATCATTTAGTTTTCACAATAAAAGTGTTAAGAGTAATTATTCTAAGGGCAATAGTTATGACGAATTTCATCATGTAACTCAGTAGGAGCAATTTAGTTATTGTGTTTTGATATCACATCACTAGAGCCTTCTGTATTTCAAATTCCCTTAAGTGAGTATTGTTACATCATAGCATCTTGTAGTTTGTAGAAAGTTCTAGGCCTCCATTAAGCAATGCATATATGCACGCTTGCCTGTGTGTGTGTGTGTGTGTGTGTGTGTGTGTGTGCGTATATATATAGACATGTGTATTGGCCAAGTGAAGGTAAGTTAAGACAAGACACCATAACAGCAATATTTAAAACGAGTTTCACAGTAGTAGTGTAATAACAGAGATAAAAGAAAATAATTTGTCTTGTCAGTTGAATTCTAAAGTATTTGAATCTATATGAAATTTTGACGAGAAAATTAATTATTTGGAGTTTTAGATACAACTGTGCTATCCACAGTGTTAGGAATTTTTGTTCAAACATTTGACTTGTTTTTAACATATATTAAAACATGTGAATTATGTGTTGTCCATTTCATGCCAACAAATCACAAACACCTATTGTAACAAAGGTGGCCAATACATTAAAACCTGACATATTTATTTATATTTATTAGCAATGCAAACTACAAGTGCAAAATTGTGCAGAAATGAAAAAAAATATATTTAAATTTTTCTTCTTAAATTACACTGAATTTAAAGTAGTACCATAAATTAATGCAAATGCTTACAAAAACTAAAAATGCAATGTAAATTTAAAACAATAAATTTAAATAAAAGTATGTTCAATTGGTTATTGATTCATTCTTTTTCTTTTTACTTCTTACGAAATCATCAGAGAACAGCAGCAAAACAAAATGCTAAAGTAGCATGGTCTAGCCACATGTTAATATATATCCCGAAGATATTATAAGGGTACATTTTATACGTATTATAACTAACTGTTTCTGCTGTTGACAATGTCACAAAAGTGGGAGGAATGTATACTAACGTAACAAATTCATATTAAATAAGCTTGAATGTTAATATTTATAAGCTAACAATTACTAGAAATATATATTTCTAGCCTAAACAAGATTAATACCATTACAAGTTTACAATATATGCAAAATGACGATAAGACCTATATAAATATAATTCATTTAACAACGAAACCAAACCATCAAATCTTACCATTTTCAATTGGTTTTATTGTCCTGCCGCTTCGCCTAAACGAAGACCTAAATTGCCCTCTTGTGATGCAATTATCAGTTAATGACATATGAAATATATTACAGAAACTATGAATGTACCTATATTTCTAATTTAATTATAATATAATTTGTTTGATAACTAAAAAGAATAATCAATTGCAAATGCTTCTTCGCAATAACGAAAAACATACTTAAAGTAAAAATGTATCTCAGAACGCTTGGTATGGATGTTAACATTTTTACCAAATTGAAGCAGAAAACAACGTTTCGACATTCGTTTTTTTGGTAAAAGTGTTAATAGCCATGCCAGTTGTCCTGAGATACATAAAATTCTTTCTTATTGTATCAGATAAGCAATGTAACAAAGAATACACAATTACCAGATTTGCCTAAATTTACAAATACATGCTACTATATCACAAGAAGTTGCATATAAAGCTTTCCCACTCTAAAATCGAGAGTTAGGTTCCTCGCTGTGGATCCCCCGCTCGCACAGCCGTAAGTCTACGGATTTACAACGCTGAAATCAGGGGTTCGATTCCCTTCGGTGGACTCAGCAAGTAGCCTAATGAGGCTTTGCTATAAGAAAAAAACACACTCTGTTCGCTGCGGAAAGAATGTGGAAAAAGATGACCTAATTCTTCTTTCACTATCCACTCATTCAGTCCATAAATGCCCCCCAGTGGCTCAGCGGTATGTCTGCGGACTTACACGCTAAAATCCGGGTTTCGATACTCGTGGTGGGCAGAGCACAGATAGCCCATTGTGTAGCTTTGTGCTTAATTCAAAACAAACAAACAAACAAACAGTCCATAAATAATTTTAACCAGAACCTGATATGACTTCTATGTATCTTACATCATAGTCCATTGTTTTTTCAATTAGGCAATAATTAGAAGTTTACATGTTAAATTTTGGAAATGAATTTGGTAGTAGCAGTGGTTGCACTACAAGTGAACAAAAGCGCCTTTATCCATCCAAATAGACCCCCGCTAGGACAGCGGTAAGTCATCGGATTTATGATGCTAAAATCAGGGGCTAAAAACGTGATGACGAGAAACCCACTTGAAGTTAAAACGGCTGATACGGGTATTAACACTTTTACTAATAAAGTGGAGAACACCATTTCGACCTTCTTAAGTCATCTTCAGGTTAACCAGTCACTCTGAGATATACAGGGGTTCAGTTCTTCTCGATAGACACAGCAGATAGCCCGGTATGGTTTTGCTATAAGAATGCACAAACAGTCTATTTGTATGTTTTTGGAATTTCGCACAAAGCCGTCCCTGATTTAGCGGTGTAAGACTAGAGGGAAGGCAGCTAGTCATCACCACCCACCGCCAACTCTTGGGCTACCCTTTTACCAACGAATAGTGGGATTGACCGTCACATTATACGCCCCCACGGCTGGGAGGACGAACATGTTTGGCGCGACTCGGGCGCGGAATGCACAAACAAACTCAAACCATCCAATTTCTTCCTTGCAGAACAGCTTACTCTTTCACAAATTAATCCTACACACACAGAATAAATGTAAAATGTATAACAAAAATATTCGCACGCACACTACCATTTTAAGGAATGTTTTGTTTTTCTTGTATACAAGAAGTCAACCATGCATATCTACAATAATAGGTATTCCCTCTAACCCTACTTTTATACTAATAGTACTACCGAACTAAATACTTGATAATTTAAATAATAACATCTGGAAAGCAAAATATGTTCCATAACTATCACAATTGTTTTGACTTTCTAACTATGCCATAGGTATCGTTATATGTTGATTGAGAAAAGCTGGATGATATGTTTCCCGTTTGAATAAAACTGAAACTGAAAACTCGAGCTATACACCGTCTACTGAGAACAAAAACACAATAATATGTCATTTCAACAGCGGAGCCCTTTATTTTCTCTTGGCTATACGTAATGCAGGATTAAAAGTCAAAGAAAACTATTGGTAAGTTCTAAAACGGAGGAAGGACTGAGAAATGGGCATGACAAGAAGAGTCTGGTTTTCTATTTTACAGTGCTGTAACTAATTAAGATTAATACGATGACTATTATGTTTTGTCTGAGCGATTACAATATATAAAACTCCTCTATTCATTGCGTAAAAGGGTTAAAAAGAGATCTATTGACAAATAAGGTCTTCAAGATAGTTTTATAGTGAGCAGTTGTGACAAGTAAGGACATGTTACGTACCAAACTAAATTTGGTACTCTAATGTTTCGCCTCAATACTTGTTACAAGGTTTTTTGTCAAGTTTCTAGGTCAAGAGATGGCGAGTATCTTTAAGCGATACATTTTTATCTTGCTAATTGTTGCATAAAGTTGGTTCTGTATACGTTTATTGACATATCAAATCCAACTATTGAAAATATGGATATCAAAAAATGTTGAAAAACCTGCATAAATAATATAACTCCCATAAAACGGAATCTACGAAGGAAACAGGTAGACCAAGCAAGAAACATCTTTAAAAAAAATCAAGGAAAATATTCATTCCAGATGGCGTCTTAGTAAGTTCATGCTTTTGGCCATCAATCCACTTTTAATTGGACTTGTTATCCTCCACTCAAAGTATACAACTAAATATGCAACAATTATTACAACCTTTTCATCTTTTCCAAGGTATGTGAATGCTTTGAAGCTTCAAAACTCAATACAAAGTACTTTTTGAAATCCAACATTGGTTCATAGTAATTTAGCATGATAAAATTTGAAGAGTAATGAATCCCTTTAAAATTAGACTTGAGTATGAGATACCTGGTTTTACCAAAAAATTTTAGCTTGCAACCGATGGCTCTCTTCCCCCCATAATTTTGGTGCTGGTGTCAACAATATAAGTGACATGGATGAATTAGTCCGAGAAGGTACAGTAGAGATAGTAGGTTGAGATCAAGAGGTTCTTATATTTCATATTTAGTAGTACATGGTGTTTTGGGTTTTAATTCTTTGGCAGATATGAAAATAGATTTGGCTGGTTTGTGCTTTGAGCCCCCCCAGTGGCTCAGCGGTATGTCTGCGGACTTACACGCTAAAATTCGGGTTTCGATACCCGTGATGGGCAGAGCACAGATAGCCCATTGTGTAGCTTTGTGCTTAATTCAAAACAACAACAACAATTTGTGCTTTGAACTTACCAACTTTTGGGGAGGAAGGGAGTAAAAACCAATCAATAATAGAATAAAACCTTGTTGTCATTTTAAATTTGAAATTTAGTCACTCTTATATTTCATTATTCACAAAATTAATCTTGCTTCTGATACCAGTGTATTATGATATCCTGTCATTACATGGGTTTTTGCAAGCAACTTTCTTACGATAAAAAAGAAATCAATTGTTTACTTCTAAATATTTCGTTGAAATTTCAATGGCAATACAATAAATACCTTACTAACTTTTCAGCTATTGATTACTTTTATCTATAAACAATACGTCCTTATCTAACTACCAGTCAAAGATTTTTATCTTGATATTATCCTCATTTAGGTTTGGACAAAGCAACACCAAAAATACAGTTTACAATAATATATTACTATGACATCCTTTTGGGCAAAATCGACATTAACGATCAAAGTAACCAGATAGTTTGGCTAAAACTGCATATAAGCAAAATAATAAAACTCGTACAAAAATAAAGCAAGAAGAAAACATGTTGTGCTTGCTTGTCATATACCCTAAAATCTATTTGATTAGCTAAGCTCATTGTCACTGACGAACAGGCTTATATTTACTGTAGACTATAACAGAAATTTTAGTCACCTGCTAATATTCTCGAACTTTGCGTATCTGTGTTTTTCGTTCAAATACAAACTCAGTGATTATAATCGCTAAATTACAACAACTAACTACCAGTTGCAAACTACCTTACTAACAAACTTTTCAAATCAAAAATCACTCCAACTCAACGGTGCCTTAAGTTGCGTTGCAAAACTGCTCAAATCATACCTTAATCAACAGAATTGTTGATGTATGATTTTAGTAAAATACATTTCAAATACTGTTTTTATTTTTTTTCATTAAAAATTACTCAGACCAAGTACAGCCCCCTTGGCTTGGCAGTAAGAATGAAGGCCGTTATTACTAATAGCTTCACTTTGATACACGAGGTGGGCAACGCAAGAATAGCTAAGGAGTTCAAAAACAAGCAAACAAAAGAAATAAGACGTACATGTAACAACTTTTCCTTCTCTAATGAGACTAACATGGAGTATAGGTACTCTGCAGGTTGCGGATTCGAATCCTTCTGACTGAACATAGTCACCCTTTCAACTGTGGGAGCGATACAACGTTTTTCAGTCAATCCCATTGTTCATTAGTAAAAGAATAACCCAAGAGTTGGCGATATTTCATGATTACTACCTGCCTTCCTCTAATCTATTACTGTTAAATTAAAGACGGCTAGCGCAGATAGCCATCGAAGAGCTTTGTGGGAAATTCTAAACAAACAAACCAAATCTTCGCTAATACAAATGAGTAAAAGGGTCTGAATTGAAACTGCCCTTCATGGTCATGGGCAACGATTAAATTCCAATATCCTTGGGGTGTTATAATATTACAATGCTAAAAGTATACTTTAAGAGTTGGCGGTGAGTGGTGATGACTAGCTGCTTTCCCTCTAGTCTTACACTGCTAAATTAGGGAAGGCTAGCGCAGATAGCCCTCGAGTAGCTTTGCGTGAAATTCCAAACAAATCAAACGAAACCAAAATATTGATTCATACGTTTGGCTAATGCTAAATAATATTTCATTAATGTTATCGATTACGTTAACGTATCACGAAAAATGTTTCTCAATCATATGAACATGAGGAATACAGTTCAGAATGACAATATTCAAGAATGCTACTTTTGTCAGCGTTAAATACACTCTAAATAACTAAGAAATCAACATAATAATTACCAAAACAATAATGATCATAACGATTTTGGATATAGGATTTTGTCAAAAGGATAGAGAGCGTTAAAGTAATTCGAACGAAACATTGTCAACAAGGGTTTGTAAAGAGTAAAGTGCGAGACTTGCAGAAATAGTGAAAATTAAGAATTGCATTCGATATTTTGAACTTCGCGTTTTCTAATAAGATGTTTATATCAAACAGTAAACAAACATAGAAACGTGAAGGTAAGGGGATGATACTAGTATTCAACGTTACGTGTTATTTATTTTATGCCATCATGAAGCTTGGTTCAAAGATAAAATTCGAACCTTATTTATTTATGCATAGACTTTAATTTATGAAGTTTAGGCTAGGGTTAGCATAATTCATCAAAACTACAGATTTAGACCAAGCATATTATTTTATATACTACTAATTAGGCTGGGATACTCGGTATCATTTTAGGAAGTGTGAAACTGAAAATCAATTGTAAACGATAGCTCGTAGTAACAGAAATGTTACCTATTTAGAACTTGTTCAACAGGTTCTAAACAATTCACATTTTTCCTGCTACAAGTTAACTTGACATCAATCTGTCACACGTATTTCTTTAGGCACTGGTGCTATCTTTCAGTGTTAACTTACCTATTATTATTAATTTTATTCACAGTTACTTAGAATAAATTTCAAATGAGTCGTTCAGTAAGGAAACATAAAAAACTATTGAGAAATAAATTATTTCAGTCAACTGTTGAATATACCATTTTACTCAGTACATTTTCAACTAGTTTATTTTCCAATTTGACCAAATCTGTCTTCTGCGATTTGAAGTTTTTCTTCATAGTAATCAGTTCAAAATTCTTAATTTATAATGCTGTTAAAAGATCGTTATTTCAGTGTGTTATGGATGGTAAGCCATTTGATCTTACACAGTCTGTTGCCATAACAGTAAAGGATGCTAATTCTCACAGACTTCTGCAAACTTGTTTAATACTACATTTCATATGATGTGTAACTATGAAACATATATACATCCACATGTTGAATATAAAATTTTAAAATGCACTTTGAAATCTTATTTTCAGTATCTTCAAATGGTAAGATGTTTTCCTTATTCAAAAAGTGCTTAACTTTAACTGTGTCTGAACCAGAATTGTATAGCTGACTTTCATGATTAAGTGTGGTAAAGTTGTGCACGTGAGGTTTGGTTATCTGAAATGGACTTTGTTTTTAACGAGAGGAACATTGATGTATAAAAATTTAACTATGATTCTTGAATAAAAATGAATAATAAATTAAGAAAAAAAGACTTATTTACTGAAAGTGAGATATGGTATTTGTGATATTAAGAAAACATTTCAAAATGTATCAGCTGAGTCATTCAGAAGCTTTTTCCAAAAAAAAAACTGAGAAAAAGATATTCCTCCAACATGTATTACTTATTCATTCAACCTAACCTTTATATTAAGTTTCATCATCACCAGTAACACAATAAAGAACTCTTGGTCCCAGATGTTGTTTTATGGTTTATTAATACATATATTTTAGTTTGGTGAGTTTTTCATCACTACTTTATATACAAGGAGGGATTTCAGCAATTTTTAAGTAATGAAAATACCAAAAAAATTACACATTTTTGGATTCCACGGTCACAAATTTGTAGATTTACATTGCAAGTTCATGTAGTTAATAATTAATGAAAAACAATTAAAAATTTTACCTGTAAACTGAACCTTTTCACAACACAACCTTCTAATTAGAACAACATGAACAAAATATCAGTGACTGATATCAAAATTTTTGTTTACCTGGTACCCTGAGATTGAACAAAACTCTTGTCAGGGTTTAATAAAATCCAACAGTTTTAAACTCATCCACAAGGATTCATATTATGTAGTTAAATGAAAATTATAAACAGCCGAATGTTAAAAATGAGCTTACCTATGAGTGTATGAGAGAGATCTTATCATATCGGTTGTAAATTTGAAGTATTATGATTCACGTATCATGATGTAATTGATATATTGTATGCATCACTTTAACGATACTGTTTAATGCATGTTTTTTCTAGCCAAACCTAAAGTTATGATGCATGGGAAACATTTGTCAGGAATATATATCATCCGTTTACTCTTAATGATATGATGTGAAGCAAGTTGCTGCCAAGACAGTGTATAGCATGTTTACAATCCACATTTCTTAATTTTTGACATGCTGTCAGTTTGACTTGGCAGTTCTGTTTGTTCTGTTTTATGCATCATGTAATGTGTACCACAGCATTTATTGTGTGGCTTTATTTCTACAAATTCAATGAAAAGAACGAAATTATAAATGGTTTTGTTTGTGTGTTTTTAAATAGAAAATTTTTCTGAATTCAATGAAACCACGTGATAGTATTACATTAGAGTGTTGTTGTTTGATGTATCACAGAGATTGTTTCAGCCAATTTGAATCACATCCTTGTGTTTTGGCTTTAATGTTCACTCACTGGTCCATGTGAAACAACAGAAAAAGATTCAGTAATTATCATGATTTCCTTAAAACTAATTTATAACTGGTGGGAATACGGTGCATTTGAAATAAGTCATGCAAACTCAGTGTGTGTTAGTATGATGGATGTTTTTTTATTTGTTGTTTTTGTGTGTGATAATTTGTGTTTTATGGGAGATTTGTATGTTTCAAAAATGATTTCACATCCATCTACCATTAGGAACTATAATTATCTGGGTCTCCTTAATACAAGGTAAAACTTTATGTAATTAAAGCACAGGAAGTAAAGAACTTATGAATGTTGTATTTTAGTATAGTGAGTAATGTTTAATATATAAATAACTTCTGACACTGAGGTGTTCTATGCTTTCTTTTATTTTGCTAATGGAACTGTAATTTTCAAATGTATTTTTATGCTCTGAGATAAGTATATCAGAATGTAATTTTAAACTATTTGACATCTAGGGTAGTAGTGCCATTATTTCAATATTACTCGTTGTGTCTTACAATGTAAAGGATTATTTTTGTAAAATAATCTTAGAAGTGAAATTTTAACAAATGTAACTCAATAAGGTTTCAGTTTAATTAAAACTTGTCCAGTTTGCCCTTTCATGAAGCTTCTTGGTAGTGTTATCTAGATTTTCATAAATCTTTTATGCCATTGGATTTTTTGTGGGATATATAAAATTTAAAAAGTGTGTTTAAAACTCACAGGGCAGTGATAAATAGCTAGTTTTTAAAGTGATGGATGGGACTAGCTTGCTTCTTTTGTATTCTGTTTTAGGATCCTTATTTTTGTAAAGTATGCTCATGAAAACAGAGCTTGAATTATCCAACTCACACCTACATGTATCTTTTCAAAAACATATTGCTTGCTTAGTTCAAAAATCAAGTATCCATTCCACTTTACACTTCCAACCTTTGGAAATACTTGTTATTCTGATCATACTATTAATACCATCAAGGTTTCACTGAGAGAATTCTGGTAGCAGGGACGTTTTGATTATTAATATTTCAAAAACCATTTGTAATTAACCATAGTTTGTAAGTGCTTTACATCTCTAAAAATTATAAATAATATTCTGTGTACTTCTGCAAGATATCCTTCGCTAGTTCTAAGTTTACTTAAGTTTTCTTACATTAATAATGTTAGTAAACTTTTGAAATCAATCTTTGAATAATACCACACTATAAACTTGTAACCAGTGCTTGTGTGAGCTATAATCATGTTAAAACGAGTTAGTCAAACAGTCTAAGGCTGGAAACCAATACATTTCTGTATTTTATCAAGAAATTGATATAAATCAGTTACAAGTAACTGTAAAACCAGTCTTGGTAAAGTATCAGGCTTAGGTCTGAATTAGCTGATGATGACGAGGTGACAGCAAATGGTCATTACAAATTTGAAAAGGATTGTCACAGGAAATTACTGATTTATTAAAAGACATTCTTTGTATTTGATTTTAAACTAATTTGATTAATAGGGTTCAACAAACTGAATGTTGTCATTATTGTTTTCTTAAGGTATTGATTACTTCTATGCATGTTACCTAATTGCCAGTCTATTAGGCCTCAGTTTAATACAGTGTGTAGAGTTTAAATGTTAGTTTAAGAGTGAATTAAGTAGGTTTCATATCTCTTTCTCTGCTTCAGATAGGATTGCATACTGGTAAAAATAATTAAAAACTAAACTTATTGCTACCATGTTCCTACTTTGTAGTTTAGTGAAACAAATTTACAGCTTAATTTTGTTGACTGTATGTGAGAATGTGTTATATGCTGTGTTGTAACGTTGTATTTTAGTTCACAATCTTGCTATAAAGTATTTTATCACACTGTATTATACTGAGACGTCATGATCTCATAAAGTATTAATTTCCTATGCCATAATTATGACAGATATTATCGTTGATTACCTACACACTTATGCTATAAATTATCAGAGTTAATATTTTCAGAGGCTTATATCAAGTATTTTGTAAAACTAGAGCTGGAAAGAGAATAAAATATAGTATCTACTAAAAAACTTCATATATAAATAAAGATTTCTTTCAGAAATTATGTTATTGTTACAAAAAAAATCCAATTTGATAAACAGCACATCTTCCCAAATATTGTTAATAGGATGGTCATCTCTTAAGTTTGTTCAGAACACACTGTTCTTAATATCCCATTATTGCTTGGAAGAAAGTTTTATATATTTTAACAATAGTGTTATGTACTACAGGTTAGGATGACCATTTCTTAACATCACTGTTGTTAATATCCTGTTACTGGATGGAAGGAAGTTTTATATATTTTAACAATAGTGTTATGTACTACAGGTTTGGGTGACCATTTCTTAACATCACTGTTGTTAATAACCTGTTACTGGATGGAAGGAAGTTTTATATATTTTAACAATAGTGTTATGTACTACAGGTTGGGATGACCATTTCTTAACATCACTGTTGTTAATATCCTGTTACTGGATGGAAGGAAGTTTTATATATTTTAACAATAGTGTTATGTACTACAGGTTGGGATGACCATTTCTTAACATCACTGTTGTTAATATCCTGTTACTGGATGGAAGAAAGTTTTATATATTTTAACAATAGTGTTATGTACTACAGGTTGGGATGACCATTTCTTAACATCACTGTTGTTAATATCCCATTACTGCTTGGAAGAAAGTTTTATATATTTTAACAATAGTGTTATGTACTACAGGTTGGGATGACCATTTCTTAACATCACTGTTGTTAATATCCTGTTACTGGATGGAAGAAAGTTTTATATATTTTAACAATAGTGTTATGTACTACAGGTTGGGATGACCATTTCTTAACATCACTGTTGTTAATATCCTGTTACTGGATGGAAGAAAGTTTTATATATTTTAACAATAGTGTTATGTACTACAGGTTGGGATGACCATTTCTTAACATCACTGTTGTTAATATCCCATTACTGCTTAGAAGAAAGTTTTATATATTTTAACAAAAGTGTTATGTACTACAGGTTGGGATGACCATTTCTTAACATCACTGTTGTTAATATCCCATTACTGCTTAGAAGAAAGTTTTATATATTTTAACAATAATGTTATGTACTACAGGTTTGGATGACAATTTCTTAACATCACTGTTGTTAATATCCTGTTACTGCTTGGAAAATGAAAGTTTCCTGTGCTTTACCTTCCATAATAATTTGTTGATTTTTGTACAGAAACGAGGTGTAAGACAAGATGGACATTTATTTCATATTTGTTAGGTGTATTTAAATAATTTTAAATATGTAAAATAACTTATTTATCCTACGGTGGTAAAACTTTTGGTTTAGGTTATAAAACATCATTTTCAGTTTACAGTATAATGAACCAAAGGTCAATGTAATTATCATGAAGTGAAGAGTTTGAAAGTCTTTACTCCTACAGCCCTGCTCTTACTTCTGTCATAAGTTAACTTTGAAATAAATATTTAAAAGAACTACTAAAATTATAAATAATAACAGATCTTATTAAGAACACGTTATTCACTTTCTCTGGGTATACATATCAAGTTAAAGTTTTTAAACATCAGATAAACCAATTTACATATTATGCCTTTTGACAGTAATTTTACCACTAGTGTGGACTTGGATTGCCACTGTTTTGTGTATGTTGTCCATATTGTATATTTGGCATAGTTTAATTCCTCTATTCAGAACAAATTTATTTTGGGGCTTCCATTGGTTGTGTATGTTACCCCTTGTTACTCAATTCTCCATCTTACAAACATTTTTCTTTTTGCTATAACATATTACACGTCAAGAAACAAGTTTAGTGTGTCATGTGGGCAAAACAACCTGCAGGGTACTGTGCTTTATTAACAAGAGTGATAGTTTAGCAGTTTTTACACTTTTAGTTACTTGGACTGTGGTAATTCAAGCTGTCACACATTTTCAGTGAATGTAGCGTAAATAGACTCTTACTTCCAATATCAGCAATCCATTAAAAATACACAAGGTATACAAATTCAAATTTTGTTTGAATTTCTTTTTTTTTATCTCACTGAATGTATAAAAACTTTCACAGAAAAACATACTTTTATGTCTATATTTGTCTAAATATAGGCTTCTGTGCAAAGTTATTCAACAAAAAGTGCTCCTTTTTGATCAAAATTAGTTCTGTAAAATGTTATTCTGTTTAACTAACAGGGTCACAGCCTTGGAGATAATGTTGGCCAGTAAATCATGTCACTTTCTTACTTTCTGTGGCTTGTTGGTGTAGCCATTATATTGAATCAAAAACACCTTAAGTGTAAAAAAGAAAGTGAAGTCCAAAAAGGATTGAGTGCGTGATTTAGATGAATGTAATCAAATTTTTAGCTACTCTATGTAGTAATAATAAGGATTGTTCATTCATTAGTTAACTAGGCTGAATTTTTTGTTCAACTTGTGGCATGGTGGTGAGTAAAACAATGTGTGTAACTATCAGTATGAACACCAATTTTGATTTCATTTCTTTAGATTACATAGTCAATCTCCATTTTTGGCTGCATCTTTTTTCACATCTATGGTGTTCTTGATTAGATCTTCGTATCAAGAGTTCTTTTAATTAAACTAAGCTTGTGAAGCAGTTTAGTAACTCATGTTTTGTTCACACACTGGCTTACCAATGCAATTCTTGTAAAATTATCTGCTACACTTTGAGGCCTTGTACAAATTTTAACTAACTTTTCTAAATACAAATATTCTATTATGTACCTGTACAGCAGTTCCAAAAACTAGAAACTTTTCTCTGTCACAATGAGAAGTATTAGATACATACGAGGGCTGTTCAAAAAAATACGCGGACTGACGTCATAAAACAAAATGTACTTTATTTAGAAGTTACAGGTCTGGGACCCCTTCAAAGTACTCTCCTCCCCAATGCACACACTTATCCCAGTGGTGTTTCCACTTGTTGAAACAATCCTGGTACGCTTCTTTTGTAATGTCCTCCAGCTCCTTCGTTGCATTTGCCTTAATCTCGGGAATCGTCTCAAATCTTCTTCCTTTCAAGGGTCTTTTGAGTTTGGGGAACAAGAAAAAATCAAAAGGAGCAAGGTCAGTTGAGTAGGGGTGTGGGGAAGAACAGTGATTGAGTGTTTGACCAAAAACTCACGAGTTCTGAGGCACAAATTTTGCAGCAATGCAGTGCATCTTCAACTTTTCGGTCAGAATCTCGTAACAAGATCCAACTGATATCCCACACTTATCAGCAAGCTCCCTGACAGTCAGTTGTCGATTTGCCCGCACCAAGGTGTTGATTTTGTCGACAGTTAACGTGGAAGGACGTCCAGGACACTTATCATCTTGAATGGACTGTCAGCCATCCTTAAAAGTTCATGTTGTATGCTTTATAGTAACATCACCGTAAGGCGTGTTAAGCATAGCAAAAGTTTTAGTCGCAGATTTTCCAAGTTTAACACAAAATTTCACAGCAAGTCGTTGCTCCTTCAGGTCATTCATTCTGAAATCCGCCAAATGAAAAAATTGCATTTCACTTAAAACCGCGTAGCTAATACACAAATGAAGATGTCTGCAATCAGGAAATGGCATTGTAATCAGCTGATCTGTGTGAGCATAGCGACACCAAGCGGATTCCCCTGGAACCAACTGGAGCCGCGCAATTCAAACAGTCCGCATATTTTTTTAACAGACCTTGTATATCAGTAAGCAAACCTTTTTTTACTTAAATTATTTTATATTTTAAATATGGAAACTTGTAAAATACTTACTCTGTAATATTGTGCAGGGGTTTCTAAATCATGAAACATTTTCTGTACATTCAGTGTTTTTTATTACATTATGACCATAGTGATTCAAGATATATTTTACTGTTTGACTGCTTTCGAAAGAAATGTACAGACTATTGAAAAAAACTATGCTAATTTTGTCTCAGCTAACAAAACCTATACCCTTTGTATAAACTGTTAGATAATACAGATTTTTGTGGCAATATTTTTGATACACTGCTGGGTTAAGTTAAAAAATAAATGTTTTTTTCTTTTTTTTTGCTTTCTTACTTGAAATAATGTATTGTTTGTAATTAACTTCCTGTAAAGTTATTTATTTACTCTTAGAATTGGATGATCATTATCAAATTCCAAATATGGGAGACAAAAAGGAATCATCTCGTGTAAAAGAAGCCAATCAACAGCGTGTGTTGGATAAAGCAGCTAGGAAACGTCGCCAACGTAAGGCTCTGGATGCCCTTGAGCAAGACAATTTTCATGACGACCCCCATGCTAATCTTGTGATGCACAAGAAAGCACCAAAATTTGAGGAAACCTTAGAGTCAAAAAAACGAAATAGGAGACTAAAAAGTGAACCATTCAAACAAAGGTTTCGTAAGAATTTCACCGTTCTCTTAGAAGAAGAACAGTTAAACTCTTCAGATCCTCCCAATTACCTAAGTGCCTGTGTTCCTCCATCAAAATTTCCTGAACATCACTTTTGTTCAGTGTGTGGCTTTCCTTCCAGTTACACATGTATTCCCTGTGGTGCTAGATATTGTTCTGTCAAATGTCTTGGAACTCACAGGGATACTAGGTGTTTGAAATGGACTGCTTAAAACTCTCAGTGTGCAGGAATACTAAATATTTGAAATGGACTATTCATGCTCAGAACTGCAGAAGTGCTTGTAATTTTGCTTTAGTAAGGCTTCTTTTGTACTTGTTTAAACATTATTTGAATTTTGTGTTTTCTAATGTAAAATAGCAATATATATGTATATTTGTAGGTACTGTTTGTAATTTGTGACACTCTTAATTTCATAAAATATTTTTACTAGTGATAAATTGTATTGTACCTTCATTAGAATACAAGCACATTTGGATTGCTATTTAAATACAGGTTGTTTTCAGTGTAAAAGATATTAAAACCTTCATAAAAAAAAGTGAATTTGATAGTATCTTTTTATTGTTTAGTAAAAAGTCATAAATGCTTAACTGGTGTTAAAAAGGAATGTAAGAAGTAAAAATACGTTACCACCCAGTGTTTATGTACAAGTTTCTCTTTATACAGGTTTAATTTTTGTGCTATTTCTGCTTGCTCAAAATTGGTTTATAATAAAACTATTCTAATGCATTGTCAGGTCATTTAAGATTGTATTAGATCTTCTACTGAATCTATAACATTCATCATAGTTGCCTACAAAAAAATGTTAATTCTAAAGCAGAGTTATAAAAAATGTCAAGGTATTGTTACTTACCTTTCTGCTGCCCTGACTGATAATTCACCTGATCTGAAAAATACACATGATATATTGTTGTTGTTGATGTACCCCATAAAACAAAGCATTTTGACTGATCAACCATCTTCTTCAGTGGTTTTTAAAATTTAAAGAGTTATTGTTTCACCCTTGTTGAGATCTTGGTTGGTATGGCAACCATTTTTTACAGCATTTTTTGTTTGCTCTTCCAATAATTTTTCTGTTTGGCCAGTCAGGTTAATTACGCTCTCTACCATGTA
Organism: Carcinoscorpius rotundicauda; assembly: GCA_011833715.1. Taxonomy (NCBI): domain Eukaryota; kingdom Metazoa; phylum Arthropoda; class Merostomata; order Xiphosura; family Limulidae; genus Carcinoscorpius; species Carcinoscorpius rotundicauda. The sequence goes on along the minus strand of CM022406.1, from coordinate 47,131,159 downwards.
TTGTTTTTAGGTTCTTTTAACCTTATTTGTAATGATCGGGAAGTTTCTCTCTAATATGATTCAAAAGGGCTGTTACACAAACTTTTGTACACAACCTGCACATTAATCTGGTAGAATTATTTCTAAATGTACTAATACACTGTGTAAAGTTTATGGATTTTTTACATTCACTTTATTGAGGAATTTTATATGGCACTGGATAAGTTTACTGCTCATAACATGCAAGATAATTTTGTTTGTGATAGCCACCTAACAATTTCAGTAACTTAATTTGTTGAGTGTTTTGGTCTTGTTCATATGTTTTTTAAGAAATCACTGAATTTGTTGAATTTTTCATTGGATGTAAAATATATACAATTACTTTTATGGTTCAGCTTATGATTTTCTGTCATTTTGTTCACAGAAATCAATTTTCTATTTCAAAGCTTATTTCCTTTAGTGTGGCATGTACACCATCTGTTTATGTTTCATCACAGTTTCCAATTTCTTGTATATCTAAATGTCATAACATTTATCTCGAGAATGCCTGTGCCTTCAGGTAAATATTGTGGAGATTGTTCTGTACTCACTGTCTGGATGATGATTTGTAAGTAGTTTGCAAGGTTATTGAAGTTTTTACAATGTCAATGAAAGACTTTCCTTGTGGACATATGAAGTATGAAATTTTGTTGCTCTAAATGTGTGTGGTATTTCATTATAATAATATTTTGTACAAAACTCTTGTGTATCTGAAAATCTGAAGCTCAAGAAAGTTATGCAAAGAATAAACCAATCTTAAATAGCAAAGGTAAACAAATGGACAAGATATTTCTTTGATTATTTTATGCAAATAACTCCAGCAGATCTTTTTTCACTGTTTCTCCATATTTGTAAGGATAAGAACAACTCTGGTGAAAAACAAAAATGTATTTATACTTAATATTTAATCCGAAAGCTTAACCAATAACTTTTCATTGCTTATGCATAAGGATTAAAACATATATGAACTTGATTAATCTCATGCACAAAACTGTATCGACATTTAGCAAATATATCATACTAAACCTGAATAAATGTATTCCACACTAATTATAGAAGGTTGAAATTAATAGCTGTTTTAACTACATCAATATCATTATTAATTCTGTTTATAAGCCTTAGGTGAAAGATGGTCTAGACCTGAATTGAAACAAATATTCATTTCTTAATGACAAGAAACCCACGTGAAATAAAAATGTATCTTAGAACAGCTAAAATGGATATTAACACTTTTATTGCTAGGTAGAGAACAACGTTTCAACCTTTCTAGGTCATCTTCAAATTGAGAAAGAAGATTACCTATGAAAGTTGAAACATTGTTCTTTCCTTATCAATAAAGGGGTAATTCCATGTCAAATCATCCAGGTGGCTGCAGGTGACCCAACAGAATGTCTTGAAAAAATTTAATGTGCTCATCTACCCATAAAATGAAAAATTACCAAAGATTAGATCAATATCTTTAACAGTTTCTGATTTACAGCCCTGTAAAATTTAATTTTGTTTTATTTTTGGCAAATTCATTTTTGAGCAACTTTGGCTGCTTAAAGCTGCAAGAGTAATGGTGGTAGGAAGTTGAAATTTGCTACACTGACTGAATTAATTACAGAATTCAAAAATGGTCTCAAACCAAGTTTATCTCTCTTAGGATCTGCACAGTGAGACTGTAAAATCACCTGAAAACTCAAAATCATAAAAAACATTGGTTTATGTAATAAGTCATAGCTGTAAGACTTAATATGATACAAAGCTGAATTTTGTTTTCTACTTTCCTGTGACGTATCAGTTGATAAATCAGCAGTTGTTGTAATTAGTAGTCCTAGATCTCCTGTAAAAAAAATGTAGCTGCATCAACTTTTCATGATTTAGCTAAAAATAGCCCTACTTCAGGTCACAGTTTGACCATGTCACCAGTTATTCAGCCTTTTCAGATTTTACCATATATTCTTACATCTCTGAATATGATCTACAAAAATAATCAGGATGGTGTTCAACCTACCTTTTGAGTTATAGTTTTTTAAAGTATCCTCTGACCATACTTTTGTTATTTAAAAAAAAAAAAAGTTCAGGTGTGTTACTGTGTGTAAATATATCCATACAATTTTGAAATAATTTATGAATCCAATTGAAATATTCTAATCAGCTTTACCATATATTCTTGCATCTCTGCACATGATCTTCAAAAAATTCAAGGTTGTGTAAAATAATAAATTATCAAATTTTAAGTGTCTCTGATATGCACCATTGGGCAAAGAACCACATTCAGGGCATTCAGGTCTTTCTTGTCAATCATGAATCAGTCCTGCAGAATTGTGTAAAGTTTGATCTACTTGAGTGCAATGAAAAACACAAAACTGTGTCAGGTATCAGGTCACATCATACTTTATAAAACTGTCAGGTATCAGGTCACATCATACTTTATAAAACTGTGTCAGGTATCAGGTCACATCATACTTTATAAAACTGTGTCAGGTATTAGGTCACATCATACTTTATAAAACTGTGTCAGGTATCAGGTCACATCATACTTTATAAAACTGTGTCAGGTATTAGGTCACATCATACTTGATAAAACTGTGTCAGGTATCAGGTCACATCATACTTTATAAAACTGTGTCAGGTATTAGGTCACATCATACTTTATAAAACTGTGTCAGGTATCAGGTCACATCATACTTTATAAAACTGTGTCAGGTATCAGGTCACATCATACTTTATAAAACTGTGTCAGGTATCAGGTCACATCATACTTATAAACTGTGTCAGGTATCAGGTCACATCATACTTTATAAAACTGTGTCAGGTATCAGGTCACATCATACTTTATAAAACTGTGTCAGGTATCAGGTCACATCATACTTTATAAAAAAACTGTGTCAGGTATCAGGTCACATCATACTTTATAAACTGTGTCAGGTATAGGTCACATCATACTTATAAAACTGTGTCAGGTATTAGGTCACATCATACTTATAAACTGTGTCAGGTATCAGGTCACATCATACTTTATAAAACTGTGTCAGGTATCAGGTCACATCATACTTATAAAACTGTGTCAGGTATTAGGTCACATCATACTTTATAAAACTGTGTCAGGTATCAGGTCACATCATACTTTATAAAACTGTGTCAGGTATCAGGTCACATCATACTTTATAAAACTGTGTCAGGTATCAGGTCACATCATACTTTATAAAACTGTGTCAGGTATCAGGTCACATCATACTTTATAAAACTGTGTCAGGTATCAGGTCACATCATACTTTATAAAACTGTGTCAGGTATCAGGTCACATCATACTTTATAAAACTGTGTCAGGTATCAGGTCACATCATACTTTATAAAACTGTGTCAGGTATCAGGTCACATCATACTTTATAAAACTGTGTCAGGTATCAGGTCACATCATACTTTATAAAACTGTGTCAGGTATCAGGTCACATCATACTTTATAAAACTGTGTCAGGTATTAGGTCACATCATACTTTATAAAACTGTGTCAGGTATCAGGTCACATCATACTTTATAAAACTGTGTCAGGTATCAGGTCACATCATACTTTATAAAACTGTGTCAGGTATCAGGTCACATCATACTTTATAAAACTGTGTCAGGTATCAGGTCACATCATACTTTATTCCCCACTCTACCAACAAACTGTATATCAGAAGACTATCAGATGATGATGTGTACACAGTTGTAACTGTTGGTAGTAGCAGGGAAAGTGATGCTGCAGCAACTCAGATAGGGTCTAATGATAACAATGACAATTATCAGCCAGGGAAATATGTGACATGTATATATGATCATGAATGGTATGTGGGAAACGTAACAGATAGATCAGATGAGCATTTCGATCTGTTGGTGCCATTTATGAGAAAATTGGGAAATGAACTGTTATCATGACTTGCAAGGTCACGTAAAGATGAAAGCTGAATTCCTTTCCAACATATTCTTTGTCTGATAAGTGCACCTACCATGCGAGACAGTAGTGCTCACCACTATGTTCTAAGTCAAAGTGATCTCAACGTAATCAAACTCAAATTTCAGAAATTTATTCATGCTGTCTGAACAAAGCAATGTTTATTTAATGTTGATAAGGCTAACTTATTGCCAAAGCAGTTTTTGAAACATTGTCACGATTATTTCAGTTTGGTGTGACTATAATCTTTGTCAGTTATCCCCTGTTGTAGCACTGTGCTTTTTGCGTCTGATTTACCTTTGTATTTATTATATTATGAATCTTAAACTCAGTCATATCTGCATAACTGTAATGAATACACAATATATTTGCATTGCCATGTGATCTAACTAGTTATGCCAATAAACTTGTTCAGAAATGAATTAATTCTTTCTTGTTTCTTACAACTTCATTATTTAACATTGTGAGAGGCTGTTAAAATATTTCAATGGGATTTATAAAATTCTGACAGGTATTTTTCAAAATTTTGTGGATATATTTACACACAGTAACACACATGAACTGAATTTTTAAAAAGTAACAAAAGTATGGTCAGAGAATACTTAAAAAAATTATAACTCAAAAGGTAGGTTGAACACCATCCTGATTATTTTTGTAGATAATATTCAGAGATGTAAGAATATATGGTAAAATCTGAAAAGGCTGAATAACTGGTGACATGGTCAAACTGTGACCTGAAGTAGGGCTATTTTTAGCTAAATCATGAAAAGTTGTTGCAAACAACTATATTTTTTTACAGATCTAACAGACTTTTAATTACAACAATTGCTGATTTATCAACTGATATGTCACAGGAAAGTAGAAAACAAAATTCAGCTTTGTATCATATTAAGTCTTACAGCTATGACTTTTCAAATAAACCAATGTTTTTTTATGATTTTGGGTTGTCAGGTGATGTTACAGTCTCACTATGCAAATCCTAAGAGAGATAAACTTGGTTTGAGACCATTTTTGAATTCTGTAATTAATTCAGTCAGTGTAGCAAATTTCAACCTCCTACCACCATTACTCTTGCAGCTTTAAGCAGCCAAAGTTGCTCAAAAATGAATTTGCCAAAAATAAAACAAAATTAAATTTTACAGGGCTGTAAATCAGAAAGTGTTAGAGATATTGATATAATCATTGGTAATTTTTCATCATATTGATAGATGTGCACATGTGAATTCTTTCAAGCCATTCTGAGGAGTCACCCGGAAAATTTCCCAAAATCTGGATGACTTGAAATGGAATGACCGAAAAGTGTTAATACCCATACCAGCCATTACTGAACTATGTCAGTTGCTAATCTTTTAGGTATCTGACCATTCTAGTTGGTTGAAAAATGATTATAATCCCTGCCAACCAAAGAAACTATATCACACCTTACCAGGTACTCTGTCATCTGACTCATAAAAAATGGCTAGGTAGTACCTTCATCTTCCTCCTGCATATCAGCTAAGCTGAGATATTCATTACTGGCCTTACCTCTTTCAGAATGATTGGGTTGTAGCTTCAACATCTGGGCTGACCAGGTTACTAAAGGTTCATCTCAATGCATGTGCACATCCCACAAAATCTGGATTTTGTTAGTCGGGATTGTTTGTTTCACTACTAGATGAGGACCAGTTCAACTAAAGCTGAGCACGCTGCAGACATATACCACTACTATATCCAAGAAAGTTCCTTCCTTGAGTGTCTGCTGTTTGCAGTTGGAAAATAACACAAGATAAACATAATTCAATAACTCGGAAAGAAAGGATTGCAAAGTTCTGGTTACATTAATCTTGCAGTCAACATACCATTCTCACTCAAATTCTTGTTATCCAAATCATGCAATTAGGAGACCAACATTACCATCTTGGACTTCCATTTCAATTACAAAGCTTCCCATATTTAATGATCACTTCTCAAAACAAACTCGATGCCTACCAAATTCTGTTGTAAACGTATCACTGCCTGTCCTCAAAAGTGTTCATTCTAGCCTATTTGGAATTAATAGGCCATAACTCAACCCTTAACCTTTTTTTTCCCACTTACTTTGGAAAGAGTTCTGCCTCACTTCCATCATGGACTTGTGTGTGGGATTAACCCTGATATGGTCATGATCCATCTCAGAATAGACAAGTCTGTTTGATGGGGAATCCATTTTGAGTCGGTTGATTCAAGAAGATCTACCCCTTTCAAGCACTGACTCCAATCCCTAGAGCTACTCGACTGAAATACTGGATGAACCGTCTCATTTACTTAAACTTTAAACTCTTGGAATTGTCATGATTGTGACTGCCTAAGCAGCTCAATCTTCCATCTTTGGGAAGATTTTAAATAACCCATTGATCTCGGATTTCTTCTATGAGGACTTCATATCTTGCCTGCTGGCCTTGTGACCTACCCTTAACTCAACTAGTGGTCTCTCCTTGCAAAGAGACCTTTGGCTGGCTCCCCGAAGAGCATTTTAATCAGAAACAGTTTGTTTAGACTTCAGGTCCTGTACTCACAGCTTCAGAGTGATAACATTTAGGTATTTTTGCAGCAATGACAAAGGCTTTAGATTTAGAAGAGGACTTTCCCTCCCTGATCCAGCCATCTTACTCAGTGACTAACTGCTTTCTTGTTACTTTTTATCCCACCACCCGCTAGTACAGCGCTAAGTCTACGGATTTACAACGCCAAAATCAGAGGTTCGATTCCCCTCGAGCAAACATGAAATCAGTTGGTACCAAAAGCTCACCTTCATTTCTGCGCTGTGATGCAGTGTGGATTTATCGATTGTTAAGCTCAATAATTGGAGGTTCTCGGATTTAAATTATCGAGGGATGTTTTCTTTCGACCAGAAACTATTAAGTTGCACGAGGAAAAGACAAGGCATATATAGATGTTAAATGACAAAACACAAGGCAAAATTCCAAATAATACAATACGAAAAGGAGCAGTTGTGTGTTTTAATCTATGAAACTAACAATAATGTTAGATATACAAGACCGTTTAATTTACACTTGATATAAGAGTTTAGATTCAGGTAGTTATAAGATGTGAATGATAAGTTTAATGTGTTTAGAGTGATAATTTATTGCATTACTGTGTTGTTGTTTTGAATTAAGTACAAAGCTACACAATGGGATATCTGTACTCTAACCACCACGAGTATCGAAAACCAGTTTTTAGCGTTAGAAGTCCGCAGACATACCGCTGAACCACTGGGTGACGAATAGCTGAAACAAAATCATATGTTGTGCAGCTCACTAGTCGGTTATTATGATATTGTTGCATCATGTTACTACAACCTCCTAAGTTTTTGATTGTTACATCATAAAATCTCGTAGTTTGTAAAAAAGTTCTAGGCCTTAATTGAGAAATAAATTTAGGCGACCAAGTTAGTGAAAGTGAAGGTGGCCAGGTGAGTTAAGTGTGCGACTCGTAATCTGAGGGTCGCGGGTTCAAATCCCCGTCGTACCAAATATGCTCGCCCTTTCAGCCGTGTTGGCATTATTTATAATGTTTCGATCAATCCCACTATTCGTTGGTCAGAGAGTAGCCCAACAGTTGGCGGTAGGTGTTGATGACTAGCTGCCTTCCCTCTAGTCTTACACTGCTAAATTAGAGACAGCTATCGCAGTTAGCACTCGTGTATCTTTGCTTGAAATTCAAAACAAACCATATAACTACGATAACGAATTTTTGTTTATATGTATGACTTGGCCTGGCATGGCCGAGCGCGTTAAGGCGTGCACTCGTAATCCGAGGGTCGCGGGTTCGCGCCCGCGTCGCGCTAAACATGCTCGCCCTCCCATCCGTGGGGGTGTATAATGTGACGGTCAATCCCACTATTCGTTAGTAAAAGAGTAGCCCAAGAGTTGGCGGTGGGTGGTGATGACTAGCTGCCTTCCCTCTAGTCTTACACTGCAAAATTAGGGACGGCTAGCACAGATAGCCCTCGAGTAGCTTTGTGCGAAATTCCAAAACAAACAAACAAATGTTTGACTTTTTTTAAATACATTATTTCAAAACAAGTTGCGGCCCGGCATGGCCAATTAGTTAGGGTGCATTACTCGTAACCTGAGAGTCACCAGTTCAAATCCCCGTCATATCAAACATGCTTTCCCTTTCAGTCGTGGGGGCTTTATTGTGTAATGGTCAATCCCAATTGGCGGTAAATGGTGATGACAAGCTGTCTTCCCTCTAATCTCGAAAGTAAAAGTTGTTGGCTTTTTGTACTAAACTATGTTTACTCACTGCCAACATAAATTAAGGGCAAGAACTTCAACAAAACGTGAGAACGAAAGTTTGATATTAAAATTAAAGAACACACATCATTCACTATTTGAGCTCAAAGAGCTTTTGGGGAAAACAAAAATAGGAAGATATAAAAAATATAAATACATTTCTGTGTGAGCATTTTTAAAGCTTTCACGAAAATTGAACAAAGAATATCTGCAGAAACCAACATAGCGTCTGCTGAAGATTTATGAAATTGAAAAACATAAAAAGCTGATATTTTGAATGAAGACGGTCTTAGATATTAAAATAAATTTTAGCCACAAAATACCACAATCTCCACTTGTTATTTTGAGCAGATAATAGGTCGTATGTTGGCAAAACATGTGTCTCTATGCAACTATTATCTGACTTTTTCGAGAAGGATCGCCAAGTTTGCTCCTCTGTCTAACTAATATAACAAGGGCTGTGTTCAAAGATTTGTTCGCTAGCTAGGAATTCTAAACATTTGAAGTTTTTCAGGTGATATTCAAGTCGTGTTCACGTTTTTCTCTTGTTAATAGTACATTTAACAATGTTTGAATAGTAATTGCATACAAAATGTCACTCACATGGAATTTTGTTTTGTATAATGCTTATATAATACAAAACTGTAGCAGTAAATATATATATATACATATATACTCATTTGTGCAAATTAATTGAAACAAGACCAAAAATAACGGCTTTTTTAATTTTTTCGTTTTATTTCTTATAATCCAAAAATTACTCACAAATTAATACATGATATGACCACTTTATTTTTCAGAAGATCATTAATCCACTTTGGCATCGAGTCCACGTTGACTGCAATCTTTACTAATTTCTGGATCGCGGTACCATACCTCAATCATGGCTTCAATTAGCTTATCTTTTGGAGTACAATCTTTTCCCAAAAGTTTTTCTTTACAAAGATTTTCAATAGGATTTAAGTTCAGAGAGTTTCCAGACCAGTCCAGCACCTTTGTTCACATTGTAGTTATAAAATTCTTCACAAATTTCGATGTGTGGTACGGAGCAAGATCTTGCTGAAAAATGCCAGATCCATCTGGAAATCTCTTTTTCAATTCTGGAATGATTCTTCTATGCAAAACTTCGCATCATACCTTTTATGATATGTAAGCCTCCTATGCCATTGTAGCTGGAAAAGCACCAAATCATCTTCTTCAACTGATGTTTTACAAACTGATTGATGTAAAATTCTCGAAGTTTCTCACCTGAAGATCTGCAAACATGCAGACTCTTTGACCCTTTAAAAAGAAATGAGTCTCGTCACTGAATAACATATTCCTCCATTGTTTTTGCATCCAGTTCTTGTACCTCTGACACCATTGTGACCGTTTTTCTTCATTGAGTTGGTAAGAAGTTGTTTTTTGACTAGTCTCCTTGTCCTTCTAACGCAATTTCGAATGACGTAATATTCCTCAAATTTTCATCATATATATATATATATACACACACATATACACACTACTAAAACATTATACGTAGAAACTCATCATGGTGAAACGCAGAAGTTGTATTTTGTGGTTGATTTTCTTGATTATAATGTACTGAATGGTTAATTTATGTTACGTATGATAAATGTTTAAGGTGCAATAAGTGTGAAACATAAAATTAATTCTAACATTGATCATTTCGATATTGGAACTTTCAGACTCCTTTAATTAATAATGTCTTTTTTTAATATCACTTATAATAACATTCTTTATTGTAACAGTTTGTTACTTAGAGATTCATATACTTTCAAGTCGAACTGTTTTTGTTACTCTGTTCTCTTTTCCTGTTTATTAATCATTAGTTCCCGGTGAGACAGTTAAAATTTAGAGTTGGATAAAGCTATGAATCCAGCAGACAGCCCAATGTGGCTTTACTCTAAAACAAACAATGTATTATTACTTTTGTTAGGTATGTTTAAGAACTTTATTTTAAAAAGGTTGTGTATGTTAACCTTAGTGAAACAGTAACAGTTAAATAAAGATTTGTCTAGCTTAACCCAAACGTAGTCCTATCAATTGACCGCAATTGGGTTCTCTTGCAATACAAGATTTCGAACTGTATGCCCAAGAGTATCACAGGTAACATCAAATATGTGTACATACAGGGATGTATTAACGCATAGGCACGCGAGGCACGTGCCTGGGGCGGCAAATTTTGACCAAAGAAAAAGAATGGACACCATTTTAAAATGTAGTCCCTGGTTATTAATTCCCCCTGCCATTTATGCCGCCCCAATAACCTCTTGAATCTGGACCCCCCACACACACACTCACTATTCCACCACACCGTTGGGTCGGTCGCTTCAAGTTTAAAAGATTTCTAACCTTCCCTCCCTGAGTCCCACCTAATACGCCCCCAGTGGCTTAGCGGTATGTCTGCGGACTTACACGCTAAAATCCGAGTTTCGATACCCGTGGTGGGTAGAGCACAGATAGCCCATTGTGCAGCTTTGTGCTTAATTCTAAACAACAACAACCCACCTAATTCGCCTCGCCCCCCACACACATCATCAACCCATCCGCCCTCACCTCAGTTATTTATTTGTGTTTTTCAAAACCCCCAACATGTTTTTTACTCATGTTGACACACCAAACAATGAATTACCTGCTACTCAGTGTGCTACGCCTACACAAAAAATATTTTATCGTGGCCTAATAACGTATTTTGTTTTGTGAAATTGCGTATACGAAAATTCGGATTTTCGGTTGCTTCAGGCTATTATCTGGAAAAATATATTTTGAAATATTCTTCCTCATCATTCACAGTTTAGCTTATTTGATTATTTTTAATTGATTGATTGAATATGCGCTTGTCTAGATTCCAATGTTGTCCTTACAGAATAGTTCCTTCAAATTCCCTAGTAATTATAGGCATTTGTTAGAATAAAGAAGGGGTAGTGGCAGACTCCAGAATACCAGAACAGAAAGGCGCACAGTCACTGGAGCAGGTGAGCGTCGGCGGAATCGGCTGCGGGTGTCACGCATAATCGTTTTTGCAGGCCGCCGACCGCGCTCTATCAATGAAGTTGACTCCCAGGGGACGCGATTGTACCGCGCGGGTTCTGGATAGTTTTAGGCGATACAGGTATTTGTTACTGGTAGTATAGAATTTGAAATAGTAAAGTGTGTTAGAATTTATAATTTGATTGTCAATAGCCCAGCACCCGTTAACATGGATACATCGGCAGTAATATAAATCAGTAGTGCAGAAGCTCCCCTTTTTCGTGTATATTTTGTTATGGACTTATGGTTGCAAGTCGATAATTGTTTTACCAACTACCATAAAACCCATTATCTGCCGGACGAATATATGGTTCACCAACATTTTTACAATATAATCGACAATATAGATAATAATGTGGTAAGCGATATTGGTGTCAAAATGTAGAGTTCGTTATGCTTTTACTTATTCCTCCGTCACCCAATATCTTACTGCAAGTTATATCGTGTTGTCAGTGTCCAAACCTCCACAAGAAGCACAATTCTTGTGAGGGCGAGGGTCACTGGGGGTCAAACAGCTCACGGATTTCTGTGAGGTTCGCGCGGCTGCCATAAATAGCTCGATCCCACGAAAATGACTCAGATCCTGATGATCTGAGATGTGAAAGTAACAAATTCACTGTCAATACTCAATATACGATCAGTGGATTCTAGTGATATCGTCATGAGTAACATACGCCGAAAATTGAGTGGAGCAGCTTATAGGAAGATAGCAAAGTTAAAAAATGAAAACACACGTGATGTTTTGGATAAGACACCGACGATGGAGGCCTTTTTTGCTAATAAAGGCAAGAACAGCCTACTAGCGATGATGTTCAAACCAACAGCGATGGAGGGAATACACATGACGGGCCTAGCAGTAGCAGTTTTGAACAATCTGAACTACCCGAACATATCGAACTGCAGCTTGAACAAGTGACGTCATCAGCAGCAGGCCTAGTAAGATCTGCCGGTTGCGTGCCTGAAACGTCAATGGTTCCAGCAAGTTTTTCAGACAAAGTAAGTTCAGATCCAGCAGAGTGGATAACAGATGATTACACAAAAGATTATATTGCCACACATGCCATCCTTCAAAACGATGACTCGGATTTTAGGAACTCTGTGAAAAAGGACGGGGAGAAAATCAGATCTGTTACCAAAGGCATGTTTGAAAGAAAACTGCAAAATGGCGAAAAAAGTAAGCGGACATATTTGGTTTATTCAGATAGCAAAGGTAGACTGTTTTGTGCTCCTTGTCGTTTATTTGATTTTAGAAAAAAATCCAAACTGGCTGACGAAGGCTTTGATGACTGGAAAAATGCTACTGTCCGGCTGAATGAGCATGAAAACTCTCCTGAGCATCGGTCTTCAGTTTTATCTCTAGTAGCAAGGGGCAACATGTTCGGACGTGTAGATCTCCAGATGGCCATACAGCTGCACGACGAAATCAAATACTGGAGAAATGTACTCACTCGTGTGGTAGCTGTAGCGAAAAGATTGGCTTCACGTGGGCTTCCGTTCAGAGGTCGGGATGATAAGTTTGGCTCAGTACACAACGGTAACTTTATGATGTCGTTAGAACTAGTTGCGGAGTTTGACCCCTTCCTCGCTGATCACATTCACCGATATGGCAATGCTGGCAAGGGATCCACGTCTTACCTGTCTTTCAGTACTTGCGACGAATTTATCCAGCTTATGTCAGACCTTGTTCTAAAGAACATTTTAAAGGACGTCAAAATTGCCAAATATTTCTCAATCAGCGTGGACTCGACGCCAGATATATCCCATGTTGACCAGTTGGCATTCATCATCAGGTACGTGAACAGTGATGGTTCATCTATGGAACGTTTCCTGACTTTTATACCCAATCCGGGCCACAAAGCTGAACAGCTGGCAGAAGTTGTACTTAGCCTGCTTTAGTCATATGAGCTTGACATTTCTGAATGTCGTGGACAGTCTTACGACAACGCCAGCAACATGTCTGGTCAGTACAGTGATCTCCAGGCTCGTATCATGGAGAAAAATCCTTTAGCTGTGTATATCCCATGTTCAGCACATTCATTAAATCTTGTAGGAACGTGTGCTGCTGAATGTTGCAGAGAAGCATGTTCATTCTTCAAACTCTTACAAAGTCTCTATGTTTTCTTCAGTGCTTCAACCCATCGTTGGAAAATTCTACAAAAACACCTGTTCGCAAATAAAGAAAGTCTCTCTTTGAAGAAACTCAGTGACACTCGGTGGTCCGCTCGTGAAGATGCTTGTCAAAGCCTCAACAGAAACTGGCAACAAGTGTTTGATGCCCTCACCACCATGGAGGGAAATGCTATGGAAAAACCAGCCGCTAGGAATGAGGCCGCTGGACTTCTTTCCAAATTAGGAACGCTAGAAACAGCTATTTTGTCCACAGTTTGGGGAACAATACTGGAAAGATTCAATGCTGCCAGTAAAAAGTTGCAAAGTGCTGATATGGACATCGGACTTGTAGTCGAGCTTTATGCTTCCTTGCTGCATTTTGTGAAAGATTCAAGAGAACTGTTCGATCATTTTGAAGAAAAGGCGATGTTGAAGTCCAGCACGAAAACGTACGAAATTAAGCGAAAAAGGAAGCAAAAATTTTCAGATGGTGACACCCAGGCAGTGGAAGAAGGCAGAGAGGCATTTAGAGTAAATGTTTTCAATGTGATCATTGACAGACTTTGCTCAGAACTACAGCGAAGACAAACCGCTTATGTAGAAATCCACGCAAGGTTTGGATATTTGTTCAAGATAACAAATCTTGAACCCACTGATGTCATCAGTCAAGCTGGAACACTGTTGAAACTCTACCCCAATGATTTGGAAGTGAGCTTCGTAGATGAATGTCTACATTTCCGCGCACATCTTGTGAGTATGAAAGTGCAAAATGATTATTCTTCTGCGTTAGCAGTATACAGAAATCTGCGAGATAAATGACTTCAAACTGTATATCCAAACCTGGATATTGCTATGCGCATGTTTATGTGCATTCCAGCAACTAATTGTACATCAGAGAGATCTTTCTCGGCTCTCAAACGTGTGAAAAATTACTTGAGTTCAAGAATGGCAGAAGATAAACTAAATGCCCTGTCACTCCTCGCCATTGAATGTTTTTTTGTTTGTTTGTTTTTGGAATTTCGCACAAAGCTACTCGAGGGCTATCTGTGCTAGCCGTCCCTAATTTAGCAGTGTAAGACTAGAGGGAAGGCAGCTAGTCATCACCACCCACCGCCAACTCTTGGGCTACTCTTTTACCAACGAATAGTGGGATTGATCGTCACATTATACACCCCCACGGCTGGGAGGGCGAGCATGTTTAGTGCGACGTGGGCGCGAACTCGCGACCCTCGGATTACGAGCGCACGCCTTAACGCGCTCGGCCATGCCAGGCTCCTCGCCATTGAAAGTGATATTGTTTGTAGAATAAATTATTACGATGCAATAAACATGTTTTCGGAACAGAAGGCCAGGAGAAAGACTGTATATTCAGCCGCAGAATAATATTTAGAGATAATTGATTTTGATGTTTCATTTTTTATTGTGTTGGAAAATAAACGTTGTGTTGATTTTGAATGATAACAACTGTGTTTGTCTGTTGTTGTGATGGTGATGCTTGGTGCAAGTTGTGGCACGGAGGGGGGGGGGCGGGAAAAGTATCAACCTAACCTTGTGCTTAGGGGCGCCGAAATCCTAAATACGTCTCTGTGTACATACACAGTATTATGTAAATACCTGGAAGAGACTGTACCATAACTGTTTATGTCTGGAAAAATAAAATATTATTCATTTGATTTTGTAAGCATCATTTTGCAATTGATGATGCAAATTAATATATTGAGAAAAAATAAAGCATGTAGAGGGATGAACGGAAACTGAAAGTGAAGTCATGGTTGGAAGTTGAGTGCGCTTAGAGGATTGCGCACTGTTAAATAATCTAGAAACGTTGGTGGGTAATTTACGCCATTTGTGACTGTTACATTTCGGAGCGTTGGAGATTGTGGTATTGTAGGATTTAAGTAAGCCTGTTTTGTTTGTGATTGTGGATATTTTTGTGAAAGAAAACAAAAGCACGTCGAAAATGTCTGCAAACAATATCAAAATGTCGACGACAGATCGAGTCATAAAAAGTATGTTATACTCATAAACTAATCTTTTAACTTCACTTTTAATTTCAATTAAATGTGTATGTCATGATAAGAGTGTTGAGTTTAAATTTAACTTTCGAGTTCTGTTGCATAGCTTTGTTTATAAGTGTTTAAGTCTTCTGTTTTACTCGGTCAGCGTAGACTCCATAGATTTTCATCATATCTTTATCACATTTGCCGTGAAGATACAGCCATACTCGTTGACCATGGCCTACCAAATTTGATATATATAATTTTTGTCATTACCTTTGGATATTCTAAGTTGAAGTCTGAAATAATGGCAAAACTAATTTAAAAACATCATTATTAACTATTAAGCAACATATTTATACTGTGAATAGGAAGAATTGTTATTAAATGAAGTACTTTTTTCTACATTATAATTCATATAACAGAGTACATTACATATTGATCTGACTGGTCTAGATTAGCAGTCACGACTAACAAGCTAACACATTTTAATTATTAGTGATCTGTGAGTCAATATGTGTTTAACAAGTACATTAATTAATAAAGTTAAACATTTACATATTCACATATCAGATGTTATTAGTGTGTCATAATTAGGTTTGGAATTAAATACCTAAATAAATGTCATTATAAATTATACTTTACATTATAAGTCACGTGTTTTTGAACTTGAAATAATGAGTCTGAATACACATTTTTAATGTGACCTATCATCTAACCCAAATATTGTGCAACCTTGTTGCATAGATGCAGAACATAGAAATAGAAGAAATACTTGTTTTAGGCTAGTAACTTACATAAATCAATAAGTAATTGAATGTTACTTGGACTGTTCAACATTTTAAAATGTTTATTTTTATTGTAAGCTTTGGGTTTACTTAGCAAAGATTTTAATTTGAAACTGCATGTTGAGCATTATACGGGATGGCCCGTAAGTCCCTATCCATCCATATATCTTATTTTTCCAGTGTATCTGTGTGGTATCACCAGTATTCTTGTGCTCACGTACTTGTCACAATATGCTCTTCAAGTGTAAATGGGCTTACATCAGCCTATTTCTCTGAAAAAAAAGAAACATTTATAATAGATGCATAATTGAATATAACATAATAACATATGGATGGGTAGGGACTTATGGGCCACCCTGTAGTTTCATTCTTTCGTGGAATAGGGTAACTTTAGTAATTAAACAGTAATGTAGATAACAAATGACATTTATTATGACCTGACTACAATGGTTACATTTGGGGAGATGAACCTGACAGAACACTAACTCTAGAAAAGCTAAACGTTTGTATGAAATTATTGTGAACTGTTTCACAAAGTTGTCAGCAAAACAATTCACTTGCTTTTAAATGTTAATTTAGGATAATGGTAAGTTGGGAATTTTATATGCAAAAACGGCTCATTTGGATTGAGAAAATATTTTAAATAGAAGAACGAACAACGTTTCAATCTTTTTCGGTCATCGTCAGGTTCACGATGTTCAGTATAGAATACAGGAGGTAAATATGAATGACAATTATAAACAATGTTGAAAGTGACCCCAATTGGCATCAATACAGACTTGGATCCTTCTTATTTTGTTTCTAAACACCACTATCAATTGCTGGCTTGAAATAGACTGAATAAAATATGATTACAAAACTGCACACTTTCAGAACACCTTGTATAATTTTAGCGAGTCACATGGTATGTCTAATGCAGTGCTGTTAGAAATTTCATGTTTGTAATGTCAAACTACTAAGATTATAATTTTGTACAAATTAGGAACTCAAATGACAAATGTTGACAATCTAGAATGTAAAATAAGAACCTTGTATCTTTTTTATTTTCCTGAGATATTTTACTGAATCAGACACTGTGGTCCTTTTTCAACTCTTTCCATTTTTTGAAATGGTCCCTGATATACAAATACTCCATTATATGAGATGTGAATAACCAGTTGACAGCTTAGAATGTCCCCGTAATGGTTTTTCTTCACAATTTTAATGTGTGAAAAAGATTCCATCTTCTTTCGACCCAAGTTTTAAAGGAGGGAGGTTGTGTATGCTCCAAGTTTCATATTTTATAAAATATTAAAAGAAACTTTAATTAATTAGCTAAATAATTTACAGTGGAATTTTGTAGTATCAGTGTAGCCATTTATGATTTTTTTTGGTTGTTCAATTTTATATAAATATATAAAACCTTAACAAAAATTGGTATCCTCCATGTGAAAAATTTTAAAAGGCTTAGCAGCCTAGGGTTAGCAACAACTGAGTACAAAGATGTAGCAATCAGAGATAGTTGTTTCCTTCACTTCTTGATTCATTGTTCTATATTTTAAGAAAAATAAGTTTAATAATTAATTTCTAAATAGTAATAGTCTGTATACATGTTAGTATAATGTATAATTATTTAAAAGTTGTGACTGTATTACAAAAACTAGTTTTAACAAAGCCAATACAGAGAAGACTAAATGTCAGTTTTGTATTTTTGAATGCATGACCTAAATGCACATGCACTGTGTCAATAGAAGCTATGTAATGGCAGGTAGACATTACTTAAATGTCAATATATTTTTAAAATTAAAAATGTAAATATGTAGCATTATGAGACTTAAGCTGCTTAGGCTAAATATTTGTATTTTTGCATTATAATGTGTAGTCATTTTAGCATAGATAGAGCATAATTTATATTTGTTTTCTAATTTTTTTATGATGGTTACAAGGTTGGTCAAGTGACAGACCCCATATAGTTAGAATATAGAAAACAACATAAAATGTAAAGTTTTACTGAAAACAAGTATTTGAAATGTATTTATGAAGTTCTCTAGACTACACAAATAATTTTAGATTTTTGAAATGAATAGTTTTTTAATCCTAACATGGAATCAATTTGCACTCAGACTAGTAATGAAACAGACTCTAATTTAAAAAAAAACACAACAGATCTTTTATCTTATCAAGTTATAATGCAAATATTTAATGTGTGTAAATGTGTAGACGAACTTGTGTATGTTATACCGAGCCTGTTGTAAAGGGTTAATTGATGCTTATAGGTAAAAATTAGTTACCAATAATACAGGTTATACAAATGAAATAGGGAAACTGTAAGATGGAAACATAAAAATTATTTTGTACTCAGATTAATTATTTGAAGGTTTTATAAATACAGCCATACATCTTTAGTGAAAATACTTTAATAGAAACCTTGTATAACAGAATTGTAATGTTTACTAAATCTTATTAAGGTTGGAGAAGGTTCACCTGGCATATTCAAATTTTTTGAATGTGTAGTTTCATAATTACAGGATGGTTACAAAGTGAGTCAGATATACTGAACTGAAATAGTTAATAGTCATTTACTTAAGTTTATTACTGTATGTTTAGATGTTTTTGTAGCAGTTAAGAGCATTATTTTTACATCAGATGATTGAGTGTATTAGAATGTTTGAAAAATAATGGCAGATTTTAAATTTTAACTTTAATAAATAAAAAAATTCAGAAGCAACTGTGGTAATCAAAATAGAAACCAAAAGAATTTACACACTTTTGCTAGCAGGAAACTATTATTTATGCCATGACGATAAAACTTTGACGTCCTGGAATTAAAATAATATTTAAAGTCATTTTCTGTTGTAGCTCTGTTGTTTAATCTTTTGCCTTATAAGAAGTTCTTCAAATGCTTGAAAAATTCTGAAGAGTCAGGAGGATAAGGCAGTGTTTAACAGCCCAATGATTTGGTCTTCTGGAATGTCACTTGAGCAATGTGTGGCCGAGCATTATCATGCAGCAAGATCGGTGTTCTTCGATAGCCTGGTGCTGCCATTTTCTTCATGCAACTTTCTGTGTATTTCTTTCAATTTGTGACAGAAAACCTCTGTTGATATCTGTTTATGATGCATTATAACCAATAATAATTATAATCATGCAAAAAATGATGCACAGTTATTTTTTTTATCATTAATTGTACGTGTCTGAAATATTAGAAATAAAGTTTTAGAAACAAATAAAATTACTAATGAAAATAAGAAAGCTTTGGTTTTTCAGTGATATATATGAAGTCATAAAAACAAACCCACCAGTTTCTTATCCATATAAATGACAGAAATTTGATATAAAAATCTGCCATTATTTTTCCAACCTAATTAGTATCTTAACATGAAATTCATAATTTTTTAAGCATTCTTGTTTGTATGAGGTTTGAATAGTTAAGATATGTGTTGTCTGTTTTTGTAGTTATCTTCACATAGAGAGTTTTAATTTGGTTCTTTTCTGGCATGTCACTCTTTATTTAAGTTTTTCTCTGATGCTGATATCAGATGATAATTTTGCTACCATATGAAGTCCTTGAAACTCCTCTTGAAGTTGGAGCTTATTATCAGTAAAAACTAGTGGATAATTAAAACTGTATCGGAAACTAGTGTGTAATTAAAACTGTATCGGAAACTAGTGTGTAATTAAAACTGTATCGGAAACTAGTGGATAATTAAAACTGTATCGGAAACTAGCCATAACTACCATAGACAATCCTGGTTCTGCCTGCCAAAATAAAGTGCTTCAAAAGCTTAAGGGAGTCAGGTTCAGGTTTTATATCAAAAATACAAACTGTACAAGTATTAGCTGTTCACAGAGCAAAGCTAAAATTATTGTATTTCGGGTTCAAAAATAAAGGTACCATTTGTATGTTGTCACTCATTGTTCTTATGTTTGTATGCTTATAACAACAGTTACTGTTCATATGTTTGTATACTTGTAACAACAGTTACTGTTCTAGGCTCCTTAGTTAATTAGTTCTTGCAAATTTCTCTCCAATTCTCATTCATTTGGAAAATTAAAATTATTCAGTTGCAAAGTTTATTTTGAAACTTTTACCAACCAGTTGTAGAGTACATGTTACATATTAGTAAATATTAAGTAATGTCATGAAATTACTGTATTGTTATTTTTATGGAAATGTGAGTAGTTGTGTTTTAGTTTCTTATACTCTATCAGCTTAATTTTTGGAATTTTATACATGTGCTGTTATGTTTTTAAATCAGTATGAATTAGTGTTTTTAGTATTTACATCAAATCGTCTATCTTCTGTCACCTCTCACATAAATATTTTGTTGCTACAGGTGTACCATTTCCACCTAGTCATAAACTCTTAATCAATGAAGTTTTTGATCCCCAATCTAATAAACCCAGAATGGAGGTTTTGAAGCAGCATTTTACCGTTGAAGGAAGACTGGAAGAAGTTGCAGCACTACGTATCATCAATGAAGGTGGCGCTTTGCTGAGACAAGAAGGAAACATGATAGATATTGAAGCACCAGTGACAGGTTAGTTTGTTGTGCAGAAACGTTGCTATCGAGACTAATATTTAACATAAGCCAAATGTAATGAAATATTTAATTCTTTTCAGTTAAAAAATATATGTATGGAATAGTTTTTTGTGCATTATGACACTACGTACATGTATTTATTAGTTTTATAAGCCTTCCCAGTGTTATTCCTTTTTGTTTTGTGACCCTTTATCAAGAGATAACTATATGCACATCTACAAGCTCTTAGAAAGTATGAACTTTCAAGAATAAATTAACTAAGATTAATAGTAACTGTTATTTCTTCCTTCTGAGGTGCACATGTCATGCTGTGCTATGGGCTACAGAGAGCATACTATTTATTGTGAATGAAGGTATGCACACATTTTACTGATGTCGCATCAGTATAAATTGTAATGTTAAGCATCTCTTACATGGTGTCATTTTAATGTCTACTGACTGACTGATAGACAACACACTACTGTATAGTAATGTTTGGTTAAAACAGGTGACCCCTCCAGGCAGTATTTAGCCCCCTTTTGAGGAACTAATACACATTGAGTTAATTTGGAAGACTTAGCATTATGTTTTAATAAGCCTTACCCATTTGTCTACATTTGGAGGAAATTTTCACAACACTCTCACCCCTTCAGAAACAATAGCTTCATTTCTCTTGTACCTACGTATTAAAGTTGCATGCTATATGTTTAATATAAACTGCACTAATGCATGATGAAAGTATCATGCAACAATTGCCTTCTACCAGTAAGAGTTACACAACCCCCTTTAAGCATTTGTATTAAAAATAACTTCGTAGTTTTCCTTTGTACCACCTCGAATGGATGCATTGAAATTTGTAGTTTATAGATAATGAACTCCACTCTAGTCAACAAGCCTCCAGAAACTAGTAAAAATAAATAAGTTTTTGTTTGTAACTTATGCACCAATACATGAGAAAGAAGCTAGTGTCACTGTATAGCATGCTGAGGGTTCCATTATGTGTAATGGGTCTTATCTTTCCTTCCATCCTTTTGGTCAATATCCCTTCCCCCCAGTTTGAGAATGAAGTGGAGGGTAAGAAATTTGAGTGACTCTCTTTCCTTGCCTCCAATCTGGGTTTGCTTTGAGTACTTACTGCCTTAGTGATCAAGGATAATCCTCACCTTTTGCAACCTATTTCTGGGTATAACTTCTCGGATGTAGTCCTTTCTTTTTCTTTCATCTGAATATTTTGATTTTTTGAATTATTTACTTCATAAAAACAGTACTTTGGATTACTTTGTTTTTCTTCCTTCACTTGATATTGGAATCCTTGCTACTTCCTTACCCACATCCTTCACCTTCTCGCTTCTTGACTCAATTTTTCTTGATGTACAACCATCCTTCTTTTCCTTTTCTTGATTCCCAGTCTCTGGAATCTCTCTTGCCTCCTTGGAGAGCAGATCTCTTGTCTTTTGTTTCTCTCTTTACCACCCATTTTTCAAGTTTTTGTCTTATTCTCACTATCATCTCTGCCCCCCAGTGGCTCAGCGGTATGCCTGCGGACTTACACGCTAAAATCCGGGTTTTGATACCCATGGTGGGCAGAGCACAGATAGCTCATTGTGTAGCTTTGTGTTTAATTCTAAACAACAACAACAATAAACAACTATCATATCTCTCTCTTCATCTCCTATCTGAGGCACTTCATTGTGCTCCAGAACAATATTCTGGAGGAGTTTGTCTCTTCACCTCCTATATGAGAAACTTCATTGTGCTCCAGAACAATATTCTGGAGGAGTTTGTCTCTTCACCTCCTATCTAAGGAACTTCATTGTGCTCCAGAGCAATATTCTGTAAGAGTTTGTCTCTTCACCTCCTATCTAAGGAACTTCATTGTGCTCCAGAGCAATATTCTGGAGGAATTTGTCTCTTCACCTCCTATCTAAGGAACTTCATTGTGCTCCAGAGCAATGTTCTGGAGGAGTTTGTCTTTTCACCTCCTATCTAAGGAACTTCATTGTGCTCCAGAGCAATGTTCTGGAGGAGTTTGTCTCTTCACCTCTTATCTAAGGAACTTCATTGTGCTCCAGAGCAATGTTCTGGAGGAGTTTGTCTCTTCACCTCCTATCTAAGGAACTTCATTGTGCTCCAGAGCAATGTTCTGGAGGAGTTTGTCTCTTCACCTCCTACCTGAGGAACTTCATTGTGCTCCAGAGCAATATTCTGGAAGAGTTTGTCTCTTCACCTCCTACCTGAGGAACTTCATTGTGCTCCAGAGCAATATTTTGGAGGAGTTTGTCTTCTTTACTTGACCATTTTTGCCCGTTCTCTTTCTACTTTGTCCTTCCTTCTGTGTTCATCTGCCTTTGGTTCTTGGGTTGAGATGCGCTTTTCACTAGCGAATGCTTATGTACTTCTTCTTTAGTTATGTTTGTTGGGCTCCCCTTGTTTTCACAGAAGTCTTTACGCTCCTGATTTCTGAATTCTGGGCTCAGACAGCCTGGTGTCAGTCCTCATCATCTTTCCTAGTTTCTTTCTCACTCTCTCCAGGCTTTCCTTCTCTTGTCTTCTTGGTGGGAACACCATCAAGTTTGTTGCTTGTCTCATTGATAATGATTCTATAAGGTCAGGCCCAGTGGCTGTCATATGTCGTACTTTGTCAACTTTATGTTATACGACTCTTTATATTCCCACACAGAATCTTTCTCTACTACTCTTTCTCCATCTTGCTCTATTCTCCATTTCATTTTCTACTCCTTTCCACCCCAGTAATATAAGGGTGCAGTCCTAGGTCTTTTAACTACATAAACCATCAAGGTGGTATTTTTGTATTTTACTATGCAGATGAGTATTGAATTGAATTTATACAAGAAGTTTTGAGATATGTTCCCAAATTTCTTTTTTAGTATAATGTTAAGAGTAGTAAAGTTTGAGCAGTTGTGATTTTAATTGTACTTAATAGTGATATTTCTAACATGTACTCAGTGTTATGATAAGGAAGGTAAGAATGCTTCCATTGTTAATGTTTTCTAGAGACTGCTTGGGAAATTTTAGTTGTGTCCCAATACAGAAATTACCCAAAAATCTAGTGCGACAAATAGGGCTGCATGATTAACTCCTTCAATCAATAAAATTGATGACCTATGAGTATCAGTTACATTTTAATCTTTATTCAGAATGAGTTGTTTAATTCCAAGAAAATAACAAATCAGTATTTCTGTGTAATACTCTCTTCAGTTGTTCATACTACTCGAGTAGTTCAAATAACAAATCAGTATTTCTGTGTAATACTCTCTTCAGTTGTTCATACTATCTGAGTAGTTCAAATAACAAATCAGTGTTTCTGTGTAATACTCTCTTCAGTTGTTCATACTACTCGAGTAGTTCAAATAACGAATCAGTGTTTCTGTGTAATACTCTCTTCAGTTGTTCATACTATCTGAGTAGTTCAAATAACGAATCAGTGTTTCTGTGTAATACTCTCTTCAGTTGTTCATACTATCCGAGTAGTCCAAATAACAAATCAGTGTTTCTGTGTAATACTCTCCTCAGTTGTTCATACTACAAATCAGTGTTTCTGTGTAATACTCTCCTCAGTTGTTCATACTACAAATCAGTGTTTCTGTGTAATACTCTCCTCAGTTGTTCATACTACCAGAGTAGTTCAAATAACAAATCAGTGTTTCTGTGTAATACTCTCCTCAGTTGTTCATACTACCAGAGTAGTTCAAATAACAAATCAGTGTTTCTGTGTAATACTCTCCTCAGTTGTTCATACTACAAATCAGTGTTTCTGTGTAATACTCTCCTCAGTTGTTCATACTACAAATCAGTGTTTCTGTGTAATACTCTCCTCAGTTGTTCATACTACAAATCAGTGTTTCTGTGTAATACTCTCCTCAGTTGTTCATACTACCAGAGTAGTTCAAATAACAAATCAGTATTTCTGTGTAATACTCTCCTCAGTTGTTCATACTACCAGAGTAGTTCAAATAACAAATCAGTATTTCTGTGTAATACTCTCCTCAGTTGTTCATACTACAAATCAGTGTTTCTGTGTAATACTCTCCTCAGTTGTTCATACTACCAGAGTAGTCCAAATAACAAATCAGTATTTCTGTGTAATACTCTCTTCAGTTGTTCATACTATCTGAGTAGTTCAAATAACAAATCAGTGTTTCTGTGTAATACTCTCTTCAGTTGTTCATACTACTCGAGTAGTTCAAATAACGAATCAGTGTTTCTGTGTAATACTCTCTTCAGTTGTTCATACTATCTGAGTAGTTCAAATAACGAATCAGTGTTTCTGTGTAATACTCTCTTCAGTTGTTCATACTATCCGAGTAGTCCAAATAACAAATCAGTGTTTCTGTGTAATACTCTCTTCAGTTGTTCATACTATCTGAGTAGTTCAAATAACAAATCAGTGTTTCTGTGTAATACTCTCTTCAGTTGTTCATACTATCCGAGCAGTTCAAATAACAAATCAGTGTTTCTGTGTAATACTCTCTTTAGTTGTTCATACTACCTGAGTAGTTCAAATAACGAATCAGTGTTTCTGTGTAATACTCTCCTCAGTTGTTCATACTATCTGAGTAGTCCAAATAACGAATCAGTGTTTCTGTGTAATACTCTCTTCAGTTGTTCATACTATCCGAGTAGTCCAAATAACAAATCAGTGTTTCTGTGTAATACTCTCTTCAGTTGTTCATACTATCCGAGTAGTCCAAATAACAAATCAGTGTTTCTGTGTAATACTCTCTTCAGTTCATACTATCCGAGTAGTTCAAATAACAAATCAGTGTTTCTGTGTAATACTCTCCTCAGTTGTTCATACTACAAATCAGTGTTTCTGTGTGATACTCTCCTCAGTTGTTCATACTACCAGAGTAGTTCAAATAACAAATCAGTGTTTCTGTGTAATACTCTCCTCAGTTGTTCATACTACAAATCAGTGTTTCTGTGTAATACTCTCCTCAGTTGTTCATACTACCCGAGTAGTTCAAATAACAAATCAGTATTTCTGTGTAATACTCTCCTCAGTTGTTCATACTACCCGAGTAGTTCAAATAACAAATCAGTATTTCTGTGTAATACTCTCCTCAGTTGTTCATACTACCAGAGTAGTTCAAATAACAAATCAGTATTTCTGTGTAATACTCTCCTCAGTTGTTTATACTACAAATCAGTGTTTCTGTGTAATACTCTCCTCAGTTGTTCATACTACCAGAGTAGTTCAAATAACAAATCAGTGTTTCTGTGTAATACTCTCCTCAGTTGTTCATACTACCAGAGTAGTTCAAATAACAAATCAGTGTTTCTGTGTAATACTCTCCTCAGTTGTTCATACTACAAATCAGTGTTTCTGTGTAATACTCTCCTCAGTTGTTCATACTACAAATCAGTGTTTCTGTGTAATACTCTCCTCAGTTGTTCATACTACCAGAGTAGTTCAAATAACAAATCAGTATTTCTGTGTAATACTCTCCTCAGTTGTTCATACTACCAGAGTAGTTCAAATAACAAATCAGTATTTCTGTGTAATACTCTCCTCAGTTGTTCATACTACAAATCAGTGTTTCTGTGTAATACTCTCCTCAGTTGTTCATACTACCCGAGTAGTTCAAATAACAAATCAGTGTTTCTGTGTAATACTCTCCTCAGTTGTTCATACTACAAATCAGTGTTTCTGTGTAATACTCTCCTCAGTTGTTCATACTACCAGAGTAGTTCAAATAACAAATCAGTGTTTCTGTGTAATACTCTCCTCAGTTGTTCATACTACCCGAGTAGTTCAAATAACAAATCAGTGTTTCTGTGTAATACTCTCCTCAGTTGTTCATACTACAAATCAGTGTTTCTGTGTAATACTCTCCTCAGTTGTTCATACTACCAGAGTAGTTCAAATAACAAATCAGTATTTCTGTGTAATACTCTCCTCAGTTGTTCATACTACCAGAGTAGTTCAAATAACAAATCAGTATTTCTGTGTAATACTCTCCTCAGTTGTTCATACTACAAATCAGTGTTTCTGTGTAATACTCTCCTCAGTTGTTCATACTACCAGAGTAGTTCAAATAACAAATCAGTGTTTCTGTGTAATACTCTCCTCAGTTGTTCATACTACCAGAGTAGTTCAAATAACAAATCAGTATTTCTGTGTAATACTCTCCTCAGTTGTTCATACTACCAGAGTAGTTCAAATAACAAATCAGTATTTCTGTGTAATACTCTCCTCAGTTGTTCATACTACCAGAGTAGTTCAAATAACAAATCAGTATTTCTGTGTAATACTCTCCTCAAGTTGTTCATACTACCAGAGTAGTTCAAATAACAAATCAGTATTTCTGTGTAATACTCTCCTCAAGTTGTTCATACTACCAGAGTAGTTCAAATAACAAATCAGTATTTCTGTGTAATACTCTCCTCAGTTGTTCATACTACAAATCAGTGTTTCTGTGTAATACTCTCCTCAGTTGTTCATACTACCAGAGTAGTTCAAATAACAAATCAGTGTTTCTGTGTAATACTCTCTTCAGTTGTTCATACTACTTGATGGTAATTAACGAATATTATTTCTACAATCACTACAATTTAAATACAAAATTAACATATTCTGGTTGAAATTGTCTACATATTAATTTTAAACATACAGTCAATGTTTTTCTGTAAATTAATTTGCATTTCTTTTTTTCCCCAATTTTTTACACTTTACACCCTGTTGTGAAAGAATTAATTACTTGTACTTTGATACAAATGTTAAAAAACCTAACTTTTACCTTTCTGTCATATCTCATTCTTGAATCCCTGAATTTTTAACTCTCGGAGAATTTATTTGATCATGGTGCTTATTGTGTATGAAGTGTGAATCTAAGATATTGATTGATTGACATTATTGATGGAGTTTTTGAAAATTGAAGAATAGTTTCACTGATTAAGCTGTTTATGACAGCTGGACAAGAACCAAAGGTGGTGAGTTTAGATGCCTTTGACATGAACTAAAGGTGGGAGGTTTAGATACCTTTGACATAAATAAAAGGTGGGTGGTTTGGATACCTTTGACAAAATCTAAAAGTAGACAGTTTAAATACCTTTGACAAAATCTAAAAGTAGACAGTTTAAATACCTTTGACAAAAGCTAAAGACGGACAGTTTAGATACCTTTGATTGTGCAAGAGAAAAAAGAAGTTCAAATACAATTTCCTCGGACTACATGGATGTATAGAACTTAAGCTGAGATGTAACAGTTATATTAAATAAAATATCTTCACATTGAGCTGTTCTTTTTGATACAAAGTGACTGAAGTGTGCTCGGGAGAAATCACACACATATATAAAACATAGACATATCTTTTGTATACAGCGATAATCACACTTGATTGAACACAATTAAGATGTCTGACACATTGATTAATTAATACACCCTATGTTGTTATATCCTTTGTTAGGCATTCTACTGTCTTATTATCCTTGAACTGACAGTTGTATATGTCAAAGCTGATGAAGTAATCTCAAAGTGACCTTACCTATATATAAACCATCACAGTGTTATTTAACCAAGATGTGAACCAAACAAATTGTACTGGTATCAAATAGTATAAAACTCTAGATTTCATCACCAACAAAAATTTTAAAAAGTAGCAGGTTGTGGGTCTGGTACAGCCTGTAATATTACATTTTTTATTGGGGAAAACAAATGCAGTTTCATGAGAAATACTAAACAGCAAGTCACTTCCTTAACAATATGCAAAATACTCGCTTATATTATTGACGGTGAGCAAATACAGTGTAAAAAGTTACTAATCAACAGCTTTAAGATGAAAATTCAAAGAAAAATTAAAGTAATATTTGAAATTATGAACACATTTCAGATGGACGAGAAATTGTTTTTGAATGTTTGTATGCTGGAAGTGTGGAAACCCTGTAGCTACTTTATTAATAATTATGTTATTTACAGAAAAAATGATAGTTTCTTCCAAGTTATTCCATTTTGTCTGATAATTCTCACATTTATACAGTGTGTGGTGATATCCATGGTCAGTTTTTTGATCTGATGAAGCTCTTTGATGTTGGAGGACCACCTGCAACAACAAGATACTTGTTTCTGGGAGACTATGTAGATAGGGGATGTTTTAGTATTGAGGTAAGTTATTACATTATTTACAACAATATACTTGTTTTTAGGAGACTATGTAGATAGGGGATGTTTTAGTACTGAGGTAAGTTGTTACATTATTTACAACAAGATACTTGTTTTTAGGAGACTATGTAGATAGGGGATGTTTTAGTACTGAGGTAAGTTGTTACATTATTTACACCATAACATCTTTTGGGAAATGTTTTTAAATTTCCTAATGTTTTGAAAATTCTACCTAGGATATTAACTCTGGTACTTTTTGTAACCCATAACTAAAGAAAATAGAAAGCTTTAGTACCATGTGCTAAAAATACAATATTGGAGAGAATATATTTAGAATATAGTGAGAATGCTTTTGGAATTTCATTTCCATGTGGTAAACAAAGTATATTTTGCATTAAAAAGAAATACAGTAATACTTAACTGGGTCTAAGATAGTTTATTAACACGTATTAATTACTGATTTAATAAATGTTTGCTTTTTTGAATTATTTTTTATTTTTTTGGATGGCTTAGGCAGTAATGTAATACAATTGAAAGCAGTAAGTGAATATACAATTTATTACTGCTCAGTGTACAATACCAAGCACAGATACAAAATATTTTGAAGGGTGTGTTTAACTAAAAGGGTACACATGTAAAAAAATAATACGTTTGTGATTTAACAATCTGAAATGAATGTTGTAGTGTTTCATAAGAAATTCATTGGTTTTGTCAATATTCACTGTTGAAAATACAAGTTTTCACAACATGATCATTTTATATTTCAACTTATTATCTTACTAAATGTTTTAATATTTTTATGTTGTACGTTGTTATTCTAGGTATGAAATGCTGATAAATCTTCAAAGTAACAATATTTTTATGCGTTAAAGCAATTTAATGTGTGCATGATGATAATTTCAAAATAGTGTTCATTAGTATTTTGGTTAATAACTTTATGAAATACATTTTTATTGGATCAAACATAACTGTATTCAAGATGTATAGAATATCATGTGCTATTAGGCCAAAAATGATCATAAATCATGTTTCGCATCATTTTTATTTCAATTTGGGTTTGATAAATATCTGAAGTGAAACAGATTTTGAAGTAATAAAATGTTTTATATTAAATGAGATGATGGTCTTAATATGAAGAATTGAGCCCAGTGTCTTCAGAGTCGTTTTGTTTCAATAGTTATGGTAAATTAGTTTAAAGACAAGTTTTTTATGTGTTTTATTAACTTTATGTGTACAAACTCAGTCATTTTTTACTGATGTTGTAACTACCACAAAAGGTATGAAATCTCTAACCACCTGTTCTTTGGCTGCAGGTTATAAGCAAAAGTTACAATTGCTTATAATAGTGTGGCCTTAAAAATTTTATTATTCAATTTAGAATAGAGAATTTTAGTGCATACAAATTGGATGCCTCCCTAATACTTGTATAGTTTATTTAACTTTTTAACATAGAAATGGCCTTAAAGTATTCCTCGAACTAGCCATGCAGAACTTTAAAAAGTGAGATTTGAAGAAAACAGTGCTCACATGTCCAAATTATTATTCTGCCGTTCAAACCTCTAGGGCTTATAGGTTCAATGAAATCTATCTTTTATCAGTTAGAAATAATGCAGAAGCAAATGTCAGGGAGAATTTGAGACATTCTGAATGCAGAATGTTCAGTAAAAGAGGTGGTATTTATTGTTATCTTCATGACATTAAAATAACTGGAAAATTCTCACTGGAAATTAATAACTCAAAAATATATCTAATGTAAACACAAAGTTTTTGGAAAAGTTAGAGTGCTTTGAAGGGTAGCAGTAAGTGTTGAAATGAATAGTTTAGACTGGATGAGTATAATGTGAAGTTTTGAATTTATGTATTTACTTTTAGAAACACAAATATAATTTTTTTTTAATATTAAAATTTGATCTGTGAATTATGTTTTATGCCAACCGAATCAATATATGTTGATAACAAAGTGGCTGAATTAAGTTTTGAATGTAACTGTAAATGGTTATGACATAAACACTTTGATATATTCATTGCAAAAGTGTCAATATCATAAGTATAAGAACAAGTTACTTCTTCCAAGTAAACTCATCACTTTACAAGATTACATTTAGTACAATAATGCAATACATACATGGATATAGATCTGGAAGAGGCCAGATGTTGTACTTGTGATTGGAATATAAGCAAAGACCCTGATGTAGTATTTTTCCATACTGAAATATCGACACATATAAAGGAAGAGGACAAACCTGATTACCCCAGTTCATACAGTAATAGACCTAAATACCAATAAATAATTCAAGCAAGATTGTAAAAGTCATAATGAACAAAGAATGAAAGTGTTAGGTTAACAGACAAACTTGACAGACACTCTACAAATGTAGTTTTTTGTTTCAAGTTGAAGTCACTCTAGAAAGAAAAAAGGGCTATTTTGATTTATTTTGATTTTTTTTGGTGGTTATGAGGTCAATCGAATTGATCAACCTTGTTTAGAGGTAGAGAGAATAAGAGGTAAATTTAGTGTGTTATTGAAAAATACATTTTGAAGGTTTTGTAGGTTATACAAATAGCAATTGACATGTTTAACTTTAACACAAACATCACTTTACAATTGAACTGAAAAACAAAACAAGATGTATTGGTGGAAAAATTAAAACCAACTTTTGTGTACAAACAACTTGTAGTGTTTACTAAAAGTCTTTATGAACATACAATTATTGTACTGAAATTTATAGTGTTTAAACTATGTACAGGTAAAAATGGTCATGTGGTTAGTCCTTAGGACTGTGTTGAGGGAGGTAATGGACAAATGAAACAAATCATGGACAAATATTTATCAAACAAAGTTTTGAAGATTCTGCCCATTAAAATTAATAGCTGACGACCCTGAATTTGTTCACAAGTGCATTCAGCATTGTAAAAGTTTCTAGTTAGGTTAAAAATGTGGTTATGCAAACATGACCACATGATGAACACAAATCTGGAAAGTGAGAATCAGAGGTCAGAGTGCTTCTGCAGAGTCAGTTTGGCTCTACTTTAGGTTCAGGATTACCTCTTAAAGGGAAAATTATGTAATGAAATTAATGTAACCAGTTGTTTTCAAGTTTTAATGATTATTTCCTAATATTTTAGAAAACCTGACAACATTGAAAAACATGTTGCTTCAATAACTTTGAAGGCAGTTTGCATCTAAAAATGCAGGTTTTACTTAGAACCTCACTCCTGTAAGTTACAATACACAGTTTTCAGGTTTTACTTAGAACCTCACTCCTGTAAGTTACAATACACAGTTTTCAGGTTTTACTTAGAACCTCACTCCTGTAAGTTACAATACACAGTTTTCAGGTTTTACTGAGAACCTCACTCCTGTAAGTTACAATACACAGTTTTCAGGTTTTACTGAGAACCTCACTCCTGTAAGTTACAATACACAGTTTTCAGGTTTTACTGAGAACCTCACTCCTGCAAGTTACAATACACACTGTGCAGGTTTTACTCAGAATCTCGCTCCTGCAAGTTACAATACTCACTGTTCAGGTTTTACTCAGAATCTCACTCCTGTAAGTTACAATACACAATGTTTTCAGATTAGAATTCATAAGCACAAAACTATATATTGGTGGTAGGGTTTGAAAATTTTACTAACTTCTCTCTCTGTGTGTGTGTGTGTGTGTTAATTCAGCCAAGCCTAATATACAACAAAGAATAATATGATAAATAGTACAGAATGTAGTCTTTATTAATAAACATTAGGATGCAGGATTGTAGTCTTTATTAATAAACATTAGGATGCAGGATTGTAGTCTTTATAACAACATTAGGATGCAGGATTGTAGTCTTTTTTAATAAACAAGTGTTCAGTTGAAACATTTGGTTCAACACAGTTTTAATAACAGTTGTGGAAACATGCTGTAACATACGTTTGTTTCAGTTCAAAGCCATGATCTATCACAGATGGTGTAATGAAAAAACTAATTTAAATACCTCTATGTGTATTAAAAACAACATAATTTAGAGTACCCTCTACGTGTATAAAGAAAACATAATGTTAAAATAACCTCTATGTGTATTAAAAACATAATTTAGATACCTCTATGTGTATTAAAGAAAACATAATTTAAATACCTCTATGTGTATTAAAAAAAACATAATTTAAATACCTCTATGTGTATTAAAAAAAACATAATTTAAATACCTCTATGTGTATTAAAACATACCTTGGAATAGTGAGAGATACACTTTGAAAGCTGAATTCTGTTATCACCATCTTGATTTTAAACTTCCTAGATTTTATTCAATTTATTACTATTACACATTTTGGAAACTGTGATAATTTAGTAATCTTTATATGAAAGTATATTTTCAATATAGTGTACTTCAATATTGTTATTAGACAAAGTAAATTACAAGCTTGATCTTTAGTAAATTACTGAAAATATTATAATTTTTGACTTTTTAAAATTTTGTCTTCCATTTAAATATAAATCTGATTTTATTTAGTATCAAGTAATGTTTCTAAATTTATCACAGAATATTTGTATCCAAATATTATGTGTAACCATTTTGAGATTCTTAAGTTGTGAATGTTTATGATGTAACTTTGTGTGTATTGGTAAATGCAACATGGGAATATGAAGATAACATGCATGTGAAAGTCTTAAAGTTCTTTCTGTAAATAGTTGTAAAATGAATTGTTGGAGTAAACATGCCACACACACGTACACGTGGAATTAAGAATTGTTATGATGACAACAGGTACTGAATGTAAAAGCGTGATTTCTGCTCAGCTGCCTTTGTATTGTAGAAATGGTGATGAATTTGTGTCTTCATTTACAGTGTATTTGTATAAATCATGATTACTCTGTTTGCTCAGATTTTCATATTAGTATGTTGTGCTAAATATATCTTGTTTTCTTCTCTGATCCTCGTTAAGAAATATTTTGGCAATCTTGATATTACACATTAATGTGGTCCCATTCCTTACCCTTAGTAATAACTGTTTTATTTTTGTATGTAGCTAATTTATTATGTATAATACTGTGGTCACCCTTATATCATGTTTTATTTGGTTTCTGTGGGTTCTGTTACACTGTCATGTTTTATGTGGTTTTCAATGTGCAGTGTATACTACTACACTGTGTTACATTTTACTTGATTTATAATTGTTTAGTGTTTACTACTACAGTGTGTCACATGTTATTTAGTTTGTAAATGGGTAATGTGGACTGCAACGTCACGTTTTTTTAGTTTCTAGGTGTGCAGTGGGTACCACTACAGTATGTTGCATGTTTCATTTAGTTTCTAGATGTGGAGTGTTTACCACTACAGTATGTCATGTGTTATTTATTCTGTAGATGTGCAGTGTGTACTACTGTAATATGTTATTTAGTTTGTAAATATGCAGTGGGTACTACTACAGTATGCACATTTACAAACTAAATGTGTGACAATGTGTACTACTGCAGTATGTCACACGTTATTTAGTTTCTAAATACATAGTAACATTTGAATGCATAATTTATTATCTCTTTTTTTTTTTTTTATAGTGTGTTCTCTACTTGTGGTCACTGAAAATATGCTTTCCCAAAACGATATTCCTGCTACGTGGAAATCACGAATGTAGGCATTTAACAGAGTACTTTACATTTAAGACAGAATGTAAGTATCCACCTAATAATTTATAAATCTGTTTGTGAAATTGTGTTAAAAATGATAATTTCTTATCTTTCCAATCCAGATTGTTAGTGACGACTGTATCTTAAATTTCCTCTTAAATGGAACAGTTAATTAAGTAACACATACTTTTGGAAATTATTTTATTTGTTTTTTAAGGAAAATTTTCCAAATTTATATCTGCTTATTTTGACTATGTATATTTATTTTTGATGAATCTTGTATTATTTTGGGTACGTTAGCTTATCACTACATAGCTTTCAGCATGTGAAACGTCACTCACCTTGGTACATAACTGATATTTAATGTCACTGACCTTAGTATATAGTTGTTAACACGTTTAACATAACTGACCTTGGTACATGTGTGTAATATCACTGATTTTGGTACATAGGTGGTAACACAGTGTCACTGACCTTGTTACGTAGCTGGTAGCACGTGGTGTAACACCACTGAAGTTGGTATATAGCTGATAAAATGTGTAGTATCACATTTATCTTTGTATGTAGCTGTTGGCACATATTATTGTGATATTGCTGGTTCTGTTATACAGTACATTCATGTTTTTATCTGTGTCAAAGTAGCCACTTTAGTTTACATGTTGAATAATCTTTTTATTTAGTTTCTGGTCTTAATAATAAATTAACAATTCCTGTTTTTTCTTAATTTATTATTTTAATATAAATGGAAATATTGCAGAAATGTAAACATAATTTTGAAATAAATAAAACCAAATACACAGAGAAAAGTTAAACTATTAGAAAATTCG
The DNA here is from genome assembly GCA_011833715.1 of Carcinoscorpius rotundicauda. Classification (NCBI taxonomy): domain Eukaryota; kingdom Metazoa; phylum Arthropoda; class Merostomata; order Xiphosura; family Limulidae; genus Carcinoscorpius; species Carcinoscorpius rotundicauda. The sequence continues at coordinate 47,095,976 of CM022406.1, read as the reverse complement.
TATTCTTTTAAAACATCAAGATAACTGTAAACTTGCATTTGTCAGGCAAAATCAAGTATTCGGAACGAGTGTATGATGCCTGCATGGAAGCATTTGACTGCCTACCACTGGCTGCTCTTATGAATCAACAATTTTTGTGTGTTCATGGTGGCCTTTCTCCTGAGATACATACACTAGAAGACATTAAGAAGGTAGAGAAACTTCTGTTTTATTGAGTTTGATCGTGTTTAGAGTTTTTAACTTTTGTCTAAATTTGTTATGAATTTATACTTTTGAAAAACAAAAATTAATCAATTAATTAGTTAATATTTTTATACATATCAACAATATATATAATTTTTGTCAGTGTGTTAGTACCACACTTTCCACTACATTATTTTAATATAAATTAATCAATTAATTAGTTAATATTTTTATACACATCAACAGTATATATAATTTCTGTTAGTGTGTTAGTACCACACTTTCCACCACATCTTATTTTAACCTAAATTTCATGTTGAAGATTTTAATTTTTTTGTAGAAGTTAGAACTTTTTCAAATGTTGATATATCATGAACCAATAGATATTCTCTTATGGGTAATGCTGTACTATGATAAATAAAACCTTTTAAAGTTTATCTCAGAATGGCTGGTTTGTGTATTATTCCTTATTGTTAACCTGAAGATGACCTAGAAAGGTTAAAACGTTCTCTCCTTATCAATAAATGTTTATACCAGCCATTCTGAGATGCATTTTTATTTGAAGTGGATTTCTCATCATCTAGGACACCCTTTTAAATATCTATTGAATGTGAAACAATTGAAAGATGTTATGTTTAATTTTTCACATTCTGACCCATATGATTTCATAACATAAAAAAATTAAACATAATACATTATGTGTTAAACATTTTTTGAAGATTTCTTCATTACGAAAGGCAAATGATGTTATGAATTTTTAGCTAAACAGATTCAAGGAACCTCCAGCTTTTGGCCCAATGTGTGACCTGCTCTGGTCAGATCCTCTTGAAGAGTTTGGCAGTGAGAACAACATGGAACACTTTAGTCACAACAGTGTTCGAGGTTGCTCATACTTTTATAGGTAAACATGTTTTTATGACATTTTATTGTGAGTTTGTTTTGAAAAGTGTTATTTAAATTTCATAAGGTGTACATTCTTGTTGTTACAAGTAATGCACTGCAGTATACGTTTTCCATACTGTTTATTATTAGCAACCACTGGCAGTTCTATGTTTGTTAAGTTGTGCATTTAAAAACAGTTGCACATTATGTTAACAAAGAAGTTATTACTTTTTTAATTGGTTGTGTTAGATTATAATGAAAAAGTTTTTGAACAAGTTAATATCAGAAAACTTTCAACTTTACTTTTCAGTGTGTTATTGTAAGTTAGGTAGTGGCCTATACAGGTGTGTATGTCACTAATAGGGCCTATACAGGTATGTATCTCACTAATTGGACCTGCAGACTTACAGCTATAATACTTTATTTGTTGGTCAATCTGAGGAATTTCCAAGTTAACTAACTTTCTTTCTGCATGAAACAAGCTTCCACAAATAAACTTTGAATGAGTAAGTTATGCACTTACCTCCCTGTAAAACTGAACATTGCTATCCAATAAGCTTCATCATATTTCTGTTTTAAGTACTAGTAAAGACAATTATGTAGCAAGTAAAAGTAATGTGAAAGCTATATTCTGGCTCCAGGTTTGTTACTCTTTACTACAACAGATGTAATTTTGGTTATGTTGTAGGGAAGTCATATACCTGTGTTGCGTGTGCTTCACTCTAATTTCTGCAGGTGGGTATATTTTAATGAGACATGCGTAATTTGTTAAAGTTTCTTAGAATTTGTTGAATAAGCTTGTACAAAAGTTTGTTCTAGAGCACACACACATACACAGGTAAGTACCATTAGCTCTCTGTCAGAGTTTTAAAGGTTTGAATACAGTTTGTCAAAGCAGAGGTTTTATCTTCTTAATTTAAACATGAGCATGGGAACTTTTACCTTTATTTTTTAAATATAATGGAAGTTTTTAGGTAACCCTTTTCAGGGTATATGTTCTTGTACTGAGTATTAGAACAAAGAAGAGTGTTTCATTTATCACACAAAAAAAACAAAAAATAACATTTGACAGAGTAGTAAATTAAAATATT